>VWPW01015378.1:0-19952 GCA_013389825.1 Crypturellus undulatus
CTCCTGGAAAGTAGAGTGCATTTTTGTGCTGAGAGCTGCTTATTCGTACCTTCGTCCTCTTCGTGGTTCCTCCCTTCCCAGCTCACCCAAATTGAAAGCATGAAGGATGATACAGATGAGTCTGAGTGAGTATACTAGTTCTTTTCCTCCTCCTAGTCCTTCTTTCTGTGCCCTACCCTGGAAGAAGAGGGAGCTTCCCCCACAGCTAGTCATGACAAATCTCTCTCAATAAAGTAACCCCCTCCCAAACCTAAATATTAGGTTGGTCCCACAGAAAAATAAGCCTGAGGGGCTTCCTTCTGAAAAATACCCTTCCTATTTACAGTACTGCTTTCAGAGTCACAGAGCAAGGGATGTGCCAACTTCCTCCTTGTGTTTGAACCAGGTCTGCTGGTCCCCCTCTCCTCCTTCACTAGTGGTTAACCACAGCAAGGGATGGCAAACCATGGGGAGGGCTACCCACAGCACAAGTCTGCAGGCAATCTCAGCCCTTTGCCATGTCTCTTCCTCATCCCTGCAGGCAGCTCTAGCAGCCCTTGAAAGCTCGAGACAAGCAGAAATGGTGTCTATGTATGGTGGAGAATTTTGCCCTCCCTTTGCAGCCTGCAAATCTAGGCTTTCTACTCCTTCCCTGTCCCAGTGGGAGAGCTGGAGGGAAGTAACACTAGAAGAAGAATAACCTAGATGGTAGGTAGCCTAGATGGTTTATGCTGTCCTATTGGCAATCCTGCTGAAACAGGATTCAGGGTCCTCCGGGCAAGATGTTCACACAACCTCAGGCTAGAACAGTGTCCTCTCCTCCTGACTTCTGGAAGTGCTACAGGAAATGAGTTGAACACACAGGGGAAGCACCTATGGGCTTGGGGTCTGCTCCTGATCTCTGCCACTCAGGCCAGTGTTACGTGGACCAGGCCAGCAGCCCAGGGAATGGAGCTCCTCACTGCTGCAAGATCTTGTATTTCAGACTCTTGTGCTCTGAGAGGTGTCTGTGCTGGGGAAAATTGTCCAGGTAGCTTTTGCTAAATTATTTCCTTTAGGGATGCTGTTTTCTGGAATAAACATTACTGGAATAAATCCTGTGCTTGCAAAGCAGCATCTCTCCGTGAAACAAAATCATCCTGTGTAAGGAAAAGCATCCATACGAGCTCTGTCTGGTGGTCACTACTGCCACCTAGGTGAGGCTTTAGAGACAGCCAGGATTCCAGATGCTGCAGGAGGAGGACTGGCTAAGGAATAGCAGGGCCAGTTTTCAAGCCTGCCTGCAACAATTTTGCAAGAACAGAGAAGATTCTTCCATTTCAGCTCCCTTTGCTGAACTGCACACTGTACACTCCCCAGCTGAGTGGGAAGCAAAGCATAGAGCTCAGCTGGGAAGGCACAGGACATTTTCCTACTTCTTACACCCCTGCGTAACAGCCAGTCACAGACTGGCTATCACAGCAGCAGTATTTCTTGCTGAGGGAGTCCTGCTGCATTCCTATGTGCTGCACTACAGAGATGGGGTCAGTGAGAGGCTTTGCAGTCTGGTAGCCGAGAAAAGGAGGAACATTCGGCAGAACATGAGGGAAAGCAGCTTTTTCTCCTCTTCCTCCTGCCCAAGATGAAATGGAAAAGCTCTGCGCTCCCTCTGAGTAGACTCTCTCAAACAGCCCAGCTGGAGACAAGGCCTTCCCAGGCACACACCTCCTCCATCCCTGCTGTGGTGTCAGGGACTCGGCAGAGCCTCCTTGTCCTGCCTCACCGTGCTAAGCTGAGAAGAGCTGCAATTAGGACAGACAGATGAAAGGGGAAGAAACACAACCAGCTCAATCCAAAACTCAGTCCAAAAAGGACCTGAGGACAGAGTGACCTTCCTGGCACTGTCCCTCTACTCTGTCGAGTCTTTGTTTAAATCTACAGATGTGTCTGTGGTTTTGATTGTACCTGCAAATACTCTTCCTTCCCCTTCCACTTTATCTCTCTGTGCTCCCTTCCCCTTTCCCTCCCACCCCATTCAATACCATTCCTCCCCATATCCTCCAAAAATAAAGCCTCCCTCCCTCACCCGGGCGCATCAGCGCGGGAGAGAAAAGCACCTTTGTCTCTGCACGCCTGCGTGGGGACCCCTTTCCCTCTCCTGCCGTGCATGCCTGCATGCTCACTGTCACGCCTGCCCGCTTTTGCCACCTCATGTTTCCCCCCTCCCTGACCACCCAGGCCTTGGGGCCAACCTGGATGCTCCCACATGTCTTCCAGCCTTTGGCAGCGCTAGCTCGCCCGGGAACACCTTGATTCCTGTTCCCTCTCACCCCTTCCTTTCCTACCCTAGGACCTTTTTCCTCTGCTCTGCTGGTGCCATAATCGCAAATCTCTCCTGTCCACTAAGGGAATGAACCACATCCTTCCTCCTGGCAGAGGGGGAGGAGGGAGATAAGGGAAGGGGGGACCCTTCTTGTTGCAACACATTTGGAACAGCTTGGTTCTGGTGGATAATTCTGAGGGCAGGAGAAGGAAGAAAAAATGGGGTGCCTTTTTTTTTTCTTTTTTAAAAACAATAAATAAAAACAGATGACCCAGAAGGCTGGAGCATAGCTGAGAGCCACCTCTTGTGCCAGTACGCACGTGTCTGTTTTGTGCCTTGGCTTTTTGCCGGCAGTGGGGAAGGGAGAGAAGGGAAAGGGGAAGGGGAAAGGGCATTGGTGGCTCAGTAGTTCTGCGTTTGGTACCCTTGTGTCTCCGTGTCAAAAGCATCTGCTGGAGGGGGCTGTTGGTACGTCCCCACCGTATCTGTAGCATCCTCCTCGTTCGTGTAGGGAGCATAAGGCATGCCGGAGTCCTGGCTTGGGTCCATGTAGTCCTGGGAGAAGAGGGCCGAATCGGCACCCAGGCGGAAACGCTGATACGCCAGGAACGCCTGGCCCACCTTGAAGGGAGGAGGTACAGGAAAGAGATGGGAGGCAGAGAGGGGATGGGAGAAAGAGAGGGAGGACACACCGAGAAAGAGAAACAAACAACAAGGGGGTTAGTAGTGGTTACGGATTAGTACTCGAAGCCCATCTGGACAGTCAGCGGTAAAACACACCCCAGAGCACGAAGGCTGAGCCAGCCCCTGAGGAAGCGCGAGCCCGCGGGGAGAGGCAGCGGGGAGCGGGGGTGCCAGGACCCCTGCAGCCTGCCGGGGCTCACAGTAGTCTCCAAGGCATGCGGGGCATCTCCAGAGCACCAGTGGGGTTTCACTGACGTGGCACAGATTGCAGAGGCTCAGACAGCCCATGGATATCCAATTAAGAGTCTCCTTCCCCCGGGGAGGCAAGCTGCCCCAGCTCCACCTCAAGAAGCTCGTCTGCTGGGCTGGATATACGAGCGGTTCCACCTGGAGCACCCAGCGGCCCAGAAGGAGAAGAGGATTTGACCCGTAGTAGTGAGGTAGTGGTGAGCCCCAATAACCCTTTCACTGCCATTAAGGAGCCAGAAGGTGCACGGACCTTGGGAGAAAGGGCAGGGAGGCAAAGCGGCCGTTCCCAGGTCGGGGTGGCTAGCAAGGCGCAGGCACTTGGGTGGGTTGAGGGAGCCCTGGCATTGCGTGCCACAGCATGCGTGGTTCCTCTGCACAGAGCAGCCCCGACAGAAGCGGGCGGTTGAGCAGGTCTGGGGCTGCCCTGGGTGCAAGGAAATGGAAAAGATGTGTTGGTGGGAGCAGATGGTGTCTCCTGGCTGGAATATTAGCTCTGATCAGTCACTGCGAGAAAGGCACAATGGTGTTACTGAGGATTAGTGGGGGTGCAGGGGAGGGAGAGAAGGGGGCAGAAGAAGGAGAGAAGTTGCCAGTTCCAACTCCCCATGGGACATTATGCATTCAGTGGATGGCCTGGCCCATTCCTGTTCAAAGGGCCATCTCGTGCTACAACGATGCCACACTGAAACCCATGCTCAGGGAGTTGGAAATGTCTGTGCTCAGCGGCCTCCTCCATCCGCAGTCCCTTCCCCCAAACTCCCCCTGTGAGTGCGAGTAGTTATGGCAGCAAGGATGGGGAGTTAGGGAAAAGCGTGTTGTATTCCTCCTGAAAAGTAATGTCTCTGAGCCTCCGGAAAGCCAGAAACGTGAGGGAGCCCTGTGGGGAGAGAGAGGGGCATGGGGAGAAGAATCAGTATGCAAGAGCAAACCAGAGCATTTAACTGAAATTAAATAAATAAATAAGTAAATAAAAATGAAGGAGCTGGAGGAAAGGCTGTCTATCCAGCCACACGCAGCCCATGCACAGGAGAGGACCACAATAGCTGCTGGCATCTGTTAAGCACATTCCTCTGAGCAAGAGCCCTGGGGGAGCCCTTGCAGCCCCTCTCCCTCCCCAGGAGCCTTGTTGTTTGACAGCACGCTTCCTATTTAGGCATAACCACCCCAAAAAACGCCTGTAGAGAGAAGATAAAGCCATAGCCAATTACACAACAAGCACACATTAGCTCTAATATACAGATTCTTTTGCAGGAGCCTGTATGTAGAAGGCTGATAAAATATCTCCTTGAACAGATGCACCAAGGCACTCACAGTGAGACTGGCCTAAAATGCTGTCCTGTTTGGCTCTCTCTCATCACTACAGAAAAAAATCACTCCAAAATAGGGCTTTGGAGGCAGGGATGGAATTGCGGATAATAATTATATTGGACATCACAGCCTTCCCAGGTAAGGAATTGCTGGGAAAAGGGAAGGCTTAAGAGACTCTACTGTCATTTTTCTAAGTGATTCAGTGAAAAAGAGCTGCCTGCTATCATAGGTGCAGACTGCATGGTGAGAGCCATGCGGGACACAGACTGCAGCCTCTTGTGGCCATCGGTGACATTTCATAGAATGAAACAGGGAGACTGCAGCCCTAGGCCTGCAGAACCCTTCTGTCTTTAGTGTCTGAAAGCGCCAGCGCTTCTTTGATGCATGGGGAAACATTGCTTGGGGAGGCTGCCTTGTCCAAGGTCACATTAGAGGTATGTCAAGGGCACCTCTGAAAGGGTTATGGGACTCTCATTTCTGTCATACTTAATGCTCTAGCATCTTCTTCCCAACGTAGCCTCAGAAACCATGTGAACTGGGATTTCAGAGGGAATCACTTTTAAGTAGGCACCTCCTATCCTCACAAGCTAATACAGTGCAAAGGACACTTGATTCAGTGACATGACTGTTTTACTCACCCAGGTGAAGATGGAGAAGAACGAGAATGTGATGGCCGCACGGGCTGCATCCCCTCCCTCATTCAGTGGGTTGTCCTCTTCTTTTGAAACTTGCCACTGGTTGGTCAGAAAGCAGAAGCCAACAAACCACAGGAATGCCCAAAAGGCTGGGGTGGAACACCACCATCATGTCAAATGGAAAGAGGAAAGAGATCAAGAAGGTAAGTGTCAACAGATCATATAGGCATTGTATTTCTCTTGAGCCTTCCTCTCAGCAGAGAGACTCTTGGGCAGAGTCCTGTGAGATCCTCTGCTGTGTTATAGACCGGGGCAAACTCTGTGTAGCCTTTCTAAACTCGAGTGGTATCCAGACTGTCAAGGTGACAATAGGTGTCTGCGGAAAGCACATCAGGAGTGTTACTGTCAGGAGTTTTCATTTGCTTGTCTTTGGATTGGTCACAGGACTTGCATTTGGCATTGGGAGGGAGTCTGAAGGGCTTCCAGTATTGGAAAGAGCACTTAGGCTCTCTCAAACACCACTGTTTTACAACTCTGTCCTGCAAGGACAAGCAAAGAGCAATTTCTTCCAAAGGAACTGCAGAAGGATGGGAAGCAGCCAGACCGCAGTTGCGCAGTGACTAAATTTTGCTCAGGTTAGCAGAGTTAAGGCCCATACACCGAAGAGACATGCTGAGAGATCACTAACACCCTGCACTGTTTACTGATAGCATCTTGGTTTTGCACCTTTTGCCAAAGGTGACTAACGCTCTAAAATAGAAAACAGGGTAGGAAAAAAGCACTGGAAAACAAACAGAAAAGCAAGGGCAGCATTTCCCTGCAGGCTCTGGATATCACAGTATGATCGTGATGCTATCAACTTGCCTTACACATGCATACACACACATGCTCTATCTGCCATTTCTGCACACTAGTAGGGATGGAGAGGATCTGACTGTAAATTAGAAGGGGACTCAGCTGTCAGCACAGGTGGCTAAGGAGGAATGATTTAGTCTGCCTGCATTAAATCCTCATCATTTGTTTAATGTTGAAATACATGTGGTTCAAACACTCATGCTGAAGCTGGAAAAGAGGAACATGCCACCTCCAGACATCTACACTCAGACTCAGTAAGCACAAGCATGCAGGAAGACAAGACATGCTGATCCAAAAGGATTTCCTCTAAGCTGTGTCTATATAGAACAGCAGAGAGGCATCAGCCAGCTGCTTCTTTCTCTTGCAGGTCGTGGTTGTGGCTGTCTGTCATTAACAGGGGGACATCAGTGTGTGTGTAGACACTTGGGCCCAGAACACTGAGCTGCCTTTGGTCTCCTTAACTCGCTACTGGGCCACAGTAAAGGTTCCTGCAGAGCTGCCACCGAAAGGAAGTCATTCAGAGAAAGCATGCAAGAGAGAAGGGGTAAAGAAGGAGAGAAAAGGAATGATGCTATGAAAGAAAAAAGTCTGCAAGAAGAGTTTGGTTGAGAAGAGAAAAGAAAAGGAAAAAGGGAAGCCCTGAGAGAGTAAGGAGCCCAAACAGCTCTCTCCCAGCAGGAAGCCTCCTGTCTGAGGGGCTAAGAGATCCTTCCCTCTCCCTAGCCCATGGCAGAGAGACCACTATGTCAGCTAGCCAGGGAGCTTACCAGAGACTCCAATGTCCGAGAGAACTGCCTTCTTGCGGTCCTTGACGCTGCTGATCTGTGGGAAGTAGGCATCCAGAGCCAGGTAAAGAAGGCAGCTGAGGAAGGCGAGGACTCCCACCGTAATGCCATAGTTGCAAGCGTTGCGGTTGCGGTTGAAAATGCAGTGCTCCTGCGACTCGTCCAGGCGGTTCACATACCCTTCGTTGACGATGGAGCCAAACACCACGATGGAGAACAGCTGGTGGGGAGGAAGGCAGGAGACACATGAGGCCAAGGCCTCAACTCCGGAGCGGCACGTGTGGGAGCAGAGCTCGGCACAGGGTGGCTGCCCTTCACAGGCACCTCTCTGCTGCCCACAGCTCCTGTCCCACCGCCTCGTCTGGACTAGAGCCACGGGGAATTTACTGGGGAGGCAGTTTTATTTTATTTCTGAGGATTAACTTAAAATAGGGCACTTTTAAATTGATTTTTGTTTTTGTCCATCTGATCTAAATGTAAAACAGCCTCAGTCTGACATAAGGGTGGCTTCCTGCAGACACACAGGGAGTCAACACAGTGTAAATTAGCATGCAGTTTTGGTAGAGGTGTCTGTACAACAGGGCTCCAAGTAACAGAAATCCTCTTAATCTGCATTTATTCTTCCACCCACTCTTTTTCCTTCTAGGAATACACTATTCCTACCACGCATTTGTTCACTAATTTTATCTATCCAGCTACTATTCTATTACTATTCTATTTTCCCTATTTACCCTCCCACAATCCACAACTCCACTTGCTCCACAGCTCTGTTCTGTAAGGCTCCCTCTCTCCCCATCTCCCCGCACTTCACACATCTGCTCTCTCCCCTAGTCTTGCATCAGCAGAGCACAAACCACCATCCATCCTTCAACCTGCTTGCATACTCTGCCCACTCATCCATATGCTGACACACCTCCACCCTTCCCCATGGATTTCATAGGCCAAACACCACCCCTGCAGATCCAGGTAAAGCGCATGTACAACGTTCATCAATTTTGGCTGCCCCAGATGGTAGCATGGGCAATTCTGCACGGCTTCCTTCCTAGCCCAGTGCCACTGTTCAGCTGCCCCTCGTGTTGGGCTGTTTTTACATATTTTATCACTTCTTCTAGCCATTCAGAAAATCGAGGTGAATAAAGTGCATCCACTCAGAAAGCACAAGGGACAGATAGATTCTCTCCTCTCTCTTCCCATCCACTCACATTGCAGTCAGTCGCTGTCTGCTCCCACTCAATGAGTAACTGAGACCATTCACTTTTGCTTGTTGGCTCAACACGTTTATTCACCTCTCTACTCAGTGAATCCTCCCATCCCTGCCCATTCACTGGCCTGATGTACTTTTACTGTTCTTCTGATTCTTGTACTTACTGTCTTTGTAGGTAATACCAAAAGCTGATCAAAATTGCAGAAGAGTGCCCATGACTCTCCCAACCTGCCACTGCCACTACAGCTGCATGTTCTTTTAAATCAGGTAGAATTAGGGTAAGTCCAGGTAGAAAGCCCTAATCCGCAGTTATCAGTTTAATCTTCATGCACCGACTTAGCCTTTGTCTCCTGCTACAAGGCCTTCTGTCTTTGACACAGCAGGTTCACCAAAGCACAGTGATATTTACAGCAGCCCCCTCCCTCAACTCAAATAAACCTCATATCCCAAGCCCAGGCTCCGTGGGAGAAGGAGAGGAGGATTACAGAGGCATGTGCATCTTTTTCTTCACAGGGATATCTTGCGACCTCAGAGGCACAGTGTGGGTCAGACCCAGACCTCCCAACTCCAGCAACTGTGATGCCAGACAGTTGCCTTTCCCTGTAATCTTTTGCTTAGTGGTTTTGCATGGTGACGTATATAAATCTGCAAGCAGGTTTATGGAATGTCACCATGAGTCACCTGACTCATGCAGTGCAACACTCCTGAGGAAGTGCAGCAATCCTCTCGGCTGCCTGCAAGGGCCCCAGCTAGGGGATCAGTGGGATCTCAAGAGCGGAGCACACGCACTCGTGATGTGCATGAGGATTTCATCCTGTCGCTCTGCTAGCATGGGGGTTATCCCTGCAAGGGGAGCCTGTCAGGCAGTGAAGCAATGAGTGCTTCCCAATCCCCCAGATGAAGCAGCAAATAAAAAGAAGGGATGGCCATCTGTGCCGCAGGGAGCAGAGGTAGCCCTAAGGATTTGCTCCATCAGAAGGACTCCAATACCGCTTAACATGTCCGTGGTGTCCTGTCTTGGTCCTGGGATAACTTTGCAAACAGAGGGATAAATAATTGGTTGATAAGTGCCAATCTGATACATAATCTGTTATCAGTGAGGCTTGAGGCTTCAGATCCACAGTGCAGACCCCTACCTCAGTCTTTTTCTCTTCACTGGTCTCCACTCACTGGCCCTCATTTTCTCATTCAGCTTTCAGGGCTAGTTTCCTTGCCCATCCAGACTCCATCTTTAGCCTCATCCCAATCTGCCCCTTCCAAGTCGTCCTCCCTCCTTGCCTTGCTCAGGCTTTTGTTCCCTCTACTTTCCATCCAGGGCATTTCCTTCTCCTTGCTGACAATGTTCTATGGGCAAAGACAGCAAGGGCACACAGGATCAATAGCTTTCCTGCTCTCAATATTTGTGCCACAAGGACCTGTGGCATCTAGAACCAGAGGAAAAAGCCTGCACACAGTCCCTTGCAGTCAGAGGGATGCTCTGGCTGCCAAACGCTAACAAGCTATCGATTGAAACTCATATTATTTTTTCACCCCAAGGCTCACAATTTGATCACGCTGGGGTTGCTGACATCAGTTGTATTTTTGACACGCTACAGCAAGCTAGCAAAGCTGGAAGCCCATGCTCCTAAGTACAGAGATTGCACAGTTTCTCAGAAAGTTTACTGCAGTCTTTTCAGCATGGAAGTAAACCAACTTATTTTTCCTCCTTCTTGTTCTTGAAAATCGGAGCAAGACTTTTATTTATTTTTTTTTTACTGAAATTGTCTGTGAAAAACAAGAGCAAATCAAAAACCCTTTCTCCTTGAAGCAAACGTCTAGACTTCAAAATTTCAGTCTGAATGGTTCAGAAGGCCAGCAAAAGCACACAATTAAATATAGGATCTTTTAATGAGAAGTCTGGCACGCCTTAACTACAGACTGTGTTGACAGCTCTGCCATGGGTAATTTGCAGTAAGCTCTGTGTTCCTCCAACCTGAGAGAGAGCTGACAAACTCCTTGAAGTCTGACTGTGAGGCTATTACCAGAGCTGGCACTGTTACCTGAAATACCAATCTCCTTATATTGGGATTACAAAGTGGTGCCGTTTTTCCACAGCATTAGACAAAAAACATATCTTCTCTTTGGAAGATGAGAAAAAAATCTCAAAAGAGGCATAATCCAGGATTCATTTTTGCTTCAGGGATCAAAAATGATATAACGTTGATTGCCTGACTTGGGTCAACCCTTCCAACAAGCTGTATGGTGAATCTCTGCTTACTCATGGGATGATTGAACTCATATCCTGAGACGCATCGTCACTCTCTTTGGGTTTATTGCTGATCTGGTACAGCCTTCACCTGGGAGTGACAGAAGCAGACTAATTCCTTTTTGCATTTGTTCTTTTATACTTAACCTATGTTGGCATTTCGTAAAGAACAAGTTCAGAGTCATAGAACCACAGGGATATCTCACCATCCCTAAATTTTCAGGCAGAGGTAGCAAGTCTCACTTTCTTTCTCCATCTTTTCTCAGGCAAGATGCTACAACTTCCTTGCTATGAAGAGTGACACAGCAGAAATGGTTTCTCAGCCTGAAGGTACCCAATACATGATTCACTGCCAAGTATCTGGTTTAAGACAATCTTAGTAGTTTTTTGAGGAGTCTCCATTAGGGGTATTCTCATTTGTGAGTATAACCAGTCACTGCAAATGCCTATCATCTGCATCCTAAAATAGCCCCCACAAAGTACCATCTGACATTAGTAGAGTCCACGGCACAGCAGTATAAGGGATGTCTCTTTCTCCCTGTGTTTCTCTCCCTATGGATATCTGCTCTGGTATTCATAATCCATACTTCATTCCCTGGAGAGGGGAACAGTTAGTGGCAGGAGGAGGATTTGCTCCTGTGTCAGCCTGTTGCTGCGTTCACAAGGCAGCCCCTCACGGCAGGATGCCACGGGGACCATCAGGGCACTGAAGTGTTCAGCTGCACTGGGTAAACAGAATGCACAAGAATTGGTAGGCAAAAAACAAACAAACAAAAAACAAGTTTCAAATCAACATCCAGAGTTGGACAGCAGGAGAATAAGCAATAATTGCTGCAGCTTGCTTGTTTTATCTCAGTGATATCGGTGTACCCAGAAGCTACAGCAAATGCATAGCAAAACAATTTTCTAGAAAAAGGACAATTATGTAAGACCAGATCTTGCTGTCCTCAGAAAAAATATATATATACATATATAATAAATATATATATTGCATGCCTGATCCATAGCAATTATTCTTTGTCAGTAAGGGAGTGGGTGGAAGATCACTAACTTAGCAAGTCATCATGGAAGATAACTAACTTAGTGGGTAATCGTGGAAGATTAAGCATTTTGCATTTCCTTGATTTTGCAATTCATGTGCGTGCAAGGCATCAGCTACAGTACGAATGTCTGTGTGGCTTATAAACAAAAATCCACGAAGTCTGTAAGGATTAACAATTTATGCTTCAGTTCTCATCACATCTGCATCCCTCACAAAGACCCACTGACCGTCAACAGCACTGATACAACCCTGTCTGCCCTGTGCATCACTGCTGCATGTTGACCATATTACAGAAACGTCCCTATTTTGTACAGCAAAGCCCCATTTCACAAGGCCTTGTGTACAGCAACCAGGTAAATGGATCAAATTCACGTACAGCTTCAAAGACAAGTAGGAGGGTAAGACAGCAATATTCTGAGATGCACAAAATACATTTAGATGCACAAAAGTTAAGTGATTTGTCAAAAGACTTACAGGAAGCAAGTACAAAGCACTCATACTCCTCATATTCCCCAGTGCAATACAGGCCTTTCACCGCAAACCAGTCTCCCATTCTGTAGGAGGAGGTAATTAGCTGCTTTCTTATGCTCAATCAGGAAAAACAGATAGTCATTCATAGCTGTGTGCACCTCAGCGGCCTCATTTCTTCAGGAAGTCTGTTTAAGTAAGTAAACCGGATTTAAAGTAGCTGGAATTTTAGCTTGACAGGGTTTGCTTAAGCCTGCAAGAGCAACTTTAATTGGCCAGGTGCGCAATCTGTTTGAAGGTGCACATTTACGGCATACACAGTAATATTTTCTAGAGAAGATCTGGCTGAATCAGCAGTGCTGCTGGGACCTTGCTTTTCTTGACTTCACTGCTCCTTAAACATGTCAGCAATGCAAGCTCTTGCAATTATCTTTCTAGGCTTTTGTTTTCACTGAAGATCTCCAAGACCCAGAAGCGAGGCAATCCGCATAGCTGACAGAGACAGAGGGTTTCACCAGACACGCCTGTGAGTGCTCTGAGCTCCGCTGTATCACCCAGGGCCAGGGCTGGCCTCTGCTCCAGCATAGCACTGGTGCCATTTAGTCTTCGAGAGCTTCCTAGAGATCCCTGGTGCGAGGGGACACAGCTCAAACTGCTCCTGGCGCTGCACATTGCCACTGCAGGGCTGGCATGCTCTGCAAAGTCTCTGCTCCGCATTTTCTCCTCTTATTCCTTCCCCCTCTCTCCAAGCACCTGCCTGTAGCCCTAAAAAATGAGGTGTTTTCTTGGTACCTACCAGTTAAACTGGGGGAGTTGACCTCTCTTCTGCTGTCAGCTTTTATGGCTGGCAGAACTCTGTTCCTCTTGCTCTGGGTTCACATCACTATTGGAGGACAGAATAAACAAGACTAAACAGAATAAACAAAAGGCTGCAACCTGCCATAAACCACCTTGTTTTCTCTCGCGGAACTGTGGGATCTGGTTGTGGCAAAGGCGAGAGACACTCACTCGTTCCCTGCCTGCCCGCCACAGGCGCTGCCCCTGCACACCCTCCTGAGCATCATGTGAGGCTTTCCATCCCGCTGCCCCTTTCCAGCCGTGCGTTAGGCGCTCCGGAGCATCATGTGATGTATCCACAGCAGGGCGACGTGTTAGGATTTTCCTGCGTCTCATCCGAGGAATTCGTCATGCTGCCTCCTGACTCCTTTCCTGAGATCTCCAAGATGGTTGTAGCAAGGACGCGACTGAAGGGGGTTTCTGTCAGGCTGTTTTGCCTTGCTGAGATGCCCTCCGGTCACAGGCTCTGTCGTGCTGCATGTTTCCTCTCCCTCTCCTAAACCCCCGCTTTATTCGGTTATAAAGAGGAAATCGCTTGGTGACACAATATTTCCCATGGGATTTAAAATCAAATCCACCTCAGAAAGAATGAAGCAATAACCTCTTCTGTGCCTGAGCTGGTAAAGGCCAGGCATAAATCTATTTTAAAAGAGAGCAAGAACAGGGGAGGGTGCAAATGAGAGACTAATCAGAGATGATCTAGTTTTCATTTTTACTCAGCCACTCACAAACAGAGTTTGTGGAAAGCTTTGGAGAGCCCTGGGCAGGCGCGGATTACTATTATTTTTTGTCATCCAATCTACTCATATTTAATTCATTTTGAAGAAAACATATGCAGCTTTTGATAAGCACGGCACTGGCAGCTTGGAAACAGAAGGCCTGTTTATTCTCTCCAGCCAGCGTCACGTGGGGAGCAAACGCCTCCTGCCCACGGGCTCGATGGCACGGACGAGCCCTGGCCAGGCAGAGCCACCCCTGCGGACGTGGTGGAGGAGCCCGGGCTCCTGGTACACGTTTGTCCTCGCTTCCCTGGAGCATCCGGTGAGGAAAGGGGGGGTACGTCGGCACCCTCCTCCCATCAGGCGCCCCGCTCATTCCCCCGGGCCAGCAGCCGCGCGGCACCAGCTCTGCAGCGCAGCTGAGCTGGAGCAGGTGATGCAGCGGGGAAGGGCTCCGCGTCCCTAATTCCTGCCATGGGATCCAGAGCGGCGTTACTTGCCAGCCGCTTTTTCATACGCGGCTTGGCAGCTGACAGGCCGGCCCTTAACCCTTCCGCCTCCCACCAGGGCCCTGCTTACGGCCTGGGAGCAACACGGTTCCCTTCCAAGACAGCCGTATAAGCCTCAAGAGCAGCAAGAGCCCCGCTGTGCAGGAGAACCCTCCACCAGGCCGCTTCCTCCTGCTCCAAGCATCTCCAGGCTCACCTCAACCTGAAGAACCTCAGTGCAGTCCCATGGGCCTCACACTCTTCCTGACTTTTAGATGAAACTATCTTTTGTCCCACTGTCCTTAGCGACAATTCCCTTGGGCAATATCCTCCCTTTTCCATGTTGGTGTCTGGGTCCTTCTGTGCTTTCCAGACAGTCACCATGTCACCAAATCACCATCCAAGGAAGTAACTGGCTGAAAACCACAACTTTTATTTTCCCATAAGGAAGAGTTCAGCCTTATTTCTAGCAATACATCTCTCTCCTCCTGGTTTGGCTCTGCCAATTTAGGTTGAGGACCACTATCTGGTGCTGTCTCTGCCTACTGGGGTTACACTAGACCTCTTTGGGGTCCTGTCTTGCTGCAGATGTTTGTCTTAGCCACCTCTTATCATCATGCAGTTTCTTTCCTTCTCATCTGTGCCTAACACATTTTGGAATAGAAGATTGCACATGAATACCTCAGTTTTTGCTCATATTCTGAATGGCCTCTGTGCTATTTCTCAGATTTTGAGTGGCATCTGCAAATACCATTAACAAGAGACCTGTGCCTGCTCTAAGATCTTTCCTGGAAGTACCATTTTGGAAACAACATAACCTGCTATATCCAATCCCTAATTGCGCCCAGCTGAGCACTTCCAAGCTCTTCTTTTAACGGGGCCTCTCACTCTATTCCAGGGACAGTGAGAGTGCCCCCAAAGCCCTCTGGAAGCCAGCACAGGACAGAGGACGTCACCAAGAACTGTACCTAGGGCTTTCCCCAGAGCCCATGCTTTGCACTGCCGCTCTTCTTTTCATCGTGTGCCAACACATCTCACGAGCGCGCCGCCCGCGGGCATGGTGGCCAGGGTAAAAACCACATGAACAAGCTGAGGCAGAGAGCGTTAGCTGGGGTCTGCGTGGGAAACCCCGGGGCAAGGAACAACAGGCACAACCGAGATCCGTGCGGGCAGAAGGGAAGGGGGAGAATCCACCCCAGGTTCCTTTCCCTTGCCTTCCTTTGCATCCGCTGGCTTGGGTTGCATTCCCATGTGACGCGTGGGAGTCACAGCCATGCAGCTGTGCAGCTGTCCCCATGCCTTAGGTCACGCAGGGGACTCTGCGCTCAGCTCCAGGGGGTCATGGAGAGACTGCACAAGAGGGCCAGGTCTGAGTTCTGTTCTCACCAATGAGATGGGCAAAAGCCCGTTTCCCAATAGTGAGAACCTCAGATACTTGGGTAAAACATCTCTGGGAACATCCAAGCTGAATTTAACAGTGATGGAAAAAAAAGGTGGAGGTTGCAGCTGGTTTCATACTGACAAGCCCCTTGGGCACTAGGCAGCGCCACTTGCAATAAGTTAACGGTCACCAGGTGCCCTTTCTGTACAGGAAGGTGAAGCAGAAGCAAGAGGTGTCGTGGGCAAGGGCTCAGCACAGCAAGCTGGGGACCCAACGTAAAGGCACAGCAAGGGGCTCTCTGGTTGGCCAGAGGTTGCCCTCATCTTCCAGCTCGCAGGCCCCCAAGCAGCTACGCCACTAACCTGGTTGCAGGCCACGCTGCTGAGAGCCTGCACTGTCAGCTAGCAGGGTTACAGGGCAAAGCTGTTTGCGCTGGGACACACGGAAGGATCTGTCCTTCCATCTCCTCTCCGGAGCATGCGGGAAGAGCTGACAAAGATGCTCCTGATTTGTAGCACACTCGAAACGGATGCTATCCTCAATCCCCAAACAAACAGCTTTCAACCTCCGTGCGACTAGTATCAGGCTACAGCTCAGAATTTAAATCACAGCTGGCCTTGGCCTGAGCAAACAGCGAATCCTGCTGCGGTGAGGCCTGCAGACAGCAGTTGCTGTCCTTCACCTGGCTTCTCTCTTCAGACTGAGCTGTCTCGAACATGAGATGCCTGCAGAGATGGAGGATAGAGCTCTGATCTCAGCTTGAAATGTCTACACAAGCCACAGGACACAGCGGCAAGATCAGCATGTGATGGAGGAGAATAGGGAGGGCAGACAGCTCCTTTCTTCACCAAATCTCCAAGGGGGACATTGCCCTTTGGCGCTGGAGGGAAACTCAGCATCTCCATCCATGGAGCAAGCTTAAATGGGCTGTTTTGCCCCCTGAGCAGCTGCAGTTTGAAATACGTTCACCCAAGCCACCCAGCAGGGCCAATTTCCAAAAAGCAAGTTACTTTTGCTTGTGTGGCTTTTAAGATGGAAGAGTGCTTTGGTTTCTGGAGTGAGCAGGTTTCCAAGCAATCAGGAGCTCCTCAAACAACCTGTTTCAACATTTGACTTATTTATGGAGCCCACGCTAAGTTCAAAGGCTGCAGGTCACATCCTTCCTCGGAGCTTCCCAGCCCCACAACAGCTGCTGTGGAGCCTGTCGCAGCAAGGCAGAAGGGCTTCGTGTCTGAAAGGCAGCTCGACAGCTCCACGCAGACGGGAAGGGTGTGGAGGTGCCTTTCATCTCCCCTGCGCCGGCTGCAGGTCAGGGTGTGACAGGATTACGCAGCGCCGTGCCCACACCGGTCTCTTTACTTTTAGGAAGATCCTGGAGCTGCACCTGGAGCAGAGCCCCTGTGTCACAGCTGGTGTGTCACCTACGAGTGCTGAAAGCTCCTCCGTAAGGCAGGGTGGTAAAAAAACAACCTCATGCGCCCATGTCTTGACTACTATAGGGCAGCAGTTGTGTAACTGCGCTCAGGTCAGAGCAGGTCTCCACATCTCAGGAGTAAAAGCTGGGACTGGGGGTTGTGTCTCTGCTGCGGCTCGACCGCTGCTGGACGGGGAAGCTGCGCAGGGCCTCACCAACACGGGAGCTTCTTTTAGCAGCGACTTGCTTAGGTAAAGGCAGCCACAACCAAAGGAGCACTGCACAGGGCCAGGCCTCGAGGGGCCGGCACTTGGAATAGACCCCAGGCACCAGGCATAACAGGGCAAGCTGCTTGACTTCTCTCTGCTGGAAACATGGAGGGATTTGCTCTCCTGCTGCTCACAGAGAGGCCAGGAAGGATCTGGGATCTTTCACTGGCGTATTGGTTTTGCTGGCGAGTTTCACTCCAGCTGGATGAGGCAGGTCCCCTCCCTACAAGACCCATATTCCTCCATGGATCCCCTTGGACGCCTTCTCATCAGAGATGCTCAGGAGAGACTGCTCTCTAGGATCCTCCCTCCAAAGCACCCAAGAAATCTGACACTCTCACAACAGTGAGTGCTACATCTACGCTCCTTTGCAAACTCACCCCATCTGCTGTTGGCAGTGACCAACATACATAACCTCCTATCACCTCATCTGCTCCAGAACATACAGCTCTTAATGGGGAAGTGCTGCCATCTAAGTTGGCCTGCAAACCTCATGGGCAGGAGCCAGTTCTGCTGAGTGTTGGTAAAATGCCATACACACCTCTGTGTTATAACAAAGTCTAAAATACAGTATGACCTGAGCACAAGGTCGTTCTCTGGGGAAGTGACGACAGGAACTTTTGCTCCTTACTGAAGCTCATCGCACATACTGGACCAAAAGGAGCCTCAAGCTGGCCCTGGCTGGGGACACGATGGACCACTGACTACGAGCAGAAAGAAAAGCAAACGACATCTTGGGAGACAGCCATCGAGTTATTGCAGTATATAACAGAGCACATAAATGGAAGGGATCCTATAGAAACCATAGAAAGGGAAAGCCCATCATCACCAGAAGAGTTTGGCTTGTAGAGCCTGGCAATATTAAAGCTGCAATCACAACCATACTTAGCCCATAAGGACACCCAGGGGAAAACACCAGGAAGAGAAAAGCACAATTTAAACTGAAGGGCACAAGAGCAAAAAACAAATGGAATAAAAAAAAAAAAAAAGGATTTATGGTGGAAGGTCCTTGCCATCAGAGCAGCTGAACTTTCCCTCAGAGAGGAGCAGAAAGGCCAAGAATACCAAGATTTTTTGTTTTTTTCAAGTCAAGTTCAACCAATTTATGAAAGGGGCCATACAGGATCAGATGGTTACAACAATGAGAAGCCACCTTGGCCTTAAGTTTTTTTTTTTTTTAAAAAAAAGGCAACTAAACGCCTGAGGTGACCTTGTGGCTCCCTGGCTGTGCAGAGGGAGAGATGCTAAAGAGGAAAGAAAAAAACAAGCCAGGGGAAGAACATGAGCAGGACCTTCTAGGCAGGGGAAGAAAAGGCACACGCAAAGCCTTGCACCGGGACAGCCAGGCCAGTTTTTCCTTGCTGGACTGGTGACCTGGAGCACCTCCAAGTCCTGCACAAGGATATTAGCTTCTCCGTCCAAGAGCAGGTCTGCCATACGCTGCCGGAGGGGAGTCCCCGTCTGTCCTCTGTCAAGGTCAGGCAGCAAAATCTCGGGTCCCAAGGAGATGCTGCTCCCTTTCTTGCCTGGGGACATCTTAGATAGCAGGCAGCCCAGCTCAGGGAGAGAGCCTACACACCAGGGTTGCACTAAAGCAGAGAAGGTGCCTAGAAAAGGACATATTTGCTGTGCTCCCTCTCCCTCTCACACCTTTCGGAAGCCAGATCCCTGCAGTGCTCGCATGAAGTCATTTTGCAAAAAGAAAGGGAGAGAGCAATAGGAAACTCCATCCCAGAGATTAGGAGCAGGGACGCGTTTTTAGGTCACACCACATGCACCCCCCTCGCCAAGCTCGCGGCCGCGGTCGGAGCGCAGCGCCCTGCTCGCCGCAATAACCGGCACCGCGCGCCGCTCCATAAACAAGCCCGGGCGGACGGACCAGGCGACCGCATCAATCACCTCCGCAGCCCTCTCCGGCCGGGAATCGGCTCCCGTTCCCACGCACATCGGGGGGAGGGACAGGGGCTGCTGACAACAGGCTGGGCACCCCCTCTCAGACCCTCCACCATCTCTCTTCCCCGCGCCACCGTGTAATTTTATTGACATTAATTTTTTAGAGCAAGGCCCTCGCCCGCTCCGGCTCCCTGCCCCGGTGCGCTCGCGGCCCCCCTTGGCGCCGCCTGCTGCCCTCCCCGTCTCCTCTCCCGCTCCGATCTCCCATCTCCCCCCAGCTCCGCGCTGCAGCGCGCTGCTCCCTTAATCCCAGTGACCTTCTTGCACATCCGCGGCAGCCCCGCGGCGGCCACGGGATCAGTGTCACGGCAGGAGACCTTCCCCGGGGCCAGCCCGCGAAGCGGGGGGGACACCTGGTGGGGCCCCCCTTCGCCCTCCCCACGGCTCCTGCCAGGCCCCCCCAGGCACTCCTGGCACAGAAGGAAAACAAATTGCAGAAGGAGTGGGTGGGAAGGGATTACAGGGAAAAGAGGTTGAGAGGGTGAGGGGGAGAGGACAAAATGCAGCAGGACTTCCAGCCCCCTTGCTCCCCCCACACACCGCGGGCGCCCCACGGCCCCTCCATGAAACCAGCCCGTTCGCAAGGAGGGAGACGGAACATGCAATATATCCCGCCCCCCAAAACTAAACCCGCAGGAAGAGCGCCGAGCGCAGCCCCGCTCACCCCTCGAGCGAGACTCCAAACCAGGCGGCCGCAAACACGGCCCCAAGGCGCACAGGCGCGCACATATACGCGGTGGGGGATATAGGTGGATACGGGCAGGCCGAGACCTTCACCTCCGGCTTTACAGCCACCCGGCCAGCGCACACACGCGTGTGCGGGCACGGGCGCACGCACGGAGATGCCGACGCGCGTACGCGCGCCGCCGGCTGCGCGGCAACCCCACGGGTACCCCCGTGCGCCCACCAGCCGCGCGGACACCCGCACCGCGCTCCCCCGCGCCCCGGCCTTACCCAGGAGAGCAGCCGCAGCAGCGTGTGCGGCTGCCGCACGAAGGCGTGAGGGTCGAAGGCGCCGCCGGCCTTGCCCGCGCCGAATGCGCCCCCGTCCATGCCGCCGCCCGGGGGGCTACGGGCCGAGGCGAACCGAGCCGAGCCGAACCGAGCCCTGCCTGGCACCCCGGCGGCGGCGGCG
>VWPW01015378.1:19965-42249 GCA_013389825.1 Crypturellus undulatus
CCGCGCGCGCTCCCGCCGCCGGGAGCGCGCGCGCCTCGTCGCCGCCGCCGCCGCTAGGGGGGGTGTCTTCTTTCCCAGGAACGGGCAGGAAAATGGAGTTCTCCGTGGGGATGGAAAGAGCGTTTAAAGCTCGCCCTGCGCCCTGGTGCGGTGCTCGGGCTCGACAGAGCAAGCTCCGTCCTTCCCGGGGCAGCTGCAGCAGGGCAGGGCAGGGCAGAGCAGAGCGGGGCTCCGGGCTGAGCGGTGCCTCTTGGCGTGCAGCCGTGCACAGCTCCGCCTGGGAGGAAGATGCAGCCAGGGATAAGCAGCCTGTGTCAGGCAGACAGACCCAGCTCGCGGCGCGTCCCTAAGGCAGCAGGTTTGCCCAGGGGTTGCCTTGTCATGAGAGCCAAAGTCCAGGCCTCTCTCCTGCTTACCAATTCCCTTCTCGTTCCCTGCTAGGTCAGGGCAGGCAATGAAGGTGCCTCCAGACAAGGCACCTCTCCCTCCACAAGGGCTTTTTCACACAGGTCGGTGGGGCAGATTCCCTTCAGTAAAGCCCGCAGCGTTGAACTTTACTTAACTTGCGGAGACTGGAGTTGGGGAGGGGAGATGAGGAAGGTCTCTGGGAGCTGGTTAAACTCGCTTAACACTTGGATGTGTTTTTCTTAATTACTTTATTCCAGAGGTGTAACTAGCTTTCCAGTGCCGAACAGCTCAGCTCTCAGTTACACGAGGGCAGCTGGCAGCAGCATTTGGCTCTTTTGCTGGGTGTTTGCTTGAACTACTTAATTAATGTTTGCAGGAACTCGATATGATCATAATGTGCAGCACTTACACTGCATATTACAGGTCAGCATTGCGGCGGGGGGAATTTGGGCGGCTGCTGCGCTGGTGCTGTGGTCCCTCTGTCCCCTGTCCCTTGCAGAGATGGGGACACAGGCCATGGAGAGGTGCCCTGTGTGGGGGCAGCATCAGCCCACCCAGCCCTGGGTGCCCTGGTCTTCACTAGCCTGGGTTTTCATCCCCTTTTGTACCACAAGCAGTGCTGAATTAAGGCCTGTGTTCTTTACAAAAACTCCAAACTGTGAGCTTATTCCTGATTTATTTAGCTTCTGGGTGTCACAGACGTGGGTTTTCTCCATCAGTGCTTTGCTTGTTTTGCACAGAAGGCCTCCTGGATATATCTAGCACCACCTCAACCATCTGGCAGCTCTCTGTGCTTCCTCAGTGTGCTGGTGACTTGCCTCCTCACCCCACAGAGGGGCTTAGGCAGCAGAATGAGGCCATCACCAGCATACACGATGCTGGGCTGGGTGCTCCCAGCTGAGCTGGGCTCTCACATTTACCAGCCAGCTTGATTCCTGATGCCGTGTCAGTTTTCCAAAGCCCAGGCTCAGCCCATGTTAATTCCACCAAGGCCGTCTGGCTGACCTAGAAGCAACGCGACACCTGGACATTTTGATCAGCAGACCGAGTGTTCCCCGAAGTGCCTGGTTTTTGGCTGCTAGATGCAGGCTGGTTGAGGACAGCTCTGCCTGGACCCGTTTCCCGTGTCCTGTTCCTCGCCTGTGCAGATCCTTTGGGATCCCTGACCAGGAGGTGCAGGAGGTCCAGGCTCCTGATATGATGCATGGTGATTTTTAGTCGCTGAGTGACACCCGCATACTTCTTTAACTGGTGATTGATTCCCAGTAGCTTTACCATCTGTGTAACCCTCAGGATTAGGAAAGAAAACTCCGACAGCTGCCAGGGCTCTGCTTATCCCGTGTGATCCCATGATGGCTTCTCCATCGGGAGACGCGCGAGCAGCAGGGACGTCTGCTCTGCTCTTTGCTCGCCCGCCCCTGAGGCGCCAGCAAAGCCTTGCTGCACGCTGCGTGCAGGCGGGAGGCACGGGCCCCGCGCAGCTTCCTGCCCTGCCATCCGCACGGGTCCTGCCACCATCCGCACGGGTCCTGCTGTTTCTGTCCTCATCCTCCTGCCCATAGGCCAGGAGAGATGGCCGAGGGGGCCCGCTGAGGAGCCCTGCGAAAGACACTGCAGCAGCAGTCCTGCTTCCAATCAGTTATGCAGCAAAGCACTCCTGCATTTTTACATCTAGGCAAGTCTTGAGAGTTTCCTCGGTCTGGTCCTATCTGATTGCCCTGCGTCGAAGGAGGGGGAGTGAATAATTTATCTCCTGTCCTCTAGCTCCCTCCCTGCTCAGGTTTCATCTCAGGAGCTCCTGGATTAGCAAGTTATGGACAGGGACAGAGCCAGCCAATATCATGCAGTGATGGAACTCGTCCTTATGGTGCTTGTCTGTACGCTGCAAACAGTGGCAAGCCAAGCAGGCGAAGTAATATGTGAATAATGCAAATAATAGGATCTCCAGACGAGTCTCTCAATAAATTTTAGTTCCTCTTTCACCGCATAACTTTAGCATTTAATTGTCCTTATTGTTCATTATTAATTCAACAGTAGCACGCAGATGCCGTAATTGAATTTGGAGCTGTGTTGTACCAGACACCATAGAAATACGTATTAGGATGCTGTCCCTGAAGAATACAGTCAGATGGAGAACATGTCTCTGCGAGAAAGAGGTTTTTTTTGATGTCTTTTTATATCTTACGATATGTAAAGATGCAAAAGTAATGGGTGCCAATGTTAGCAGTGAAATCTATTTGATCTTATTAATTTTTAAATAATCCATGTTTTTGTTTGTTGGTTGTTACTACATTTTCTCACGTTGTCTAAGTACAGGGTGCTGCATCTTTTGCAAAGTATGAGTAAGATTAGTCAAGCATCTTTTGAGTTACAGGTCATTATAGCTTCCTATGACTACAGAGCTATTTAATAAAAACAATTAAACATTATGACAAGATTTCCTGTTGAGGCATGTATTCACTTACATCTTTGAACAAGCAAATTATCTTTGTGGAAAAAAAAATATTCTATTCAAGAAGGATGATTGCACTGATTCACACTTTCTTGTGTTACATACTTCTGAACAATGACATGGGATATGATTGCTTTGGATACCATAAGAATCACAGATAAAGATTTATTTAAGAAGTTGCATATGTTTTATTATGTCCTTCTTCTTCCCTTTGATTTTTTTACATGTAAATATAGCGTTACCTGTGTGTCTTTATGTACGTATATACACTTATTTTCAACAAACTCCACAAGGTATTTTACCTGTAATTTTTTTTCGGGATCCTGTCTCAGAAATTTCATCTAAGGAAAGATTTGCCTGCTTCAATGAGCATTCTCTTTCCTAAAGCATTCAGGACTTTTTTATGTTTCCTGTTTGGCTGGTATATTTTTCAGGTGCAACGATGAAAGAAAATCAAATATGACCTAAACAACTGCTGAAAATTCAGCCTATTCAGAACTGGCAAGACAAATTCAGTTACATCGTGACATCATGGACGGCATTGCCTAAAGCTGCCGTCACACTTCAGTGTCATGGAATCAACAACAGAGCCTGCTTCTGCCCTGCTTTTCCACTCTCACAAAAGTTGGTGGGCAGCTTAACCGCTAGCCACATCTGTGAAGCACGCGTTTATAGCAGCCTTTCCTTTCCCTAGATTTGTGTTTACTGCTCACATACAAACACAATTCAGCCTCAGTTACACCAGGTCTTGCATTTGGTCTCTGATGACCACCCGCCTTGCAGGGCTTCTGCCACAGCTGTCACATCTGAGATCCCAGGTTGCTCTTTCTCCAGAGAGGAGGAGAAAGGAAGATATGGGCAGGGAGCAAAGCCACGCCTGCTGAGAAGCCACCCTCAGAGGCTGCGTCTGTGAGGTAGGCAGATAAATAACACAGGTTGTTAGACAGACAGACACAGACATTTATACTGACTGGCAACAACAGAACACGAAGAAGCTGAGGAAGGTGTCACATTTCTCCTGCATGGTTTTAACAACGCTGGCTGGAAAGGAGAGCGGCTCCTTTTGCTTCTTCCATCTCAAGGTGCTTACTCAGCTCACCCTGGTTCTTGTGACCTTCCTGTTCATTCTGTGCAAGGGGGTTTTCCTCTCGTTTGCTTCTCTGCACACTGCAAGGGTGGCACCCCGCTGGGAGGATGTCTCTGCAGTATGAGCCCGCTCGATGCTCTGAGCTCCCGCTCTGTCCCCCTTGGCTCCTTGGGGCTTTCCTCAACAAGCCACCCGGCCTGGTGCTGCAGGGAGGCCCCCTTCGACATCTGCCTTAGAAAACTGCACAGCCCAGTCCTGGTCCATGAGGCCCTGCTCATTTTCATCCCGCCTCTCCTCTCCTTTCACATCACCTTTCTCCTCCTCACTGTCTTTCCTGTTTCTGCACCTTCCTCCTCAGAACATCCCTTCCTCCTCATTCTCCTCCATCTCTTTCCTCCCTCCCTCCATCCGGCACTGCTTCTACTTCAGCTTCTTCTCGCACTCTGTTGCCCCTCGGCGGCTTCCTAGTCCATCAAGTCCCTCTCCCCGCTTCGTGCTCCCTGGCACAAGTCAGGACGCAGCCTCCAAACCCGTATCCCACGTTCCCCAGCCCGTGATCTGGGCAGGGCCGGCTGGACTCGGTGATCCCAAGGGGCTTTCCCGCCCACGATTCTACGAAGGGCTGGGGCCGGAGCAGCCCCGACGAGGCGGCCCGGGGGACACGAGGCTGCGGGCAGGAAGGGCCGCAGCGGCGGCACCGGCATCGCACGAGGGGGGACGGAGAAGGCTTTGGGGTGCCGGGAGGATGGGCCCAAACGAAGCAAGATGGAGGCAGGCTAGGGCGGCGGGAGGGGGCTGCTTTTATTAAATCTCTTAACGAAGCTTCTATTTAAAAGATGCTTCTTTTCTTGTTCGAGCCCAGCTCTCCGCCATGCCCCGGCGAAGGGCTGAGGGACGGCAACGTTTCCTCGCGGCTTTTCACGACGCCAAATCCTCGCCCCGGCCCCGGCCCCGGCCCCGGCCCCGGCCGCGGGAGGAAAGCGGATACCCCGCCCGCGCGTGGCAGAGCGCCGCCCGCACAACCTTGGCCGCCGTCAGCACCCGTAGCCACCACCGCGCGTGCCATCCCCGCGCGCTCGCGAGGCTGGGGGGGGCGGTGCCTGCGCAATGCCCCATGGGAAGGGGAGCCTATAAATAGGGCGCGCGGGAGGTACTGCGGCCCTTCCGGCAGCGCGGGGAGAAGATGGTGGGTGCAGCTTGCGCCGCCATCGCGCGGGTATCGGCGCTATCCGGGGGGTATCGGCGCCATCCGGGCTGTAGCGGTGCCACCCGGGGGGTGTCGGCGCCATCGCGCGGATATCGGCGCCATCCGGGGGGTATCGGCGCTATCGCGGCCCCGTCGCCGCCGCGCGGGGCCCATTGGGCGCCGGGGGGTGGTGCATGAGAGCGACTGCGTCGGTGATGGCGCCCGGGGCCGGTTTAGTACAAAGCTAAACCCAAAAGGGATAAAAACGAGGAGTTCTGTTGAAGAGCGGCGGTGAGAGAGCGTTTGCCCCGGTGCCGTGGCCACGGCACGTTTGGCGGCCTGAGGCGGTGCTGGCAGCGGGACTTTGCTCCCTTTTCGGTCCTGGCGCTGCAGAGAGGCCGCGACAGGGCTGCAAACGCGGCAGACTGTCCTTGCACTACTAGGATTAAACGGGTTTTGCTTAAAAGGGCCGCATTTTCTGGCTGGTTGCATTACATGTAATACGTGAAGCAGTCGCTCTGCTGTATGTGTGTATTAGGTATATGCATAATATGCGTAGAGATTGTGCTGAGAACTCTCGACCTTTACAAAGGCATCAAAATTTGATGTGGCTGGGCCCTAGCACAAGTTCTGCAATTCATCTTAAAAACTGTTAGTTTTTGCCTGATACAGGTTATGTGGCTTTTTCTTGGAGAAAAAAAAAAACTGTCATTGTTCTTTTGCTCCATGTTTAATAGGGCATATATATTTTAACATATTTAGCGATGAGATTTGATAGGTACTTGGAGTGGCTGAGAGCTTTCTAAGTGGTGTTGAAGTTCACCCTCAGATTATGAAGCAAATCTGCAGGATTGATGGTTAAAGAATGTGCATTTGAAAAAAACTTGGCTTTGAAATAACTAGGCTTTTGTTTTGTAATAGGCATTTTATAATTTTTTTTTTATTAAAGCCTAAGGCTGTGTGTTATTAAAGCCTAAGGCTTCTCCATTTCTTTGCTTGTGGGTGTATTGAAACGAGGATGGCATTCTGCAGCCACATCAAGAGCGCACATGTGTCCCTTACTGGTCACTCTTTGTTTCTTAAAACATTTCTTAAAATGGGACTAAATAGAAGGAAGTGCTAAAGAAGCTTAGGAATCAAGACGTGGATAGTGATATTGTGATAAAATTGTAATGGATTTAACAAGCTAAACAGGTGATGTTAAAAAGACTTTATCAAGTGCAGTATGGCTATACATAGTGTTTGTTTAATGCAAGAAGAATTGGCTCTTGAGTGGGGAGAGGTGGGTGTGTGAAACATGCATTAAAAGCTTCCTTTCTCTCTCTAGTCTCACCGCAAGTTCTCAGCTCCTAGGCACGGCTCTCTGGGCTTCCTGCCCCGCAAACGCAGTAGCCGACACCGAGGCAAGGTGAAGAGCTTTCCTAAGGATGATCCCAGCAAGCCTGTCCATCTCACGGCCTTCCTGGGATACAAAGCTGGCATGACCCACATTGTTCGTGAAGTTGACAGACCTGGATCCAGTATGTGCTTGTTCCTTCTAGGAGGATTAAGTTTCTTGCAAAAATAACCTAAGTGTCTTTGGGTTTTAGTCCTTCTTTTCACCCAGTTATAAGCACTTTGAGTGGGAAGATGGGTGTGAAACACCCAAGCCCCTCCCACTTCCATGTGAATGATGTCCTAGCCGCCAGGCTTTGTATCTGATAGCGTTGCTGTTTTGTTAGGAATCCCCTTTGAGGTGCTTGGTGATTGCAGAGGGGTCTGGTGGGTTGGTTGAGGAGATGGCTTTAGCTGCACTGTAACAAGCTACTCATGATGACCTCTTCTCGATGGGCGGACATAAGTGAATCGCTTCTGGCGTTCCTTGCTGATTGTCGAGTCCTGACTGTAGTTTTGTTACCGGTTGCCATCCGTTTTGCCTGCCAAGCTTTATCTGCCTGCTGCTGAGCCAGTCTCAGGTTCTGTAAGGCATTTAGCTCTCAATTGTATTTGCTGCAATTGCTTTACCTTGCTCGCCTTGACCTTTGCAGAGAGAATACAGTTGATTGAACCTTTGGTAGCAAGCTTTTGGGGGACTGGAGGATGGAGTGATGTTTAATAGATGGTAGTGGTATTAATCAGTGTACTGGATTTCTGTCTTCATCCAGAGGTGAACAAGAAGGAAGTGGTAGAGGCTGTCACTATAGTAGAGACCCCTCCCATGGTCATTGTGGGCATCGTGGGCTATGTGCAGACTCCCCGGGGCCTGCGCAGCTTCAAGACCATCTTTGCTGAGCACATCAGCGAGGAGTGTAAGCGCCGCTTCTACAAGAACTGGTAAGAGAAGGGCTTTTGCTTGCTGCCTTAGTCTGTTGCTGGCTACTCTGTAGTCTGCTGTTTTGTTGGGCTGCAAGCTATGCTAGCACAGCTTTCTGAAGCCAATTTTCAGCAATTACCATTTGACCTTGATGAACTATCCCAATAATGTGATATGCTAGGGCTGAGAACTCTGGGAGGGTGACGACGTTAACATGTTTAATGCCCTCTTTGACACCAGGGTGGCAGTGTTGCACTTGCCTGAGGCCTTCGTAACAGGCTACATGTGATCTTCTGACAGGCAGGCACAAGGAAAAGGCCCCTGGCACTTGCTGAGTGTCAAATCCTGACTGCAGCCGTGCTTTCTCAGGGAAGGGGGAGACAAATGCTGCTCTGATTACTTTTCCAGGCACTGTTGTTGGGATTCAAAGTGCACATACTTGCTTAATTATGACTCTAGTATGTCTAGAGCTTAGAGGCTGTTAATGAACTTTCCAGGCTGAAAAGAGGTCAGATGAGAACAGTAAGTCTTGTGGGTATCTCAGTAATGATCTTGCTGTCAGGCATAGCTCAAGCTTGCAAGGCGGGGGGACAGTGTTGTGAAATGGATAACAATCAAGTGAAAATTGGTTTAAAGAGTTGTTTTTCTGTTCAGACTTTTTCTACAGTATTTTGTCTTCTGTACTGTGCATGCTAATGCACTTTGGAATTCATGGCAGCTCCGCTCAGCTCTGGCAACCCTGCCTCTGTCTGATGAGCTCCAGGCTCCGCTTGCCAGTGGAAAAGATTCCTTAGAAACTGGCAATGAGCCAAAACCTGCCAAGGTGGCAGCTCCTTCCGCTCATCCCCACTTCCCCAGGGGATCGATGAAGGGCTTAGCCAAACCTTGTCTCTGCTCTGCTCCTGAAGGCACAAGTCCAAGAAGAAGGCCTTCACCAAGTACTGCAAGAAATGGCAAGATGAAGAGGGCAAAAAGCAGTTGGAGAAAGATTTCAATAGCATGAAGAAATACTGCCAGGTTATTAGAGTCATGGCTCACACTCAGGTAGGTGTCTGCTGGACTTGGGTATGCTGGGGGAACACTAAGAGTGCAGGTGTAAAGCTGGCTGGGTTTTCACAGTCAAGATCTCTGCCCCACAAATTTGATACCTACTGTGATGCAATATACTAAATGCTAGCACTCCTCTGTGCAGAATGTAAGCAGGTGCTGGCGGTAGTCTCCAAGGCAGCCGTTAGCAGTCTTCTAAGGCAGTGTGCAGAGCAGTCTGAACCGTGGTGGGGACTGCAGCTTGTGCTGACAAGTGGACCTGAGCTTGCTCTGTCTTGCAGTTAAAAAAATGGACCACATACTTAATTCTAGGATGTGTTCACCTTATTTCTAGATCCATGGCAGTGTTCTGCAGGGGCTGTAAGTATTTAAGTCTTTCAGTGCCTTCTGTCAGTCAGCTCAGAGAGATGTACTGAGTAGCGTAGGTGTTTCTCCTTAGCCACCACAGTTCTCTGCAAAACTTTCCTGGGAAGTGCAGTTAAATCTTGGCCCTAAGTGTAATAAGATTCACAGCTGGGACATTGGTCATTTTATTAGAGCTAGCTTCCCATTCTTGTCACCAGAGGTGGAATTGCAGCTGCTCTCAGTGCTTGCGTCAATTCCTCTGTACTGTAATAGAGGTATCTAATTTTGATCTTGTCTACTTCAGCATAGTAGGCTTTACCTCCTACCATTCTTGGATGGAGTGTCTGTGGGGTTGTAAGCTCTTGTTAATTCAGTGTTTCTGTGGGTAATCTGCAGCTTCCAGTTAGAAGTCATTTAAGCTTTCACACAGCCTGTGCCTTCAGTATAGGGTCTTCTACTTCAATACCTTAAAAATTAGCTTGGAAAAGAAGTAGGTTTAGAAGAAAAACAAATAGACTAGGACTTAGAAGGGTACTAGAATAGCAAATACTATGTCCGTCTTGTAAGGCCAGCAGCTAAATTCCCTCCTTCTGTTTCTAGATGCGTTTGCTCCCCCTGAGACAGAAGAAGTCTCACCTGATGGAGATCCAGGTGAATGGTGGTACTGTGGCTGAGAAGGTGGATTGGGCCCGGGAGAAGCTGGAGCAGCAGGTGCCTGTTTCAACTGTCTTCGGGCAGGATGAGATGATTGATGTCATCGGAGTCACCAAGGGCAAGGGGTATAAAGGTAAACACTGCTGATGCTCTTATGGACACATTTTAATGAAATCCCACGGTCTTTTTATGAGCCTTGGGGCCCAGAGCTGAGGGGCAACCTGCCACTGTCAACGTTCTGTGATGAAGCCATGGAATACGCGCTGGGCACAGCGTCTGACACCTGTGACGAGTCATTCCATGCTGCCTTCCTTCTGAGAACACACTCAGGGACAGCCAGGGAGGCTCGTGGGTGCCTCCTGAGGGCTCAGGAAATACAGTTAGTTCCTGATACGCTGAGTCTTGAGTGTCTCTTGCCCATGGAGAACCACTTGAAACGGGTACGTGTGTCCTAGCTGAACAGTTAGCAATACTGCGTTGCTTTCTTTGCTTTAGGTGTTACCAGCCGCTGGCACACCAAAAAGCTGCCCCGCAAGACTCACAGGGGCCTGCGCAAAGTGGCCTGTATTGGTGCATGGCATCCTGCTCGTGTGGCTTTCTCTGTGGCTCGAGCTGGTCAGAAGGGGTATCACCATCGAACTGAAATCAATAAGAAGGTGTGTGCTTCTTGTGCCTCTCAAAAGTGCTGTGGAGAAACTAAGGCCTGCCAAGGTTACTGCATGTCAAGGAACAGATGGGAGAGCTTTGCCATGGTAGCTTAGCTCTGGCTAGCTCAGTAGCTAGTGTTGACATTTTATAACTGTGTTGGTAGAAGCTGGCTGGCATTTTGTAGATGAGCAAGTGGAAAGAGGGATTGGGTGGTTTTGCACAATGTAGGAATAAATGGCTAAGGATGCCCACCTGGAGGAGTTCCAATTTATGTCCCAGTATGATGCCTCTTTGGCATGCCAGCTTTGTTAGTACTATGCTGGGAAACCATAACATTTCTGTATGGTAACATGATTGCAAGAAAACTCATGCTTTGGTCCAACTTAATACAGAGTCATTGCCATATTGGCTGATCTTTGGGCCCTTTTTTCCTGCTGTTTACTCAAGAGAAATTTTTGTTTTAGATCTACAAGATTGGCCAGGGTTACCAAATCAAGGATGGAAAGCTGATCAAAAACAATGCGTCGACTGATTACGACTTGTCTGACAAGAGCATTAACCCTCTGGTGAGTAGTTGCAGCTGCAAGGACAGTGTGGTCTTAAATTGCACTGTTTTGAGGCAAGTAGGAGGGATGGGAAATGATTGAACGAAGAGCTGCTGAGGAAGAAGCTCTGTTGCTGTAGGAGGTGGGGTTGCTGAGTCATGCTCAGTATTGAGTTATGTAACTCTTGCTTACACTTGATAGTTGGCCTTAATGAAAAAGGCTGCTATGAACCTAGAGAGAGTGCTCACATAAATAAGGATAATTCAGCAGGGAGAGCAGTTTTTGCAGTTCTGCCAGCTGCTAATATTGCTGCTGCTCTCTGCAGAAGTCTTACAGCAGAAAGTAAACTGCTGTAGCAAGGAAGTTCAACATAAAAAAATGTACTGGAAACAGAATTTCAGTAACTGTAGGAATGGCTGAGGCCTGGAAGTATAAGATGTCAAGCTATAGATGAGCATGGGATCATTTTAATTGGAACTAACTGTTATCTCTTCACCTAGGGAGGCTTTGTCCATTACGGCGAGGTGACCAATGACTTTATCATGCTGAAAGGTTGTGTCGTTGGGACCAAGAAGAGGGTCCTAACCTTGCGCAAGGTGAGTGGCTGCTGCGAGGTGGGTTGGAACAGCTTTGGCTGAGCACCCTGCTTGTGATGACAGGTGTCTCAGCTTGCTGTTCTGGGGATTCCTGTAGCCAGCAAGAGAGGAAAGCCTAAGGAAAGACTGCTGTCACATACACAAAACCACCTGATGACCTCAGGCATAGCATCTTTCCTGCTATTCTAGTCCAGGTCTGCTTGCAGTGAAAGATGCACTGTAGGCTTAAAAGTTCCTGTGGATCATCAGGACACTGGCAGTGTCAAGGCAGACTGAGCTTGTCTCTGCTGATGTGAAGGCTTGTTGGCAGATGTTCCTTGTGTAGTAGTGGCTGAAGGTTAGGATCAGAATAATTTAGGAAGGTGTTTTTTTTGGTGGTGGTAATGATGGAAAAGTAGCCAGCTGCACTGTGATGAGCAGATTGAAAGGGTGCCGCTGCACACTCACCTGGCATCTCTCTTGTAGTCCCTGCTTGTGCAGACCAAGCGTCGGGCCCTGGAGAAGATTGACTTGAAGTTCATCGACACAACCTCCAAATTTGGTCATGGCCGCTTCCAGACAGCTGAAGAGAAGAAGGCTTTCATGGTAAGGATGTGTTTATTTTTTTTCCAAAAGCAAAAAACTTTCCAGTTGCATAACTGTATTGTCTTCTGGCTAACTGTCACTCATATTTTGACCTTTGGGTTCCTGCAAGGGCAGAGTATCCATATGCAGAAGAATTTAATCAAGATACCTTCTTCCTGAGAACAGCTCCAGGCAGGGGTGCTAGCAAGCCTGTGAGCTGCAGTTCTCTGGCATTTTCTCTCACTTGCTGGGGAAGCAGATCTGTAGTTCTTTGTTCTTGCTCAAAATTAGGCCCTTGTAGAAGCTGAGCATGCAGTTGAGCTGCTTGTTGGTGCATGTGAGGTTTTTCCGCTAGGTGGCACTAAATATTTTTCTTCATTAAATTTCAAATCATCAGCTTGGTGCAATGTGATTGCATCAAGTTCAGTTTTCTACTGAATGCTTTAGCTGGGAGGGTGAAATTCCAGCGGGCTATATAGTTGAGAACACTGAGGGAGTTTTTTTGAAACAAATTGACAGCAGGGGCATTACAGCATTGTAGTGGGAAATGATGGGGTCTCTTTGTGCAATAAGCAAGAATGTGGTGGACTACTATTAACTTTTTTGTTTTTCGTTCCAGGGACCACTCAAGAAAGATCGTATCGCAAAAGAGGAGACAGCTTAATGTGCAGAACTGTCTTGTGTTCTCTGGCCCGTGTGCTCTCAGGACAAGAAAAAAAATAAAGACTTTTGAATAACTAAATTCTGTCTCCTGTTTTATAGAGAGTTTTATCAAGTCTGGTGCTGCATTGCCCTATAGGTGGGACCAGCCAAACCAAGGACAGCAAACAAAGCTAAAATTCATGAGCACCCATCTCACAATAGGGTTCCTCTAATGAGAAAGAAATTGTCATTGCTGTTGTGCAGAACAAGGTGCTCTGAGGCACTAAACAGTAAGACAGCAGAGATGCTAAATGTGGTGCTTACAGTTACTAAGGTGTCCTACATCTTAATTATCTGCCAGGTATTTGGAGAGCTCCTCTGAGTCAAAGATCTTGAAATGGAGTGAAACCACTTGGGTTGTTTAGGAATAACAGAATTTAGTGCCCCTGCCTGGGGCAGGGGTTGTTGCCATGGGAATTCACTAGTCTCCAAATGGCAGAAGAAACAGCCTGCCCTTGCATCGTTCTCAGATGTAGCTTGTCCCTGGCTGGTCATGAAAGCAGGAAAAGCTGATAGATGAGACAAATTTCCACCTAGGGTATCAGCTTATTTTTTGCATCCTTTCCCAAAGATCAATGGTCTGACCTCCAGGCCTTGTATGCTTCTCTGGAAGGAGGGAAAAGGTGGCATTTTGCTCTTAATCCAGCTGTCTAAGTGCATTTCAGGGAGATGAAGAGCTGGGAGTGGTGGTGTTGCATTACCTGGTGCCTGAAAACATTTCCTTGGTCTTGGAGAGACTGCCTGGCTTATGTTGAATCTCATGGTGAAGGAGAGAGGCGACGGTGCTTGGCACACGGCTGGTTATCTGTGTGGCACGTGGGTCCTGGCTGCAGCACGACCTGTCTCCAGCTACACCAAGAAAGGCAGTGGAAGCCCCAAGTGCTCGTGTGCCTGCCGCCACAACAGTGAGATCACTCGTGTTGCAGGGCATAGCACAATTGGAGGCTTGTGTAATTTTAGATAACTGTTAGCATATCCTTCGCTGACCATAATTGGAGATGAGACACTGATTAGGGCAGTAACTTTCCAGATTCGCGGGCTGAATGAGTTGATGCACAGAGCTGTTCTGGGGTGAACCTCATTTGATGCTATTTACCGTAACTGAAATAGAGGAAGATGGAGAGTATTCTGCAGGGTGATGCGTATGAAGATTTTAGAAGGTAGCCAGGAGGAGGAAAAACATTTACCTTGTTTCCCTAGAAACCAGACTAGATGACTGCACGATCTGGCTGGCTCCCTGTCAGCCTCATTTAACACATGAACCTGTCGCCTGATTTCAGCCAAGTGTAACAAGAGAGGTCTCACATTCTACATTCCCCCCCTCCTTTTTTTTTTCTTTTAATTTCTTTCAAATTGGCAGTTTAGTGGTGGAGAGAGCTGTAAATCAGTAACCCCTCTGTGTAGGAAAGCGCAACATCAAACCTTTGTCCATCTTGAGGCTGGGACTTTATGAGCAGCTTTGAAGACTGAATTTTTTTCCTGCCTAGTTGATGGGCTTATGGTTGGACTCGATCTCAAATGTCTTTTCCAACCACAATGGTTCTATGATTCTGTAGTCTTTAGATGGTCTTTTTGCTGTTTGACCATTTTAAAGCATGGCTCCCAGCTAGCTTAAGTGCGTAGCTCTAAACCAGCCCTAGTCTGTGGCTGCTGCTTTGATGGTGCCAGCAAGGGCTGGCGGCGGGTCCTGGGACTACTAGGATAAACGGTGAGGTGTCAGGGCCAACGATCTGTAGCAAGTTACGCGTTAATTCTGCCTTTGAAACCTTTCAAGTCTTCTCGTTTACAAAATCTCACTTAGCAGCAGGAGCTCCGGGGTGCCTGGAGAGCTGGTGAATTTATTTCAGAGCGGTAATGTCAGCGGAGGGAACTTTTAGTCAAATTAGCACCTAATTAAAAAGAAGCAATTCTGAAGCAATGTTACCCCTGTTGAAGATGCTCAGTGCTCGGCTCTCAGGAAGGGCTGTTCCAGCTTGAGACATAGTGCCAGGCTTTGATTTGTTTGCTTTTGATGTGGCGGGTGTCCCATGCCTACTGATAAGACTCTGGATGTGGTGAAGAAAGGAAAACGCCGCTGCCGCCGCCCTGGGGCCGGGAGGCCGCCCGGGCTCGGGAGGTGGCGCTCCTGCCCCTGCGCACGACGGAGCCTCAGGGCGCGCGGAGCCTCGTCCGAGGGCCCGGGCTGGCGGCTGCTGGGCCAGCAGCGCCCCGAGCCGCGGGCTGCTCGCGGGGAGGCAAGTCCCGGGTCGTGGGTTCCCCCAGCCTGGAGCCCAGGCTGCTGGCGGCAGGGCAGGAAGCCACGCGGGCTTCGTGATTTTCCCAGCCTCTGTTATCCCCCCGGCTCTCCCCTTTGCCTGGGAGCTGCTGCTCCGCTCTGCTGAGAGCCATGGGGGACGTGCATGGCCCTGACCCTGTGCCTGGAAATAGCATGGGGCCACGTGGGAACATGCCCTGTCTCAGCTGGCGCTAACGGGGCAGCCAAAATCCACCCGGCTCCCCCAGGAGCACCGTTCCTGGGCTGTGTTTCTTCCCTGGCATCCCCTATGCTTGGAGTCAGCAGCCCCGGACCCCGCGCTCCCCAGCTGTCGGCAGCGCAGGGCTTGGGACCCCGCGCTCCCAAAGGGGCTGCTTTTATAGCCTTCCCGCGGCACATCTGGCTCCGGAGCTGCCTCTTCCTCTCGCTGGAGATGAAACAAGGCGCAGCTGCAAAGTTTGTGCGGAGACCTGAGACGTGCGCGCGAGGATACCCCTGGGGAACGTGCGGGTTCAAGTTGGAGGTCTTGGCTCTCTCGCAATTAGCTTCACAGAGCGGCCCAGCTGGCAGGGCCGCCTCGCGCCCCGGCCCCTGCCTTTGATCTGCGTGACAGGCAGGGAGCTTCAAGCGCGCTTGACATGGAGGAGCGGCTCCTGAGTGCGCCCCGGGGGCAGGCGCGACACAGGTCGCATCCAGAGGGTCTCCCTGCACATGTTGCGAGTTCGCAGCACAGCTCGGGCAGGTTGGAAGCTGCTGCTGCTCCCTCCCGACGCTCACGGAGCATCGAGGCCGGGCCTCTTCCAAGAGTGCCGGCTGTTTGATCTGCAGGCCCCCTAAAGCATTTTTTTTCCCTTGCAAAAAGTGCAAGCCCCTCAGGTTTTGTACCTGCCTGGCTTCTCACCAAGCCTTAGAAGTTCCTCGGTGACCCATGCGGTGGAAACGTCCCGGAGGGGGAGGCAGCCGCCACTCGGGGATCGCAGCCCTGCGAGCACCCCCCTGTTCCTGCCTTTTGCCCCTCTGCTGCTCACCCCACAGCTGGGTCACCCCTTGCCATCTCCCACGCCAACATTTTGTCTGCTTCTTGGTGGCTTTGGCAGCTACCTCTCCACCGGCACGTACCCACTGCTGTGTCCCCAGCCGCTGGCGTCTCAGCTCCCCACGGAGCCGCCTCGCTCCCTGGCAAGGTGCCGGCTTTACGGGAGCACACGTGGCTTTTGGGGAAGTCCTCGCGCCTCCCCCGCCCGCCCTAGCTCTGTGCTGGGGAATCATGTGTTTTTGCAGCAGCCGCTCGGCAAAGCAGGGGCGGCTAAATATAACCCCTGCTGCCCGCCCCGCTTCCCCAAAATGCTGCCGCGAGGCCGCAAGGACAACCGCGCTGTGGGCTCATCCTGAGGGATGCTGCGCTGGGGCAAGCCCTGCTCCCCAGGCAGCCTGGCTTGGAGCGACACTTTTCATGCAGAGGAGAGGGAAAATATATATATATATTATATATATAATTTTCTGCTTGCATCAGCGTAGGATAGCACTTGGGGCAGGGGAATTGTGTGTCTGGTGTCTGCAGAGCATGGTGGTCCATGAGGGTGGCTGCTACCACCAAGGTCGCTCTCGGGGGCTGCTTCAGGCTGTCTCAGGCATCAGTTCACACCCAGCTGTCACGTTTAAGGGTTTTTTGTTTTTCTTTTTTCGTTTTTTTTTCCAAATTTCCCGCTTGACATCACCATTAAAACTGAATTTAAAACCAAACGGAAAGGCCAGGTCCTGCTGTGCACGGCTGCTAAGATGGACAGCAGAGGAGCTTTTAAGAGAAGTTTCCTTCCCCTCTTCTCACTCCTGAAAAAGAAAAAGCTTATCCTCCTGCCAAATATGGGAGGGAGAAATTCCTCTCGAATTTTCCAAATACGCATTGAGGGACATTTCTGCCTTAGGCACCACCGCTCTTCTTTGGGCTACATCCTATATCTGGACTAAAATCGAAGTTCATTTTTCCCCTTTGGGAATTAGCCAGTATCTGGGGGCCAGCAGGGCCGCATCTGTTGGGCGCTGCCGATTACGGGCTGTATTTATAATCTTTGTTTAGTTACAGAAGCCTGGACGCCCAGTCCCACTTCCCTACATACAATGAGATCAAACAGCTCCAGGACATTTCCTCGCTCCTCGCAGACAAAATCCCTGCATCTGCCTCCTCGGCATGTCCCGTGCCCCCACCCCGGCCTCTTCCTTCACATCGTGGTCCTCCTGTGTTGAGATCTGGGCCCTGCTCGGGGAAGCCCCCGTGGCCCTGATGGGCTTGGTGGGACCCAGCTCCTCTCTGAGGACGGCTCTTGCCTTCGTTTCCTGGAGCCAGGCGCACTCCCTTGCTCAGTCTTTGGATGCAGAGACCCATCGCAGCCCACACGGTTGCAATGGAGGGGTCTCCTATGGAGCCTTCCCCCACCATGACATCAGCCTCCTGCACGGGATGTCCTCCGTCAAAGCCAGAGGAACGTGTGTGGGCGACGCATTACGCTGAGCTCCATAAAACCGTGTCCAGTGAAGCTGCTCCTTTCGCTAATGGCTTTTCCAGCCCCTTTTGCCCTCTGCCAAGCCAGGATCTACTGCTGCGAGGAGCAGGGGCTGCGGGGGCCGCCCGGCTCCATGGTGGCAGTCCCGACTAGGATGCTTCCCATGGCTCGCCAGGCACCTCCTGGCGCCGGCAGGCCCTCCCCACCGCCGAGGCTTTCTAAGGTTTTCGGGAGGTGGGAGGAAATGATGCTGTTGCCCCAGCCCTGAAGTGGGGGATTTCCTCACTCCGTCTCTCTGCAGACCTCGTGGGCAAGGGGAAGTGGGTTTGCTCATGGGGAAGGGAAGAAATCCAGTGACGCCAGCCTGCTCTCGAGGGAGGACCAGGCAAAAAGGTGAAGCAGCAGCACCCGGCTCTCTGTCTCGCGTGAAACTCCTTGGTCCCAGCCAGTCTTGCCCCGAGCTCTCAGCGCAAAGAGTCGCTCTGGATCACTCTCCTCCCACATCCACAGTGGGAATGTGCCCCTTCTCCAGATGGGTCTGCCAAGGAGAGAAGGCCACATTTCCCTGAATGACCTTCATCATTCGGAGCCCAATCCAGTTCCCATGCCTCTTTTTGCCTGGGGTGCAGAAGTTGTGCAGACAAAACACCCCTGGGGCAGCCTGGGTGCTGCTTAACCACAGCCAGGCTCCCAGTGCAGGCACAACCTTTGGGAGGCTTTGGGGAACGCCAGCCTTGGTGACTCACTTGCCTGAGGCCGTATAAAAAGCCAGGGAGGTAGAGAAGAGCGGGCTCCAAACACCTGCCCCCGGGCCGAGCAGAGCCCACATCCTGCCGCTCTCCTCCCAGGAGCTGGGATCCTGCAGGCTCCAGCCTTTCTGCTCACGGTGCTTGTGCAATGTCCCCTGGGCACCTGGGCCACAGCTCCGTCCTGCTTCAGCTTTGTCTCCAGCACGGTGGGGACCTTGGCAATGCCCACAGCACGTCTTACCATTCCCATGGAAAGGGGGGACACATCCCTGCTGCTTCAAGTCCCACCCCAGCAGTGGACCCTTTGGAAATCAGTGCAGACACTTTCCCAAAGGCCCTTTTGCTCTGGGAATGCTTTAGGGGATGAGCCTGGCCCACAGGCAGCCCCGCGGTCCCCCTGCCCCTGGAAACCTGTCCCTGGCACAGGTCTTGCACCACAGATTTGGAAAAACACGTGTGCCGGCCACTACAAAGCTCTGCGGCACATTCGCTTCCTAATTTCTTCCAGATGTTCAAGAAGACTCTGGCTGGACAGAACGATCCCGCCAGGCCCTTTAGAGCTCCCCCTCCTGGGGGCCTTCCTGGCTTGTCCTGGCTGCCCACGCTCGGAGAGGGATGTGGGGTTCTGTCCCTGGCAGCGCCACAGTGAGGGCCCAGTGCGGCGCTTCTCGTGTGGCTGCTGCAGGCCCTGATGTGCGGCTGCGGTGGCCACTGCTGCCACCTTGCACCTCCTCTGAATCCTGGCCAGGAATTCCCCCTGCACGCTCCCGCAGCCCCCCAGCACGGCTCCGTAGCCTGCCAGGAGCGCAGGGAGGAGATGGGGGACGGGTGGCCATGGCAGTGCCACTGAGAAAGAAGGGACACATCCCTGTGGGACCCCATCTCCCAGCACCTTCTCCCTGCAGCCAGGTCCCCTACCCAGCTCAGAAGTCAAGTGCTGCAGCAGGAGTAGGGAGGGAGGAAGGAGCACGACGGTCTTCTCCACGTAGCGGGATAGAGGAGGAACCTGTGGCTGGTTATCCTGAGCAGTCAATCTCTTGAGCAGGTTTCCTCTCCCGCTGCCTCGCACATGCTTCCCCAGGTGTCCCTGGTGCTGTGGGGGCTGCTGGAGGCCAGGGGGCCAGGCTGTAGGCAAGGGCCGTGGCTGCTTTTCATGTTCCCCCCTTGCCTCTCCTGCTCCCTCTTTCAGCAGCTCCCTGTGATCTCCCAGGGTAATTATGGGTGTCAGGTTTGGGGCAGCCCAGAGGGGCTGGTGGAGGAGAGAGCTGTCAGGGAGCAGAAGGGGCTGCCTCGGTGGAGCGAGGAGCAGCTCAAAGATATTTTCCCTGCATGGGGATTGATGCTGATGGGGAGAGAAGAAACCCTCTTGTTCTGCGCTGAAGATGTCGTGGCTGGAAACTGGCCAGGCTCCGATGCAGATCGGCAGTGCACGTGCACAGCCAAGGTGCTCTGGGGCAGCGTGGGTTTGGGTCCTGCCGGGCAAGCAGGGGACACGAGGACCTGGAGCTGACCCAGAGCAATGTGCTTCCCTCCCCGCCAGCGGAAATGGGGCAGACGGCAGGCAGAGCGGAGGCCGCCACAGCGCTCGCTCCACCACCCAGGTGCGAACCCGCACAGGTAGCGGGGCCGTGACTCAGCCACCGGGGAGGAAGCGCCGCGGAGGTGCCCCCGCCGCCGGCTCAGCACGGATGGGGAGCTCGGGGACCGGGCAAGCGAACACCCTCCCTACCCAGGGGACAGCGTTTAACCTGTTTTATTTCCACGTGGCAAAATGCCCCTTTGCCACTGAGCCCCGGGGGGTGCGTGCACACCAAAGCCACCCCGGAGCTTCTGCTCCAGCTCTGCCCATCTAGCGACCAGGTCCAAGATGAGAAGCTCCTCTCCTTGCAGATGTGTTTCCCGCTCTCTCCTGCCTCTCTGCAAAGAGTTAAACATCTCACTTGGCCTCAGTACTTTTTCCCTCCCTCCTGGCCCCGGGGATTAATGCTTAACCAAGCCCACTGCTAATTAAATATCGATAACCTCAGGCAGGTTTTGTTATCGTCTCGGAACACCTGATGCATGTGTCACCGGCTTGAGAGAGCTTTTCTCTCAAGTCTCAAGCACACTGCCAACCCTTGAACTTGAGCTGCCTTTTCCCTCGCGAGCCGCCCTGCGTGCGGGTGCTGGGGCAGCAGCGGCAGCTTTGCCAAGTGCCAAGGCAGGCTCGTCATCTCGGCTCCCAACCGCGCGTGGCCACCACGGTGAGAAGCAAGGAGCGCGCTCGCACCTAAAGGCCATGTGCACCGCGCGGGTATTCCTCCTTCTCCCTCCAAACCCAAGCTTTCTGCCCCTTCTGCTACCAAGAACTGGCAGCTCACTTCTCTCTCCACCTACATTGTATTTTCCATCTCTTCCCACCACTCCTGGACTCGCCACGGGCCTCGCTTGCACCGCTCTGGGAGTTTGCAGACAGGCACCCGCACAGCAGAAAAGGAAAAGACGAGAACGGCTGTTTTAGTCCCCCTTTCTCCCTCTTTCCTTCCTCCTTGAATGCTTTATTCAGCCCCTCATGACAGTAAACATCTTGTCACATAGTGAAACTTTGGCTTAACTGGTGTTAAACAAGTGCTTGTCAGTTAAACTGGAAGTCGGGAGAAAAGAAATGTATGGATGAAGCAAGACACGATGAAGACATGGAGTGACAGCAGTCTACCTGGAGAGGCACAGCTGGCAGGAGGGTCCTGAGGACACCCACAGCCTGTGGCGGGGTGGCGAGGCAGCTCCGCCACGGCAGAGAGGTAGGAGCACGCAGGACGGCTGGTGAGGCCCAGCAGACTTTGCCAGTTGGAGCTGTTAGCTGCCACCACTACCACGTCACTCGCACAAGAGGACCCAAACGTTCCTTTCCCACCCTGGTGCGGGCTGAGGCACAAGTGGAGAAACACGTGGGACACTGCCACATCCTTGGGCCACAGCCCCAGCAAAGCAAAGTCTGCTTGGATGGATGGACCTTTTTTCTTTCAGGCTTAACCTTTGGTTTTCCACCCATGTGCATGGAAATAGCTCTCTCGCTCATGGTACACAGCATGGCTAGAACCTCAGGTCTCCAAATTGCCTCCTCAGTTTTCCAAGGACAGCAGCCAGCCCCACAGCTTGCTTTCCCTCGGCAGGGGAAACACTGCCAGGGTGTTTGGTCACACAAGTCTGTATTTGAGGACCTCCGGCAATGGAGCTGAATCCCTTGGCAGCTGCTCATGGACAGAGTGTGGGAGAAAGAAGGAAAGAGGGAATAAAAAAGGGGGGAAAGGACAGATTGGGAGAGTCAGAGATATAAGACAGACTTTTACAGGGGCAGATCCACATCCTAGAAGAGTTTGGGAAAACTAGACTCCTGACCCGCAGGCAACAGACTTCTAAAGGAGCATATGGAAATGGAGGGGACTCCTCAGGAATTGCACAGCAGCTTGGGTTTCCTGCTGACTTTTCCAGTCTTGTAAACAGTCTGAGAGCTAGTTGCTCAAGGATGTTTCTCAGCCCTGCAAAAATTCTTGGGGCTGGCTTTCTTTGTGGTCAACTTCATTGACATCATTTTTACAGTTCAAGGTATAAATAGCTGATCTAAAAAACAAAGGAAATTCCCCATGAAGACCATGTAAGGCAGAGATACAGTTGCACCATTTATTTATTAGCTCACTGTAGCTATTTCCTGCCTCTGTTGGTTAGAGACCTCCTATGCTGGCCGAAGTTCAGAGTTCAGCTCTTCTACTTGTACCACAAAACCATGGATAAGCCGGACCATTGGTAAATCTGGGACTATAACCCTGCTGTTCTCCCAGGACAGCTTCATGCCTCTGCTTGGCTTTGCTCCTGTGGGTTGTTCCAGATGCTGGGCATATGCTGGACACCCGGAGTGACTGTGAACTGCTGGGATCCTCCTTAGAGCAGCAAGGTCAGGTTTAAGGCTGGAGGCATCACTTCAGGTTGCTTTATCAAGCTCACCAGTGAAGTGAGGCAGAGCAGTTTCCAGACCACAAAGCCAGGTGGGACAGAGCTCAGATGGGTTTTTTTGTGTGTTTTCCAGAGTCAGTTTTTGCTGGCTAGGGCCCCTATCTGATTTTGATCTGAGCTAGGACTGTTTGAAGCTGGATCTCCTTTAGTTCCTGCACAAGGGACTGTGGCTGAGTACAGATAAGCAGTACAGTCTTAAAACCAAGCGTTAGCTTTCCACCTCCCAAAATTACAGTTCTCTGACATATGAGGAGAAGGGAGCA
>VWPW01015387.1:0-11694 GCA_013389825.1 Crypturellus undulatus
GCATGGCTGGAGCCTGTTGGGTACCTCCATACGGCAGTTTGCCTTTTCTGTAGCATCTGAGTTGTTCTCACCAGTTCACCACCAGCTCACATACCTGCCTGCTATCTATCACCTCACAGAGACCCCAGTGCCAAAAAACACTCATATCCTCTAGGTTTCTAGTAACTCCCCTACACTCATGTGCTTTAGACGTCCAGAAACTTCCGTGGCATAACAAAATTGCACTGCAGAAAATGAGAGCAGGGTCTCAAGTTGGGGGGAGTCCAACAGCTGCCTGGTTGGGAGCATCGTGTTACTCGGAGGCCAAGCTGAAAGCAGAGACAGACAATTTTGAGATTTTGTAATCTGCAATTACTTTTTCATAATAAACCCAGACACCTGCAACACAACACACAGTCTATACATACTGCTAATAACCCCTCAACAAGTTATATGACTAACATTTTAGACAAGCCTTAAGAGGAAAGATGGGCTAGTAATAGCCATCCGATGCAGGAAACAGAGCATGTAATATGCTCTGTAAATGTAAACTTTCACTGTAAAATCTCAATGTAAACTTTACTCCACCAAAGAGGTGTTCATCTTCGCTGGTCCTTTATACCAACCTGGAAGCATTATTTTCAGTGCAGCAGCAGGATTTTACTTAACTTTTACTTTACTTTTAATTGATTTTTACTTAAGATCAAACACCAAAATTTATTCCCTAAAGGTAAAAATCTCTCTGTGTGCATAGATCCCCAAGCTGCTGAATGGATTGTATTTGTAATACTTGTATTGGAGAAACAAATAATGTCGAATCTATTACAGGTTTTGAGCTTGGCTGCCTAAAGTCTGGCAACCACTACAAACATTTGCTATTTTTCCTTTATTTCTTTAAATATTTACTTAAGTACACTAACCTCAAATACTAAGCTTGAATTTACAAAGAAAATTTTGAGAGTGTACAATCATCATTGTTAACAGAAAATAAATATTGTAATATAAGCACTGGGAGCATTTGTAGCTTACTTTCTTCAAAATACTGTTTAAGCAGCAACAGTGTTAAAAATGGAAAGGGAAAAAAGTTGGTCTTTTTTTGGAAGGAGGACATAATTTGCAAGATATTTCTTAATAATTCATCTGTCCAATCAAAAGTTAGTCTGTTTTCTAGCTTATATTACTTACACTGTCCTGAAAGTAAGTGTGGGGTTTTTTTGTTTGTTTTTTTGCATTTTAAGAAAGTTGGATTCGATGAATTGAGTCCAGATCACCTGAACTTTCAGGAAATTAAAATTCACTGTGAGATGCAGATTTAATTGATATAATTCTCTCCTGCCTAAATTCAAGCACAGGTTAGTATACTCCAGGCACTGTAGTGAGATCTATTGCCAGATTTGGGCCTGATGGACACCTCTGATTTTAAGGCACAGTTGTCATACACTTGTATCACATTCCCACACTCTTTTCCATACCAGTGGTGTTTGTCTCACAAATTGTCTTTTGGTATCACATGGTTGCAAGACTGGGGTTATTTAAAATAACGATCTTCTGCCACATGTTGGATAGAACTTGAGGCTTTTAAAAAAATGTGTCTTAGATTAAGTGTACAGTATATGCCATAGCACCATTGAGTTGTTTCTCTGAAGAGAAACAGCACTGCTTCTGCTCTGGAGTTGGGAGGACTTTCCCTTCAGGCTAAATGAGACAAAAAATTAGGGGTGGGCCTTCAGTGTGGTGTTTTCGCAAAGGGAAGGTGTTGGGTTGTCTGAGCAGGGAGGTTTCCAATAACATTAGACAAAAGACAGTCAAAAATACTGAATTCAGTTACGCTGATCGAGCTTCAAAAATGCTCCACTACTATATGAAAGAGCATATCCTGAAATGTAAATACCAGAGGAAAAAAAAAAAAGCAAACATTTACTTACATACATATGTATGAACACTCAGGGTGCATAAAATAGCTAAAACACGTTAAAAGAATATTTCTGCAATAATTCTAATATTGATGAGCACTATTATGTTGGGAATTTGAATGTACTCATGACAAATGTGTTGAGTATTGGTAAAACCCAACAAATTATAATAGTTTCTGAATGAGCTATCATATAAAAGTATACTTAGGTAATTTTGCAAAAACATTTGAATTCCTGGACTGATTTTAACAGCTTCAAAGGAAAGATTTCTCACATGTTTGATGTTATTTTCTGTACTTTTGAAAGCCAATTAGTCTATTGGACAATGTTTACTAGTACAAACGACACGCTGTATATTTTCCAAACATCTCTGGAACTCATCTTTCCATTTATTGCTTTTGGTTGCTTCCTACATAATGCTACAGTACAAACAGATAAAATGCTTTTCATTCGAATTCACTCAAATATATCTTCTGACAGCCTTAGCCAGCTGCATTAGCTTTCTCTAGTAATGCCAAACAACTGCAGTGAAATACACTGGCAAGGGCATGGGAGATCAAATGCAAGTTTCCTGTCCCCTTCATCCCAAAAGGCTCTTCTCGTGACTTCAGTTTGTTTTAAGTAGAAGTTTATGGATCCTTCTCTTCCCCCTTTCTGAAGGCAAACATGAATGTTGCCATAATCTGGAGCCACCCAATTATACCAGCTGATGTGATCAAGGATGCTTTGGATGAGCTCGGCAGTGATGGGTCTGTGAAACTATCAGCTGGATCCATTAGTGCCTCTATTCTAGTGACCCAAGCGACATCAGAGATCATCTAGAGGGCACTAAAACAGACTCGCCGTACCCTAGGCGGTTCAGACTTTCGGAGTAATATACATGAACTATGTCTCAGTGTCAGAAAAGAACACACTGGTATGTGTTGCCTGAAAACATGGTGATGCTGAAGGCTGAGTAGTCTATTCTTTCATGTATACATGTTACTGTAAAAAAATGAGTATCCAGAATCCCTCTGTACTCTCTGTATTTCAAGTTGTCAAGATGCTAGTCCAACAGACATATACAGATGTAATTTTTTATGGCAAAGTCATGAGGCACACCAAGAATAGTGAAAAGCATTTTAAAAGAATACCTCAGGCTTCTGCTAAATTTGTCCACTAGAAATCTGCTCAGTCACCATAACAAAAATGTTTCAAACCTTTTTGTGGCCATTTGAGGAATCCTAATGCATTGGATATGAAATGCCATGTGCAATTTCATTTCTAAGAGCATCATGTTGCTTCAGGTTATTTGAAGATAACAAACAACTAATTGTGTGATGCTACATAAAGTGACACAAGAAGCCCTCATCTCACTGCACAAAAAGCATAAAGACAAAACATTTTTTGTTATTTGTTTGTTTTTAAAGTGAAAAGTGATAGGTTCCTAAGATGACTCAAAACAACTTGTATCCTTGTATGAATCTTTCCTTCTCTCTTCCTTACCCCTCAGCTTGTAACTGTTTCTCTCCTACAATGAGTAGAAGCAGGTAGCCTGTTTCAGGCACCACAAATGTCTGGTAAAGACAAGGTTGAACAGGATTTTCACAGATTAAAGCTGAAGTATGTAAAAACAAAAGGAAAAACATAAGCTATTCATCTCAAGTCAGCTATTCCTTTATTAAAACAGACACTAATTGCTTGAGGTAATGATACTCATCATCATCATGGTGACATCACTATTATTAAGATATTATTATGCATCACATTTGCTATTCATCACAACTGTGCATTCTACTTTACAGGCAAACTCAAGATCTTGGAGAACTTACAATCCTGGGGAGAGTGGAGAATGTCCTGCAAACAATTATTTTCAGATGAAGTGCCTAGAGAGTCATGTATCAGGCACTCTGTATAACAGCATTTGTAGGACTGGGCCCTAGGATATACTTGAATGTGAAATGATAATAAATAAAAAATCATTTGTTTGTTTTGGTAGAACCTCACAATCTTTGAGATCCTCCTTTTTTAAAGTTTCTGTGGCTGAAGAGCAGAGAATTGTTTATTGGTTTGGTTGATGAACTGCATATTTACAGGGAGATTTAGTGGAAGCGGTGGGGAAACGGGAGATGGAAGATATGACCTGATTTGACAGGGAACCTGAGCAGGAGAGAGACAGAAGGGGTAATGGTGAGGTGGGTAGAGTGGATACACTAATCAGCATGGAGGGATGAAAAGTGACAGAAAGAAAAGTGGCCAAAAGATAGGCATTGCAGGCCTTGAGTGAGACATGAAATTAGAATTTGATGTGAAAAACTAAAGGAAGGTACTGACAGGAGAGGAAAAGGACCTGACCACAGACAGAACTTGTGGTTCTTAGTGATTCAGATGGAAAGACCAGAGGGTGATAAAGCAAGAGACCTGGTAAGCGTAGATTGTAAAGTGCAGGAACAAAGTAGTAATGACTTGGGGCTGGGGGAGTAAAAGTAATAATGAGAATGGAAAGGGATTGACAGGTGTCAGAGATCATGCAGAAAAGGAGGACTGCAAGGCCAGGGCAACTGCCTGTAGGTACACAAGAGAGGAAAGGGCCAACCTGGCAACCACCGAATTCTCATGCTGACATCAATGGGCATTGGGCCAAATCCACAATATAAAGGGAGAGAAAAGCCAGGAACAGGTCATGCAGTAAAAGGGAGAAGAACTTAAAAAGACCACTATAACCCTCAACTCTGCTGACAGGGTGGTCTGAGATGAAGAGGGCCAAGAGAATAGAGATTTCTTGCTACCCAAATGCAAGACACAGCACAGGTTAGGCGCAGAGGTTACCCAATGACTGAAGATAATTGAATATAGATGTGAGAATCACAGAAGGCAAGATACTAGAATGAGAACCTCTAGGCTGGTGTCAGGAGGAGGGAAGGGGCATAATTCAGAGCTGGACACTTCTTGCCACTCCCACCTGATTGGGAGTGAAAGGTTTAGATATGATCAGTCTTTTAGGCACTATCCAAGAAAAGGCAAGAGAGAACTGCTACCATTTTGCCCCTTGCCCCTCAGCACCTTTGCTAGAGACCTCCGAGAATAAGGGTGAGGGAGATACGGAGTTGGGATTTCATATAATCCCCTATATTGCTTTCTGAAATATATTGATTAAAAAGTAGTTGACAGAGAAAAAGCAAGACCCCACAGACATTTAGTACTAGTCTTCTGAAGGAATATTTGAGACAGACATATTTATTGCAAGTCTTCTTTGATTTGCTCTTGGACCAAGATATATGATATATTAAAGTTCAGTGAGATATTCTACCATACTTCAAAATCAGCATGATCTGGAGATACCTTTGTCGATGATAGCCAGAATAGAAGTTCAGTCTCAGCCTATTGACATCAGCTCCTCTGGGAACAGGCTTTTCAAATGCTTTGCATACAGACACTAAACCAGTATGCAAAATTAGCAATCAAAAGAAACCCCTGTGACATTGAGCAGTTCCTTCACTTCTGCGTTCCTAAGGCTTTAGGATATTGATTTCCTTTGTAAACTATTGTGAGCGTATTTCCTACAGAGGAAAGTAGACCTGTAAATGCCATTTATTGTTATTATATTGATGAGAATTGGAACCCTGTTTTGTTTCCTAGAGAGGAGAATCATTACTCAAGAGGACAATATTATTTCTTTCAAAATAATTTGCAAATGTTTAGCTAGCCATTTAAATTTATCACTTGTCTCTAAGGAAGGTGAACATGGGTACCTTGCAACAATGGAAAAGGTAACAATCACAAATGAAGTTTATGAATGACTCCCTTTCCGATATATAAACCTCTTGCCCTCCCCTTCTCGCCTCTCTCCCCCTGCCCGCTTTATGAGAAGGGTCAGGCCTTGTGTGATTCATATCCTGTGCCATAAATCTCACTAGGCCACAAGAGGGAGCAGCTTTCAGAGGTGCAGGCAGCCAGGGAGAGATACAAAACTACAATTAACAAAAATAACCACACAGATGATCTCCAGTCTCCTAATAAAATAAAGAAAAAGTGGCACCTGCCCAGCTAGCTGGGTGCTATTTCAAGTTTTGTAGAGTATAACCGGCAGGTTCAGCCTTTATGATGAAGTGGACAGCAGGCAGATATTTGCTCTTTGCAAATTCCTGTGTTCATTTCCAAACATTTTTCAAGGTTAGCCGTAACATGTTCTGCATTAAAGACACAAGGTGCAGCCTTACCACGACGAGCTGCCTAAGCCAGAGGTCACTCGTATTGAAAAGCCCGACTCCTTCAGAGAGTAATGGCAGGTCAAGTCAATACTATAAAACACAACTGACAGACAAAGGATTTAGCTGGCGAGCTTCTAAGCCACCCACAATAATTACAACACCTTCTGGAACATTTGTACTTCCAGGCTGGTTTTCCTTCTTCTTCTTCTTTTTTTTTTTTTCCAGAAAACTCTCCCTGGCTTTTTTTAGAAAGCCCTCCCTGACTTTCTCTAACCTTGGAGAAAGATTCTGTTCACTTAAGCAAACTGCTGTTCATTGAAGTCTATCGCAATGGATTTGACCTTGCTCAGGAGCCATTAGCACAGGAGGCTCCATTTTCTGCATCACGTGAATCTGCACATCCAGACAAACCAGCAGCCCCCTCACTCTGCCTCACTCTGCTGTACAGTCCCCCACGAAGTAACATGTCTGCATGAGGCAGGTGATACACAGTGTTGTGAGGTATATGAGGACCACACACTTATCTCAGAAGCAATTATGGGTCTGCCCCCCCATCTTTGCTGGCACAGATACTTCTAGTGGGATTGAATGCCAAGAGATTGCATTTTTTTGTAAATCACTGCTTAGTCCTCATTAGTTAATAACTCGGATTCAGTGAAAATCTCCCCTCTTTCTGGACTCCAAACGGAAGCTTTCACAGAATCACAGACTCACAGAATGCTTAAGGTTGGAAGGGACCTCTAGAGATCATCTAGTCCAACCCCCCTGCACACACAGGGCCACCTAGAGCACGTGGCACAGGACTGCATCCAAGCGGGTCTTGAAAATCTCCAGAGAAGGAGACTCCACAACCTCTCTGGGCAACCTTTTCCAGGGCTCTGTCACCCTCACAGGAAAGAAGTTCTTCCTTTCAGAAGAACAAATCGCCACGTCATCAGAAACATTTTTCTACTTCAGTTTTCACAAAATGCAGTGAATGCTTTGGAGGACATTTGTTTGTTTAAGTGTTGCATCAGGGTATCTGTGAACAGTAAGACTACATTTCCCGCTGGCCTTGCTGGCTGCGGCCTGGCAGCAAGCCTCATGTTGCATGGGAGCCCAGCCTCCAAGTTGCCCTTGCGGGCTGTGTGCCAGCGTGCAGCAAGGCACTGCACTAACCTCTGCTCTCCAACCCCTCTGGCAAAGGCACCTGCATAGGATGAGAGCCTGGTGCACTGGAATCCCACTCCTCCTTGTGGCGTGGACACAAATGGCACATCAGGAAGAAGCCCTGGTCGCTACTGCTGCAACTGAAGCTCTCTGATTCAGCTGAAGAATTCAAATTCACATCAGGTAGTACCCCTAACTGAGTTCAAAGACTCATCTATAATTTTCTGGAGCCTCTCTGATGAATTTGTGGAGGCAGAGGAACTAAGGGTAACATGATGAAAGAACACGCATCAGGCACTGGCACTTAGGCTCCTTCTGGGATCCTTGTTTCCAAAGCAGGTATTCTCACTTCCACAGTGCCTGGGGGGCAGCTTTCTGGTGTGAAACACTAAGAACAACAATGCCTCAGGCGTTCAGGCGCATTGCTCCCAGTCATGCCCAGCTGGGATTCTCAGCTGTGGCCCGCTCTTTTTGGAAGTAGGCAGCTAGACCTCGTTGCTCCGATATCCAGGAGGCCTTTCCCTGGGCCCTGCTGCATGCGCCTTCACACTTAGCCCACTGAGAGCAAGAACTTACCTACTTACCTGAGGACAGAGAAGACCAGTTGTCGAATTTTCTTTTGGCTTGGTTCACAGCAAGGACTTCAATCCAGGTTATCCTACTCTCCAGGTTATCCCAGAATGCGCCTTTTGTCTCTTTAAGCTATATTAAACCCTTTGTATAAATAATTAAATGTTCATTGAGCCAGACAGGGGAATAGGAAATGTGGAGGAGTGATTCTCTAGCCTGCTGGCTAGCGTGCTCATCCGAGATGTGGCCAAGTCAGGTCCAAACCACTACTGCAGTGAGTAGTTAATTATTCATACAAAACAGAACAGCTTCTATAGGAGGGAGAGCAAGCAATTATCCAGCACATTGGCTGTGGATCTATTCTCCTGGGGTATGGGAGAGCTGAGTTCAAGTCCCCGCTCCAAATCAGAGTAAGGGAGGTTTTGAGAATTGTGGAGGTCCGCTTTGGAGACAGTAGTGCCAGATGCCTTAGTTAGATGGTTGACCACAAGGACGAAAGTCTTATCAGCAAGGAACAAAGCAGGAAAAGGAGGAGGACTACAACCGCATATGAAATGTCTTGTCAGCAGATGAGGAACAAAGCAAGGAAAAGAAGATAACCACAACTGCACGGCTGGCAAGATGCTGACCGATTGTAATTTTAGCAACACTTGTGTTAAGAGAGTATAAAAGAAGTTGGTTTAAGAATAAAGTTGTCTCACTCTGCATCCCAGACTGAGTCCGTGTCTTCACAAGGTGCAACAGAGAATAATCTGTTCCTCACAAGTGAGTGGTAAGAGGGAGTGCGCAGATGACAGTACTCCTGGTAAACTCCTCCTAATTCTCCTCCAATTGGTGTGACTTCTCTCCTGCAATGAAAATGAATGCACCCTGGGTGAGACTTTGTTTCATAAGTATAAATTGTACAGCAGGCAAATCATTTAGATTTCCTTTACAGTAGTGGAAAAACACAGCAAGAGAATCATTTGCTGAAAGCAATTCATCTCATTAATAAAAAATTAGTGAATTGATTTGTTCTCCAAAAGTTTCATCTTTCCTTTCACTGTAAAGGAACCTAGATATACAGTTTGGATGCAGATACACACTGAGAAATACCTAAAGTTATCTGAGAAGAGTCCCCCTCAGGGTTACTTGGTGCATGAGGGCACAGCCAAGCATGGAGCAACGGGAGTGCCCTGGCGCAGGGTGCTGCGCTGCGGTGGCAGAGCCTCTGCGAAGCCATGGAGACCCTGGCTCCTGCTAAGCAGTACGTGCTGTTCTTGCAGTGCTCTCCCCACTAGGCAACTGAAATTGCTCCTTTCTCTTTGCTCTCTTACTTCTTGTGCTTTTTTAACTGTGCTTGACATGCACAGTGTGCTAGTTGTTGCTTTTCAAGGACTTGTACCTAGAACTAGAAAAGACTGCTAGCCTAGGAAAAAAAAATGCAAAGTTAAGCAGTACATGTTTTGGTTTTGTTTTTAAACAGCTTATGCAAAACATGGGAGATCCTAATTTTTATGGCAATGTCAGTCATTGGAAGGACATTGGAAGGACCCTCATTGGTGCTCATACTAAAAACTGCAGTAGAATCAATGAGCGATAGTGTGCACATCCCACTGACATAAACAGGGATGAAATCTGCCCGATACGCTTGTGACAGCTCTCTCAGTGAGACTAGCTCAATGTCCTCCAGATGGGGAAACCACAAGTGAGTGGAATGAAGATTTTTTCTAGGTTGGTTTCAAATTAAACAAGTAATAAAGTTGCATGACTGTAGTCTACATCATATTTTTAAATGCCATATTTGAATGTTATTGCCATCCAGCAGCAGATGGGGCAGGAGTTGCTCCTCATAGTAAAGTTTCCTAGCTAAGTAAGCTAGGGAGAGCATTATGGCAAGAAAGTGTCTGCCTGGTAATGTCATCCAGGTGTGGGGGCCTTGCAGGGTGGGAACAGGGGGAACTGCTTGAATCTCAACAGCAGCCATATGGGTGTGGGACCTGGGTCAGAAAACACTGGTTTTCAGGTTGTTGCATGACTTCCAAGAAACAGTGTAGATGTAGTTAGAGGGACTAATGACAAGGAGGTTACTTTGGCATTTAAAATTATACTTAAGAAGAATTTAGGTATTTAAGTCCAAGGAAATAATTCAGAGAGATAGCTCATACTGCAATAGTTGCCAAGCCTGATGAGCTTTGAGTGATTGAATACCACTTTACTGCTCCTAAAATGTCCATACTGTAGGAGCCAATGTGCACTGGATCATGTAGTTCTGGTATGCAGTGACTGTGCAGGTTATGTACTCCTGCAGCAGAGATTAAAGCTACTTTCTGGCTTCTCTCAGGATGAGAGATGAGGGGTAGGCATCTCTCTTCATGGGCTGCACATGAGTATCTCATTCTCTCATAGGCTACCAAATGTTAGAGGCAGCTTCGATAGCCATGTTATTAAAGAGAAAAGAGGCTGTCTCACTTAGGCAGACAAAGACTCTAAATTCCCAGAAAGTGCTAAACCCCAGAGAGGAGCAGAAGCACAGACACAGCCAAGCTTTACACTTGGTGCTGGTGACCTCTCTGCAACAACCTCTTTCATGTGCAGGTCGCTGTGGTTCGGTTTCCTGAGCTCACCCTTTCCAGGACACTGACCCCAGACCTTCACTTTGGGTCTCTGACTCACCTGGTGTGCATGTGCCTCATTTGCAGGAAGCGAGGAGGAACCACCTTGTTTCTGGTGATTTCTCTTTGGCCACTCTGTGAGTAAAAGCAGAGGCTGAAGCTGCATCTCCTGATCCTGAAGTCTGTGCTTGGGATTCCACACCACATGCACACATTCTCCCTCACTGGCATAGGGAAGGGCATTAGGGCAACTTTCTTTCCTTCTTTTTGTGTATTTTTCCCTTCAGAAATTATAAAAACAGTGGAAATGCATAGACATTTAGGAAACCATTTGCAATTTCCCTTAGTCTACAATTTTTATGAACACTGCTGCATAATTTTTGGGTCAGTCGATAGTTAACATGAAAATGAACTACACAAATGCATATGCCAGGCTATAGAAACTTGACTTATAGAAGTAGTATACATCTCTTTTACTATAATGAAACTGAATACATTTAATTATCAGTGTGACTACAGGGCAGTTCTATTTTTTCTTCCACATCATGTGATTTCATTTTAGATTTGAACAATAAACATGTAGGGTTTGTCTGTTTTTAATAGATACCATATTGCTCATCCATTCTGTTAACTGTATAACTGTATTTAAGATTCCTCATCTCCACACAGTTCTCAAATTGTTTTTCTAAGTTTCTTCTTCAAGGGAATTGCCACTCAGTGGTGGCAATTGCATTGGTTTCAGGGCTGATATCCAAGTGATGTTCTCCAAGAAAATATGAGTGGCCCCTGAAAGCACCTCTGTATAAATGAATGATCTGTCCTTATGCAAGATGCACTTAGCTGGAATTGAACAAGGCAAGACATTATTATTATTATTACACTACGCTGTCCAGAGCTTTTCACTCCATTCTACCAAAAGCAGGGAAGGTGCTTTCCATAGGCCCTGCTTTTGAGGCCTGTGCAGTTACTCAATTACCAATGAGTAGCTTTTTCCCAGAACATCTTGCCAGTTTGCAAGGGAGGCTTCTTCACTGAATTCCTCCTGCTGCTACTCCTAAAGCTTGATACAGTGCAGTCTGGGCTACTTGGCTGAAGTTGTATCTATGTACCACATAGATATGTACCACATCTTTGCTCCTCAGGGGTTCACCTAGCTGTGGGAACATATCTAAGGGACGGAGGCTTTCCCATGGGAAGCGACTACAAAGAGCTGAGCTAAAGAAGATAGTGGATACTCCCTGATCTGAATGTAATCCTGGAAGGTCCTTGAAAGGCAAGCATGAGAAAGTTGGGCGAGAT
>VWPW01015410.1:1786-18065 GCA_013389825.1 Crypturellus undulatus
GTGCCCCGGCGCGGCGGCGTCCTCCTTCCGGCCCGCGACCGGACATCGGAGAGGATCCAGGATCCCGGAGGGTGAGACAAGCCGGTTCCCCGGGGGAGTCCAAGATCACGCGCGGAGGGTCGGCGCATCGGCCAGGCTTGAAGACCTGCGGCCTAATGCCAGCCCTGGCCAGCAGCCCGCAACACAAAATGTGTAAAAAAAAAAAAAAACAAAAAAAAACACACACACATTGTTTTCAACAACATTATTGATGAAAGATATTTGGGATTTACAGAGCAGCCTCATCAGACAGTATAACATTATCAATGGAAACAAACTGCAAACTACTCTTAACGAAGAATCAAAAACGATTCAAAATACAACACAAAACATGACAGTAAGACTGCAATTAAAAGAATGCCAACAGATACAAAATAAAGATGAAGAGTTATGGTGGAGAAATAAGATAACTAATTGTAACTAATGAGACCAAATGATAATAGGCATAAAAAAGTGAAAGATATGGTTGAGAAATGTTGTTACAATGTAAGGCTGCAAAAACTATGGTCCACAAGGAGAAAACAGTCTTTCTCATGCACTCTACACTGGGATTACACTAGAAATATCATGCTCTCTCTGTTTTTTTTTTTTTTTTTCTTTTCTTTTTTTTCTTTCTATTTTTTTTTTTTTTTCTTTTCTTTTTTTTCTTTCTATTTTTTTTTTTTTTTCTTTTCTTTTTTTTCTTTCTATTTTTTTTTTTTTTTCTTTTCTTTTTTTTCTTTCTATTTTTTTTTTTTTTTAAAAAATTAATTTTTTAAAAAAAAAAAAAAATCAATTTTATGCTTTCAGATGTAGGGCATATTCAAATTATACCCACAGAGGTGCACTGTTAAACTCGCATACAAAGGGGTTTGTGACCTAGGAAGAGAAACGGACTATACATGTATGCAGAAGCAGTTTTCAATTGCATTAAGTGGTTGCACCAGTATAACTCTAGCAGTAAATGGTCCCATTCCAGTTAAAAAAAAAATAAATACATCTACGTAGGTTAGGCGTAGGAGATGATAAAGGGAACAGAAAACAAATACTATAGATAAACAGTCATAATAAAGAAGAGAAAGAGATACATGGGCATTCAAAGCTGTACGATATGCACTAGTAATTTGAGAAAAACAAGAAAAGAATATCTCAGCACTATTCAGAAAAACTCCTGACAAACACATCTGTGTGGCAGCCCAGGTATGTATAGATACTCACCTATATATTATGAGAAATGCATTTAGTTTTATTTAGGTGTAAACCATTTTTTACTAATAAACTATGAAAAACATATATAAATGCTGTTTCACTCACCACATAAATATTTGAGAATTACTATTTTGTTCATATATACAGAAATATACTATGATGCAAACTATAAAGGTACATATGCAAATAAACACACAAACAAACAAAATCCTGATTACAGTTTCCTGCCTAATGCCCTAAGTATTTATCTCAATAGCTATTACAACTCAGGTAAAATAACATAATGTTGTCATTCATAAATGTAAAGGCAGGTGAGAAGATACTAGGTTAGAGGAGCTTCAGTCTTATCCAGTATGGCTGTTCTTATGCTGGCATTAAACCTAATAAGAACTAACAACTGCCTACACACCTCAGCAGAGACAAAACTCTTAGAACTCACTGCAGCTTCTGAGGCTCCAATTTACTCATGAGATAAGACGTATTGCTTTAGGTGTTTTTTTTTTTTTTTTTTTTTTTTTTAAAACCTCATTTTTTTTTTTTTTTTATATGAGAGCAGCATGCACTCCGGTTTCTTTTTCATCAGTGGAAGGCAACGTGACGGATTCATCAGGCAAAATGTGTGTCCAGCGCCCAGCCACTGAAGAATTCTTAGAACAGCGTCTATTTGCCTGCTCTGTGCTCTCCCAGAGAAAGATACATGCCATAGGAGTAGTGAATAGTACTTTTCTGCCATCTCTAGATACATACAAGTGCAATCACATCAAACACTCTGGAAAACTTAACAATGTGTCAGAATAAGTTCTTATTTTCTGTTGGATTTATATTTTAAAAAGAAAGGAAATTTCCTTCTTCTCAGTCAAAACACATCCGGACTTCCACATTAAAGATTCTACCTTTCCAAACTTCATCACCAGTAGCACAACTTCTGCAGTGGTAATGTCAGATTGGATTCCCATTTCTATGCACTTTATGAATTTTACTTAGGTCTTTCCTGATATGGTCTTTCTTGAAATCTTGAAGTCTTTTATTATAATTACAAATAAATGCATAAGAGCTCTACACATTCATTACCTTCAGCTGCTAAATGCACTACTGATCTTCACTGAAATGATGGAATTGCTTACACAATACTTGACTTTGCAACACCATGTTAGTGAGATTATGCAATACAAGACAGTATTTTATGCAAAGTTCACAATTTCATGCCTTTATATTATTCTTTGCAACAGCATTTGTCATTGAAAAATACATAGAGAATAAACTTAAAATGAAGCATATATGCTTTAAATCAAGTGTACATCTGTTCTAAGCTGTATTACAAAATAAGACTTAATGTATTAAAAATTGAATTATTGTTCACAGGAGCTTTGAGAATTCAAAAATATAGCATTTAAATGACATAACTAGCATATAAATCATACAAATTATAAAATATAGATTTACTTATGTAATAACATTTAATAACAAGAGGAAAAACACTTTGTCTCTACCCAATTTTTAAAGGGATAAAGTGAAAAAAACACTACCTTGTGCTGCTGTAATGGCTTTCCTAGACTCTTCAATTGCTGGCACAATTTTCAACAAGTCTTGATCTTTATTCCAAAGAAATAGTTCTCCTGTTGTAAGTATTCCTGCCAGCCAAGCACCTGAAATCATTGTGAGAAAGATGGTTAGATCTGTATTATTGTGAAGTATTTTAAAACTCTTCCTTTCATTTTAGTCACAGTTTTACAGCGGAGACTGAACTGGCAAATCCTTTTGATTATTTCATCTTTTAAATCACTAGAATTAAAAATAAAATATTGTGATTTTGTAACATTATTACGAGATATTAATACTTAACCATTTCTTGAAGTTAAGATGACTACATTTTTTAGCAATGACTGCAGCCAAGGGATTCTTTTCTTTGTCCTCCCTGATGTCAGGTTAATTTCATTTATATGTTTATCATCTAGGAGAAAAATAGCCTCTTTTCCTATTTAAAGAAAAGAGATAGCTCATTTTTAAAATGTTATTTGCTATATTTCTATATTTGTCTGCAAAATAATGTATAGACAAAATGTTAGACTAATGGGGAAAATAATGGAAAAAAAATATTACACTGCAATTGCCATATCTCATTACAGTATAACATTATATTTAACATTAACCCAAAATGATACAGAATTTGGTCCACAAGAGATTGAACTAGTAGACCATGCTTGCAATCATTAGTAAAAAGTTCTTCAAAATACCTCAGCTGAACTAGCAGGCAACTAATGCAAGATTAGACTCCAATTATGTTATAAACAGACAAATCCTCTGAGCCAATTGATTTGCCAGTATGCTTTATTGTAAATAGCAAGCAAGCAGCGCTGGGCGGCCGGGGAGTCTCTGCTCCACCAACGGCACGCGCGTTATAGTCCGTGAGAGCACCTTTTATTTACTGTTCCCCAAAAGTCTCCTCCCGGTTTGAATTCCAGTTCTGACGTGTTACAGTGTTTCTACACATGCTCCCTCCTTGTTGCTGGGGGGAATCTCTGAGATCTCCTGGTGTTCTTCTTGATGGGGGGCTGTTCTTCTTCATCGCTGACCTTGTCACCTTTCTCAGGACTCTGCGAATAACTCTTTGCAGTTTGGCCTTGTTCTTTGTTTCTGCAATAGCTGTTAGAAGCTTAGCATCCTTATCACTTGTAAATTACAACCTGGTGCCAACTTAACATATCCTTGTCACTTGCAAATTACAACCTGGTGCCATCTTAACATATCCTTATCACTTTGTTTATCTTGCGAATTACAACCCATTTATCACAAATTACCTCCTTCTGCATTTCAGTGAAATTTTTGCCACCAATGAAAGGCAAAATTTCCATGGAAGGACCGGACCTTTAATAGTTGCCTATTTAAGCTCAAATCATACATTAAAAGAGAAAGGAAAAAAAATCAGTATTTCATCAAAAGTGCACAAGAAAGTACACTTTCAATGGATGCAACAAAGACTGGGATAATGATTTTTTTCACAATTTTGTTCGTAATTTCAAAATACATACTTAAACTAGTGCAACCACCTCCTGAAGCTTTCTTACCTCCCTCTCCATAAAAACAGAAATGTTAAGTAAGCTTTGCATGATTAAAACATAGCTCCCCCCCAAAAAAAATTCCCTTATCTCACCTGTCTGATCCAGGAGATGTGAGGCCATGGTTTTCTTCATTGATATATGTAATGTAGACATGAGAACGTCTAGCTTAATCTCCATTCTTATTAAATTCCTTAGTAACTACAATAAAGAAAAATAAATGGTAGCTTTTCAACATACCTATAAAGAATTGTCGGAAAAAAAATGTTTTTATTATTTTGGGGGAGGGTAGAGGGTAAGAATCAGGACAAACATTCTTAACTACAGTAGTTTTCTGCTAAATGCAGGCAATAGATATTTATCTATATTTACAAACTAAATTTACATAGCTATTAAGATTTACATAGCCCACAGAATATTTGAGCTCAGCCGTGTAGGTTACATGCCTGTTCCAGCAACAGAAGAGAAAGTTTATTAAAACAACCTCTAAGCACCTGTCTCTAACCCCCAGCTGCCTCCTTCCTCTACATACAAGGATTGGCTCCAGGACTTTTAAAGGCTGCAGTATATTGGAGGGTATCTGCTCTTATGATTAATATTTTAACACATGAATAATTTTTATTAGCTCACAAACAGCAGTTTCCAGTTAACTAAAACTTTCCATCACTATGGTTAACTAAATATTGACAAAATATAGTTAATTAAAATTTTAAATACCACTTAAATATTTAAATATCAAGCAACACTCCTAGATGTCAGGAATATGTAAAGTAATTCATGTATACCAGAACTGCCATACCAACATGCCCAACTCACTTAAAATTGGTGATGTTATAGCTCACTGAAGACTTTGGCAGTGTATCTGATACTTAAATAACTAACCTAATTCTGAAAATCACGTAGCAACTATTTTTACTTTCCCACAAGAAAAGATGAAAGAGAGAAAGAAAAGAAGACATAGCATGTCATAAGGTAGGCAATAATTTTATGGAAAAACATAGAAAATATTTTAAAAACCTGAAAACAAAACATTCACTTATATCCAAAGAGGATTTGTACTTCTATTCGGTTTGTGCAGAAAATCTTGCTGTCCAGAAGTGAATGTCCAAAAAAGGAGACAGAGGAGACGTAAAACTTTATTCAAATAAAGGGAAAAGTCCACCAGGCATATCCCTGTGGGGTCTCTCAAATTGCTGGGGGATGCAGCCCCCCTTTTATCCTAATTTCCCGGACGAGGGACGCCCTCTCCTTTTCCCCATTGGCCAAGGTACTCAGGAGTTACAGCCTTCCTGGCCCGTCTACACCAAACTCCCTGCCTCCCTCCATCTGTTCACACCTAAGGTCACCTGACTCCTTTGTCCCCCTTGCTGAAGAATGTGGGGGAATTCCCTTAATTCCCCTATTTGTAAAGGCCCCCAACTCTTGGCAGATGTTCTTTTGTCCCCTTCAACTCATGGCTCCACTCAGTCTCCCCCTCCTTTGTCCTGCTCTTCAGCCAGGCTGTGGGGGAATCTCCTTATTTGTAAATTCACAAACCTGAGATTTCCACTCAAGTTACACTCATTATATGAACCAGACTACAGAATATCAAGCTATGCAATGTAGCTTTGTACACTGTATACACATAACATTATAATTTGTACTTTGAAACAAGCAAACCCACTCTGAATATGCTTCAATCAGGGAATTTCTTCAGATTATATGCTGAACTAACGTTTCACGCATAAAGAGAACAGACTATTTTGTGTGCGGAATTTCATTTTCATCTTAGTATTTTATGTATACTAATAGAGTCATTAGCATTACAAAGCCATGACTCATCATACCCGTTCAGCAAAGGCAACTCGGGCTTTTTCTTTCCCTCCAGGAAGAACATTATGGTTCACTGCTTCAGCATTCAAAAGAGGATCATTCCAAAGGTAAACACCAGGATGATTTTAGTCCCCGAGATGAAGTTCTTGAACCAGAACTAGAAAAGAAAAATATGCAGTATGTGAGTTTTGTTGTCTTGTCTTTTCAGCTGTAGTTAACAAACAAAAGTACATTTTTCACTTAGGTTTGTGGCTGTGTTGGTCACACATGTTGGTGCAACCACACAATGGATCATGCAATGCCTAAAAGCATTTCATGCTACTGAAAGTGAGGATTGACCTGGAGCTGGATGGCTTTGGCACGTGCTGCACACTGTGCTAAACAGCCCTCCCACTGGTTCAGCTTCCATAGGATCCCTGAGCTGCTTTCCTGGTGTGTAATTTACTAAAAGAAGCTTCTTAGTACACGTTGAATGTGCTGACATCACCAGTGTCTTTCTAAACTTCATATATTTGAGCTTGCACTACGAGTCAGCAAGCCACAGCCCCAGGTAATAAAAGGACAATAGTTTTATCAAGTCTTTAGAATGGAAAGCATAAAGGGGGCTCACAAAGGAAAAACATGAGGAAACAGGGCAAATAAAGACGACGACTAAAGTCTGATGAGATCGAGGGGCTGGTAGCACTCGTGTAATGAAAGACCAGCCTAGGGGAGCACGGAAAGGGCTGAGAAAGCTTCACCCTCAAGAGCCCCCTGACACCCCGAGGTCAATCCGCAGCCAGGAGCTCCGCTCGCGGCTGCCAGGCTGCAGCCTCGCGTTTCTCGCTTTTTTCCAGGCACGCAGCCCTAGAGGTGAGGCAGGGTGAGACGCTGCATGGAGGCGAGGCGGCCGCCGGCGGCCCTTAGGCTAAATCCCGTCCTGTGGGGTGCAGACAAAGGGAAACCGCATGCACCCTCCTCGCTGCCCGGCACCACCTCACCTCAGCGATGGCAAAGTCGGAGAGCCGCCACAACACCCAGACATCCAAGCCCCGCCAGCCCTGGCCGCACTCACCGTGTCTCCACCAATGGCCGCCGATCCAATGGCCGCGGGCGGGGCAAGCGAAACAAGGCGCGCAATGCGCAAGCGCGGGGCAGGCTCGGCCCCCAGCCTACCCGCCGCTGTGGCGACGCTTTCGTGACCGCGACCCGGCTGCCCCTTGGCACAGGAAAAAGGGCACAGGAGAGCGACCTCGGGGGGAAATTGTGTTGTCCTCGTTATCCGGGGAGCTAGGAGAGGCGGCAGGAGACACACAGGGAGGCGACGCAGCCTCCGGAACGGAGGGCAGCTCTCCCCTATCTGGCGCTACGGGAAGGGCACAGAAAGCAGGGCAGCGTTATAGAAAATATGTGCCCTGGACACTGTGTGACCTCAATATAGTCATGTGGAGGCTCGCTTCAGAGACAATAGTACTGGATACCTTGTTAGTAAGCAATTAACTGCAAGGATGAATGTCTTATCAGCAAGGAGCAAAGCAGGAAAAGGAGAAGGACTACAACCACATGTGGAATGTCTTGTCAGCAGATGAGGAACAAAGCAAGGAAAAGAAGATAACCACAACTGCACAGCTGGCAAGATATTGATCGGTTGTAATTTTAGCAACACTTGTGTTGGAAGAGTATAAAAGAAGTTGGTTTGAGAATAAAGTTGTCTCATTCTGCAACATAGTCATATTCAGAAGAAAACGTGGGCAGATTGTTGTAGGCAGTAGCACAGCTTTGAGCAGCTCTAGGCAAAGTCAACACTTCCTGGCAAGTAGGGGGATTTAGAGGAGCTACCGCAGGTAGAGGCAGCAGCAGCCCCTCGCTTTGTGGTTGACCACCTTGGAGAAACATGTTTAACTCTCCGTAAATTTAAAAATGTGACCAAGGTGATCATCCCTTTACTGAGAGCTTTGTTAACCCAGCCCCTTGGAGAAGGTTCACATGGGTTACCTCCCTGCAAGTGTCAGATCTACAGCATTAACCCACCTAACTCCTTTCCTCTCGTCATCATAGATGTCCACATCCCTCCACCTTTAAATAAGAGAACCTATGCAAATTGAACCTATCCACATTGAACTATGAAACCAAAAGACAACATTAACAATGAAATTAACTGTAACAATCTGAAAATGCCAAAGCTAACTCTTTATAAACCTTGAAATGCCCTGCAGGCAAAACTCAGCATGTCTAGAAGCATTCTTACTCTGTAAACTAAGAATGAAGAGCCTGAACATTGGATCTGCAATTTGTGCCTGTTCCTAAATCTTTGGTCATTTCTGCAGATTCAATCATGGAAATGTGTACATGCGGATTACAAAATATATAGCTCAACACAACATACTCCTGTGCAAATATTAGAAGAAAGTTAAATATCACAGGCAAAACTCAGGGCATCAGTTGTAGAGACCTACAGCAACAAAGCAGGACAAATATAAATCATAGCCTTGGTGTGATACATAGCTACCCCCCAAAAAATTTAAGGATAGCATTCATTATATAAAAAGACAGAGTAATTTCCTGGGAAACCACTTTTTTAAATACTTGGTGAGGAAATTTCAACACTAAGAGAAAAGTCAGTATTAAGATGTCAGCTTTATTTTTATCTAACAGGAAAGGTTAAAAAAAATATTCTAATTTACATTATTAGTTTACTGGGCACACATTCTTATGATTGTCAGGGAGGTAGTATGTGGTGCTTTTACAAAGTCAGAAATGTCATGGCTGTTTTTAAACAAAACTTTAGGGCATAGTATTCAGATCAGGAATAGACTCAACATAGGTAACGAATATAAATAAATGTCTTAATTCACAACTTTCTTCTCTGTTTTGGAGTAGCTGTGATAAGTAACAATATACATACTCCTTGTAAAAGATTACATCACTTTGTATGTATAAACAAAGATATTTGCCTCTTCCCCAACAAAAAAATACCTCCCACTTCTCTGATGGATTACTTATGTGAAAAGGTTGTTAGCTGAGGAAGATTAAGGACCAATTTCTTTTGCATGTTACAGAATATGTACACAATGATGAAGATAAAACTTCTTTACATGTAGTTATAGGATGAGATTTTTAAGTAGCATGTTGATAAAATAATGTGTAGGTTTTGCTCATTTTAAGAAATATACCTAAGTTAGTGCTTGTGTGTATGTAACAAAAGTAGACTGAACTTACTTCTTTTGCCTTCTTTAGCTCAATCTAACAGGTACGCTCCCTTTATTAAAATGGAACAGGGAAAACCAGTTTGATGAATTTTTAATATTGTTCTTTCACTTGCAATNCAAAGATATTTGCCTCTTCCCCAACAAAAAAATACCTCCCACTTCTCTGATGGATTACTTATGTGAAAAGGTTGTTAGCTGAGGAAGATTAAGGACCAATTTCTTTTGCATGTTACAGAATATGTACACAATGATGAAGATAAAACTTCTTTACATGTAGTTATAGGATGAGATTTTTAAGTAGCATGTTGATAAAATAATGTGTAGGTTTTGCTCATTTTAAGAAATATACCTAAGTTAGTGCTTGTGTGTATGTAACAAAAGTAGACTGAACTTACTTCTTTTGCCTTCTTTAGCTCAATCTAACAGGTACGCTCCCTTTATTAAAATGGAACAGGGAAAACCAGTTTGATGAATTTTTAATATTGTTCTTTCACTTGCAATACAAATTAAGTTGATAGTTTCTGTAATGTCACTCCAATTATATTTACAGAAATCATTGTTTCATAACTATTACTTCTTTATTGAAAGATTTGCCGATAAGCTCATGCGCAGGTAGGGTTAAAATTCTATCATTACTCCCTGACATGACTGGGTTTACAACCTGACTCTCTTCCATCAGGTGCTTTTATCATCTTCTTGGCTCCTGCAGCTGTCATTTCTTGTTTTCATATTTGTAAAACACCTATAAAGTAGATTTTACATCTTTTTTCCACTACTTTATGTTAAGAAGTCAAGAAAAAATATTTTCCAAATAATTTTAATCCTCAAGGGAAAGATCATACACTATATTTTATTTCAACAGTATAAAAATCAGTGAAGACATTCTAATTTAACCTGTAGTGATTTAAAATTCCCAACAGTTGTCTGCACAATTAGCTCCAGACTCGTAGACTGAAGTTCAATGAGGTAGCAACTAACAGCATCCAAACACACATTTGTGAATCATCACCTGTAAAGGAGGAAAAAAAAGAGAAAAAAAATACTAGGAAATGCCTTTTTGTTTCTGTATATTAGAATTCATCCGAAAAGAGCAACGAGCAACCCTTGAATTTTAAAGAAATAAAATATCTGTGCACAACACATCTGCATAACTGTTCATTAGAAAATTAATTTTTTTTAAATCTAATACTTGTGACCGAGACATAAGAGGAAAACTAAATCATTATTATTAATAAAACAAGGTAGAGTAATAGCAAAGTGAAATATTTACTTGGCAAATTAAATATTAAACATTATTGACTTAAGTTCTAAGAAGTTGCTTATAGGGAGGACTCGCTGACTCTCCATGCTTATCTGAAGACTAGACCTTAAGAGAACTAATTTTACTGCTAACAATAAGACCTCATACAAAATAAATCACTGCAGTTAACACTTGGTGTTAGATTGAGAAGTCTCAGTAATCAGTTCTTGGAAATACATCTTAAGCTCACCCAAAATAAAACAAATTTGGCCGTTGCTGAAGTGCACTGTTTTAGGATACTTTTATATATATTTTTATATATTTTACAGTATGTTTCACTAGGCTACAGTTACCTCTCAAAATGAAGTACTCTGCTTGGGTCATGTACATATCCTGATAATAATACATAAATACACTCTAAAAGATATAAAGGCTTTTTCATTCTGTTTCAAAATGGGTCCTTAAAAAAAAAGGGGGGGGGAGATTTAAACATATTAAGGAGATGCGTATTAGAGAGAATTCAGAAATAAATGTTACTGAATCACATACAAATTGCATGCTGTGGTAATTATTTGTTTATTGTAACAATAACAGGCCTAACAGCTTCTCAAGTAATAGGCTTTGTGAAATTCTGAATATACCATAAAGAATCTGGATGCAAAAAAGGGTCAATTCCCTGTTTAATTCAGAAAGAATATTCTAAATACCAAAAAGTTAAAAATATGAATTCTTATTCTTCATGCTAACTGTATCAATATATTAGAGAAAATACAGTAATTTAATAGTTTTTATCACAAATAGGAAAGCAAAATTCATATATTCAAGATTTGCTGTTCCTTATGATGCATAACAATTCCCTCAATCCTAACTGAAATGAAAGGGAAGAAATCGGCTTTGGTAAAGTAATAGAATCATCAAAATTTAAAACAGCTCACATGTTTTAGGATTGAAGTGAATATATCAACAGGAAAAAAAAAAGAAAGCAACATTAAATAGTCACAGCATCAAAGACTTGTTTGTGAGTAAAAATAAGAAAGTTAATGAAAGTTCTGAAGTTGATACTTTGACATATCACACTGTTTCCTGCCAAATTAAGACTTCGATGCTGGATGCAAATAAAATTTTACTTTGTAGCTATTTTCCTTACCCATGCTTTAAACAACTGGTCATAGACTTCAAGCAATCTTGGCAATGACACTCTGATTTCCTGCATGGTATATGTTACAAATCCTACATCCCAGTTCAAAGTGCAAACTTGCTGCTCCAGAAACTGCACTATAAAGTCTGTAGGAAAAAGAGAAAAACAGATATAACAAAGAAAAGCACTTGAGAGTGATTTACTAGCCCCAGGTTTGATTTATGTCTTTCATACAGTTGGCACCTTTCACCTTTGAAGCAAATCAAACAGGTTTCAGGTAACAGTTACCCCAGTTTGTGGAGGGAAGAGCATGTAAAAATGTAGCTACCTCCAGAGACAGTTTTAAGTTACTAGCAATGTACGAGAGACTGAGCACTTGGCCCTCCTACTACATTGGTAAGGAAAGTTCATTAACCTCTTCTCTTTTAGCAGCCACAAAAGAACACACACATTTCACTAGCCAGACCAGCCCTCTCTCCATCTGCAACACCAGTGCATCTTTATCAAGTTCCTGTCAGTAACAGTAATTCAGTACTGTACAAGGGCATCTAATACTGTAAACTGACTTTTCCCACATTTTTATATAATAACAAGTTTTCAGAATACATGAGCATCTCAAAAGCAGAAAGAAGCTCCAGAAGGATCTAGAGATGCCTGGAATTCTGCTTTATAAATCCAACTGTGCAGATATCAGTAGCTAATTCAGTAGGAGACAGCAGGTGAAAGCGGCTGACAAGGCTTATTATATGTAGGCATAAGTATGTGTTTTTAATTTACACTTTGACACACACATATGACTACTTTCTAACCTGTCTGTAGAACTATCCAAAAGCAACTGTTGGTGCCTTCTAAGATTCATTTACTTGCTGCCACCTCGGTGAAAAATCATAATTTCTGAATAAATCCTTAGAAAAATTCTAGGAAAACTGCACTTGTAAAAACCATAATGTTTTTGTAGACTCTCCCCCCACATCCCACCCCAACCTCCTTGTCTTCAGTTCCTTGTCAAAGTCATTGTAATAATGAGAAAATATCAAAATGCTTTTATTCTTAATTTCTTACACAAAAAAGAGCAGCATTGTACAGCCACTCTCAGGAATAACTTTCTCACTGCTGATAATGGTTGAAATAATTTTTTGCTGCAGCTAAAGTAATTATGTGTCTCAAGCATCAAAGGAAATAAAATTATTAATATTCTTTCCTTTTAGAAGATAAAGGGAGAAACATTTTTTGGACTGGAACCTTTTTTAAGGGGCTAGAAAATCAAGACCTAGTTGTGCAATATACATACTTATTCACCATACAGTGGTAAACCACTTGCCTAAAGGAAAATAACGAGGTGTGCCAGCATATATCTTTCCAAACAACACCATTTTTAGACTAAGCACTTGCATTCTGTCAGTAGGGCTCAGAGACATGCTGTCACTCAATTCTGAAAGAGAAGAGAAATTACTAAGCATAGAGAACTTCAAAAACAAACCCAAAAATGTTATACACAATTAAACACTGTGTTACTTGTATTTACCACTAGCACCTTAAGAAAAATCTTATGGTGTTCTGTTGATGCAAGGCCATCATGTGGAAGTGAAGTTACATTTTTCTCCAATATGAATGCATGTGCATTCACAGATTTTCATTTCCTTTAAGTTCTATGCAAGACTGCTAAAACAAACAAGTTAGCTTCAAACCACACTACCATACAGCTTGTCCCTCAAATCACAGGCACTGTTGCTTGCACACTCACAACCTCCAATAGAAATCCCAATAAAAACTAGGAAAAAAAAATAGAATTACCTACTTATGGTATAGGTAGACTAGCAGAGCTAAGAGGCTAGGCTTGTACAACTGTGCCCAGTACCTTCCCTTTTTCTGTAGGTGGTCAAAATAGTTTCCACTGCTGTCAAGCTGGCAACATTACAAAACTGCTAAATTCTCTGAGACTCCTGAGTGTTTGTCAGGATAGAGTTAACATTTTTAACAGAATTTCCTAAAGTATGCTCTAAAATACACGTACAAATAATATACTTTTCTAAACTTTAGGCACCAAAGCCAACATTATACGTTTTAATTAAATAATAATTAAGCAGGTTTACCAAATATATTACAGAATTTCAAGAAAAGATACATCTCATCTGGCTAGGATAACAATAGCACAACACAATCAATCCTAAAAGCTTTAATGATAACATTTTCCTATCCTTACAGGTTGTACCATTCTTAGTCCATTAAGGCCTACCTTTTTCAATGATTTCTTGCCAGAGAGTTTGCACCAAGATAGGATCAGAATGTGCTGCACAATGTATAATTGCAAGCTTACACTCTGAGAGCTTAAAAGGATCAGCAAATTCTCCATAGAGCTGTAATAAAAGTGACCAGATTTCACATTAAGGGTAGAATTTTTTAAAAATAAATTTTATTTTGTATGGTATTCATCAGACTAAATGTGCAACATAGAATCATAGAATGCCTAAGGTTGGAAGGGACCTCTAGAGGTCATCTAGTCCAACCCCCCTGCACACGCAGGGCCACCTAGAGCACGTGGCACAGGGCTGCATCCAAGCGGGTCTTGAAGATCTCCAGAGAAGGAGACTCCACAACCTCTCTGGGCAGCCTGTTCCAGTGCTCTGTCACCCTCACCGTCAAGAAGTTCTTCCTTAAGTTCCCGTGGAACTTTTTATGCTTCAATTTGTGGCCATTTCCTCTGGTTCTGTCAGTGACCACCAGTGAAAAGAGGCCAGCCCCATCTTCCTCATTGCCTCCCTTGAGGCACTTATAGACACAGATCAGGTCCCCTCTCAGCCTTCTCTTCTCCAGGCTGAACAAGCCCAGCTCCCTCAGCCTCTCCTCATAGGGCAGATGTTCCAGGCCCCTGATCATCCTCGTGGCCCTGCGCTGGACTCTCTCCAGCAGCTCCACATCCCTCTTGTACTGTGGGGCCCAGAACTGGACACAGTACTCCAGATGTGGCCTTACCAGGGCTGAGTAGAGGGGCAGGATCACCTCCCTCGACCTGCTGGAGATGCTCCTCTTAATGCACCCCAGGATGCCATTGGCCTTCTTGGCCACGAGGGCACACTGCTGCCTCATGGTCAACCTGTCGTCCACCATGACGCCCAGGTCCTTCTCAGCAGAGCTGCTCTCCAGCAGGTCGGTCCCCAGCCTGTACTGGTGTCTGGGGTTATTTCTCCCCAGGTGCAGGACCGTGCACTTGGCCTTGTTGAATTTCATGAGGTTTTTGACCGCCCAGTTGTCTAGTCTGTCCAGGTCCCTCTGGATGGCAGCACAGCCCTCTGGAGTATCCGCTACTCCTCCCAGCTTCGTATCATCTGCAAACTTGCTGAGGGAGCACTCTGTGCCTTCATCCAGGTCGTTGATGAATAAATTGAACAGGACTGGACCGAGGACTGACCCCTGGGGGACTCCGCTCAACACAGGCCTCCAACTAGACTCTGCACCGCTGATCACCACCCTCTGAGTTCTGCCATCTAGCCAGTTGCCAATCCACCTCACCGACCACTCCTCCAGCCCACACCTCCGGAGCTTGTCCAGGAGGATGTTGTGAGGGACGGTGTCAAAAGCCTTGGTGAAGTCAAGGTAGATGACATCCACCGCTCTCCCCTCATCTATCCAGCCGGTCATCCCATCATAGAAGGCTATCAGATTATTCAAGCATGATTTCCCCTTGGTGAATCCATGCTGACTAGGTCTTGAGCACCTTCTTGTCCTCCACGTGACTAGAGACAACGGCCAGTATGAGCCGTTCCATCACTTTTCCAGGTACGTGATGGAACGGCTCATAGCATCAGTAATTGTTGTCAAATACTATGTGAAAATCATTTTTAATATGTTTCCCTTCATATCTCAATCCTCATTTCATATGAGGTTCTAATCAAGACTTTTTTTTTTGCCTGCATTGTGCACAAGCATTAGCAAGGTCTAACTGATTTCTGATCTTTTGGTATTCCTTAAGTGACTCTCTTAGTATCTTCTTTTTTTCCTCTTTACTTTGAGCCTGTCGAGACCACTGAAGCAGCTCATTTGCCTAAAAACAAACCACAGGAAACAGAAATTATTAATGTGAATACAGCATGAACAGATCATGAATACAGCTGCATAACAACTCGCAAACTTCAACGCTGAAAAACTACAAATATCATCACCTCAAAAAACACTGTTGTGTCATTTTCAGCAGAAAGACTAAAACTGCGGGAGAGAGAAGGGCTTTCTAGCTTGGATTCCTATGAAGACAAGGTTTAGACAACCAAATGGTACACGTTTGTCTTTTCCCTGTCTCCTTCCCCAGCTCCAATAACTTTTGTCAAATTTATCTGAACACTTTCAAAGGGTGAAGATCTCGAAGACAGCTATGTTCCTGCAGGTTCCACAAAAAAAGGCAATGGGTAGAAAACAAGAGACCATGATGAGGAAAGGCTGTATTGAGACCGCATTTTATCATCATCAGGAAGACACAGTGTTTTATTAGACATCACACTGGAGTTGGATACTTTATGAACACTCCAAACCACTGCAAAAGCCACAAATCAGAGCTCACATCATTTGCAGCATTGACTAACTGCAAGACACAAATATGTAGTAGACCAGCACCCATTAGTTCCTG
>VWPW01015411.1:970-76991 GCA_013389825.1 Crypturellus undulatus
AAAAAAAAAAAAAAAAAAAGGCCGTTTTTGCTAATGAGCAAATGTGAAGGAGTACAAAAAGTTCTGTAAACAAAACTGTCAGAAATGAAAACAACGGGACTCAAAAAGCGCATGCCCGTTAACTTTAAGAAGGGAAAGGTCCACTGAAGGGAAAAGTTCACTGAGGAAGAAGAGGAGCCTTCATCAAGAAGACCACCAGGGGGGTTTAAAAGACCCCCTAGCAACAAGGAAGGACATGCGCAGAAAAGGAAGACCTTTCGGGAAGGACATGCACAGGAAAGAAGGAACTTTCGAGAAACAGAGATAAGAAAAGGATAAAAAAGGTGCTTCCACGGGCTACGGGGTGTGCCGTTGGTAGAGTAGAGACTCCCCGGCCGCCCAGTGCTGCTTGCTTGCTATTTACAGTAAAGCAGACTGGCAAATCAATTGGCTCAGAGGATTTGTCCGTTTATAACACTAACCGAGCAATTTTCTTCTGTGGATTTTTCTTTCTTTTTTTTTTAGAAAGAAATAGGGCCCTTTTTCTTCTCAAAGTGGTCTCCTATGCTGGGCTTGTCATCCATTTCTGAAACACGGCATGTCATGTTTTTCTAAAGCATATGTGTAAATACATGCACACATGTATCCATGTATGTATGGCATATAATGTCATTAAGATGATGATACAGATACTAACAGAATGTGAAAACAATTGAACAGTGATTGGTAGAGGGAGGCTTGGAATCTGGCTTCTAGTGAGCTCTTTTTTTTTTATCCACCTTCATTGCTTTACTGCAATGCAATGTGACTGCCACGGGTTTGTATAGCACATGTCAAATAATAAATTAAATGTTTCTGCATCTATTGAAATGACAGGGACATTAATCCAGCCATAATGAGGTCTTGATCTTATTATTTCTTCCCAGTTAAAACTGCCATTGCATTCAACAGAAAGTTTACCTAAGTAAATGAAGGATCAGGACTTCGGTTTTTACAGATATTCATGTTTTTACCTGCTAATGAAATAGCTATAGGGCAAAAAAAAAAAAAAAAAAAAAAAAAAAAAAAAGATACAGGGGTTTAGGAGGCATCAGAATCAGAAAGACTCAAGGTATTTCTTCTTTCTTATGAACTGTGTGTTAATTAGTCTAATATTTTTGTCTGCACAATTTATTCATTTTAAGTAATCCTATTATTAAGCAGAAAAAAATCATTTATTTTACTTCATTGCATTTTCTGGTTGTCAAGTGAATTGTATTATTCATATGGTCAGTAAGCCAAGTTTTGTGTCATAAAAATAGCCATCTACTCTAAAGTTACATTAATCTTTGAAAAATATGTCACAAGGGACCATATGTTGTAGCTATAGTAGGACTTTTTTTTAATATTATTTTATGTCCTAGCATCCTAAGAAGCTTCTCTTAGACTGCTGTAAGGCCCTGGCTTTTATTCATCAAAATATATAGAGGTGCCAGTGATTTTTTTTTTTTTTAACCATAAAGAAATTTATTTCAGTACATATCATAATGTACTAAGCTCAAGTTTCTCATAGCCAGAATATGTCATAACATGGCAGGTGACTACCCTGTTATTGAATATAATTCTTTTATGAGGCACTCTGGCCACTGTGAAATTCTTAATCTGATCCGTTCACAGTAAACTATGGAGGAATAAAAGATTATGCCATGATTATTCTCACACGTTCCTTTTTTTTTGCCTGACACTCACATGTGCAATAATTAGGAGCAGCAGCTGAAGGACACAATGCTCTGTACTCTATGCCTTTTGTAGTTACATCTCAAAAGATGTCTGCTGGGACATTGCTTGTTTGTTTCATTTTGTGATTATTTTTGATTTTGTCAGAATGGATTAAAGTAAAATGTAGATTTTTTTTTTTTTTTTAATCTTAAGATACTTTCAGGATATGTTCTTTCTTGTTGCTTTGAAGAAATGGGTATTTAATAATTATTTATATCTGATATCTGATAGCATAAGCCTCATGCCCTGGATGGTGGGAGATGGAGGACTAGCTTCCATATGTTAGTGATCTGGAGAAAACCCATTCAGAGAGCACTTCAGTTGACAGGAGCTACTCAGTTTTGGCAGGGATAAAACCTGCTAACTTAGAGCATGACAGGCTAAAAGGATAAGAACAAATCAAAGTATATGTGCACATCAGTAGGGAATTATTGAGCTATTGCGATACCCATATAAATAAAACGAATGAAATTTTGGGGTGATAAGAAAAAGCCATTTGAAAAAAAAAAAAAAAAACCTGCAGCTGAAATATTGGAACAAAGTGGTTAGAAGAGTTACAGTTCTATGGTTGGAGGAAAAGAGGAAAAAAAGCACTAAACAGAAGAATGAGAAAGGTAATGAGATGCATCTAAATGTGTATAAAGCATGATGCTAGCTTAACCTGAAATAAAATAATATAATATGATCTTGAAGGTCTTTTCCAACCATAATGATTCAATGATGCTATGAATATGGAGTCGCAGTTATGACAAAAGTGGGAATTTGTGTGGTCCAGTCAAAGAGTGATTACCTGGTCCTTTCCAATACAATGTCACACAAGAGATTGGTATACTTAATCAGGTGTGTGATAACCGATTTTGTGTTGCTCGTTGAGTATCTAAATGATTAATATTTTTGCAGAATTCTAGTTGTATGAAAATTTCAAGCAGGAAAACGGCTTTTTACTTTATATAGCACAATGAAGAACAATGAAGGTTTTTTTTTTTTTTTAAGTTTCACAGAAATAGTTCACTTATTTAGACATCTGTAATGAAAAGGTATGTGTCTGAGCTAAGTGGGTCTTTATATCCTGTGTAGAGATGGACATTTTATGACACAATTATGTTTTCATATGTCTGCAGATGAGATGGATCATGTTTTAAAATTGTTTATTTCTGTATCTGTACGTATCTGTACCTATGGATCTGTAAAAGATACGTAGGGTGATTAACTCATAGCAAGGTGCCTAGTCTGTAGTTTTTGCTTTCGTATTGCTCCCCACTACTGAGTCTTCATAAGTATACAAAAACTCCGAGCCTGTTGGATAGAAAACTACACTGAGAGAAAAAAGTTTGTTTCTTTGTTTGCTTAATGATGGACGAGGACTCTTAGATTATTATATTACTGCTTAACAGTAAAGGTCTTACACTGTTAAGAATACTGTTAGATAAGAAGAATCTCGGCTTAAACTGAATAAGAGAACAGCATAAATGAGATAATTCAAAAGAGACCTTACCAAACTGCCATTATACCATGCTGAAGGCAATTTATGTTGGCAAAAAAGACAGAACTTTGGAGTAGCTCTGGACTGATTCTCTAGTGTTTAGACAATGGCTTTCATAGGTACACTTGAGGAATTTCATTTCTTACATTAAACTGTGCAAAGTCTTTAAAAGATCTGGAAAATCAAAGTCATGTTATTACTATTAGTTGTTTAGCAATTGGATGATAACATAGATGGATGAGTAATTAATAAATTATTCCTATATTTATATAGTAATATTGCTATATGTTGTAATCATAGAATGATAGAATCATAGAATGCCTGAGGTTGGAAGGGTCTAGATGCGAGCACGCGCCGACCTCCCAGCGCGCCCTCATCTACCCCTGCAAGGCCCGAAGCTGCCTCACGCGGCGACTCTGCCCAAGGCCTGCAGTTTAGCCCCTGTAATGCCTCACGCGGCGCTCTTTACAGGGAGCCTCCTAGGCCCACCCCCACCATGCCTCGGGCGGCGATCTTGATGGGGGGTTCCCGGGGCCCGTGATCTTTGTAACCCCAGAGATCTTTATCGCCTCCCTCCACCCTGAGGTCGAGGCCCCTCTTACCACTCCCGGAGGCTAGCCGCAGGGGGGTAGCTGCTGATGTCCACGCCTCTCGAGATCCACTCAGGTCTCCGGAATCAGGTCCGGTGAATGAGAAGCAGTTGGTCGTGAGGTGAGCCCCTCACTGCTACTGGGATTCGCCCTCACAGAGGTCCCAGCAGCAATGTGCTGCCGACCGAGTAATCAGGACCAAGCCGAAAAACCACGAACAGAAAGAACACTCACTTGCGCAAGGAGTAGGTGCAGCAAACCAAGAGAGCGCAGAACCTTTATTCCAACTTAAATAGGGTACCCGAGGGGAGGAGGAAGCGTGGGAATAAGGAGGAGTAAGGTCGGGATAGGTGACATGGTAATTGCGGACCCCAGGTGATTGGGTACGCCCTGTTGGTAGGCGGGCGGGCTGCCAGGACAGACTGCTCCTGGCCCCCACCCCTGGGGCTCCGGCCCCCTCCTCAGGAGTTCTAGGGCTTTCTGGAAGCAGCTAGAAGCCTGCCGGCCTGACCGAGCATGCGCGGACCCCAGGGTTCATACAAAGGGTATTCAGACCCCCCTGTACAATCCCTAAATGCGCATGCCCAAGACCAGGGTTATCAAAAGGGCATCATTATTTCCTATGGCAGATATTATAGCCTATTTCACATTTCCCAACATCTAGAGGTCATCTAGTCCAACCCCCCTGCACATGCAGGACCAACTAGAGCATGGGGCACAGGCCTGCATCCAAGCAGGTCTTGAAGATCTCCAGAGAAGGAGACTACACAACCTCCCTGAACAGCCTGTTCCAGTGCTCTGTCACCCTCACTGTCAAAAAATTTTTCCTTAAGTTCCTGTGGAACTTTTGATGGTTAAGTTTGTGGCCATTTCCTCTTGTTCTGTCGGTGGCCACCACTGAAAGGAGGCCAGCCCCATCCTCCTCACTGCTTCCCTTGAGGTACTTGTACACACTGATTAGATCTCCTCTCAGCCTTCTCTTCTCCAGACAGAACAGGCCCAGCTCCTTCAGTCTTTCCTCCTAGGGCAGATGTTCCAGGCCCCTAATCATCCTTGGGGTCCTGCGTTAGACTCTCTCCAGCAGGTCCACATCCCTCTTGTACTGGGGGGCCCAGAACTGGACACAGTGCTCCAGATGTGGCCTCACCAGGGCTGAGTAGAGGGGCAGGATCACCTCCCTCAACCTGCTGGAGACGCTCCTCTTAATGCACCCCAGGACCCCACTGGCCTTCTTGGCCACGAGGGCACACTGCTGCCTCATGGTCAACCTGTCGTCCACCATGACGCCCAGGTCCTTCTCAGCAGACCTGCTCTCCACTGTGTTGGTCCCCAGCCTGTACTGGTGTCTGGGATTATTTCTCCCCAGGTGCAGGACCGTATACTTGGCCTTGTTGAATTTCATGAGGTTTCTCTCTGCCCAGTTGTCCAGTCTGTGATCAAGGATTTAAGTGCCTAAAACGTGACATGTAAAGTCTAAAAAGAACATGCACTCTTTCTAGTCAAAAGAATATATTTTGCATTTGCAGAGTGTAGTTCAAATCCTTCTGCATCTAACAGAAACCAGATGAACTATATATATATATATGTTTTTAACTGCCTCTATATTAAGTCTTTCAGAATTAGATTATACATTTTAGAGTGCCAACTGAAGTACCTAAAAGTGTATTGCAGGTCAGGATGTATGTACTGGTCAGGAACTGTTAGTAGTTACATCTTGATTTTCTGATTTTTTTTTCAAAAAATAATAGAGGTGTTACTATGGTATTGCATTTTATAAATAAGTGCCCTAAATCCAGTGTCACTCTTCTGTCAGTATGTTCTACTTAAACAGTCCTATAAAGATTGTAGCTTGACAATGTTGATTGTTTCTCATTGATTATCTTCCTTCTACCTGGTGTCTAAGATGCCTTCTATCTTCAGGGTTTTGATGTCAAGTTCACTTACTTTATACATTTTTTAGTCTTCTAACATTAACACAGTAGCCCTTAAATGTTTTGCCCTCTTTCCCACACTCAGCATCCCATGTGCATATCAGCTTGGATGGTAGGCACTGTAATTTCCTTTCCCTTTACCTCCCAACCTTCTCAGAGAAAGGTGGAAAATTAGTTGCAACCACCTCACAGGCCTGAAGTGATTTTCCTTTCTTCAATGATCCACACAACGGATGGAAACAGATCACTTCTAAGTTACATACCCTTTATTTTCTCCCAAATGAAGCATTGTGAAAAAGTCTTCTTTTTCATACCTTAAGTTTCTATTTATATATCTAACTAGAGAGGAAAACAAACTAGTATACTCAGCTACAATGAGTATACCTACATTTAGTAATATGAATCTCATTCTCAGTATGATATAAACATTAGAGTCCTAGTTCAGTGCCCTCTGGATATTGGTCCTAGGTTAATCCCAGTCCTTGTTTTGCAAATAGTAAATTTGCTTTGAATTGATGACCCATCAGTTATAACACTTCAAATTACTTAAAATATTACTTGTTTTCTTAATATTTCCAAAAATGTAATGTAAAATGAGATCCCATTATGCCTCCAGTCTTCTTTTCAAATATTTATATTGCTTCTTAGAATAAAAAATCTAAATACATATATAGAATGGAAATAAATATATTTGCACACAAGTATAGAATACAGTTGTGTTATATTGTATGTCTTTATGGGATCTAATAAAGATTTACTTAGTTTGTTAAAATGGAAGTATCAATTACAAAAGATAAATCTCCTTTTTAATTATGTTAATTCCTTTTTGCCTTTAGAAACAAAAATAATTTTAGGCATTTTTGAAATTCAGTAGGTATAAAATGAATGTTAATGACACAAAATAATTACCTTTGTCACAAGTATCAAGTTATGGTTTCCATTAAAGTGAGTTTCACTTTACACCTGCAACAGTTTGTATTCTTTGTTTCCTCCTGAAATCCTATGCAATGTTACATTTTGTATGTGCATATTAAAGTGTATTCCCATCAAGTATATTATGAAGGTGAAATTCTGTTTCTATCTAGAAAAATCTCAGAATTACAGATTGTGGAAGTCATTTGTCTGGTTTTGCTCTTTCACAGAAGTATTTTGATGTGGCATCAGATTGCTAATTGGCTCAAACTTGAAAGCTGTCATTCCCTCTGGAGCATGACACTGGAATCAAAAGGGCTTTCCTTTGTAGGAAATATGTTTTTTTCACAAGAACTCACTGCTGTATCCATGGCCAGGTTAGTCAGATAGGCCCAGCTCCACTAAAGGATTTGATGCCACAACAGGCAACAGAGCCTACAATTTATTCAAATGGAATTAAAATCACAGTGTTAATGTGGATTCATATCAACACCTAATATTCAGAATAACTAATGCTTGGGGCACTGTGAGGCTTAGCTCAGGCAATAGGAAACATCACAAACAGCTGTTTTTTTGTTTGGTTGTTTTTTTGGATTGATATTTAGACTTTCATGTTCTGTTGCACTTAACTTATATTTTAGGCTATTAAATACTTTGTTGGACTGAGACCACAGTACACAACAGCAAAAATGCCCCTTATATTTAAATGAGCAAATCTTTTTAGATTTATTGTTTCTTTAATTTATTAAACAGAGTGGGTTCATCACTGTCTATAATGAGAGGACAAAGTTTGTACAGAACTATCAAATATGAAATATCTTCAAATTTATCACACTTTGATTTTAACTGTTCTGCAACATTATGATTTGTTTATATATGGAGTTGTGTGACAGGTTAGATTAACAAGTGATCAAGAAAAAAAATATATTTAATTTATTATTATTACTCGGTATTATTATTACCTTCTGCTAATTTATTCTCTCTCCATAAGACAAAACACAGATTATATAAAAAATAATTATCTCTATTAAAGCTCTTTTTACAGTATGTTACAGAAGAGAAGATTCAGAGGGGATCTTATCAATATGTACTAATATGTGAAGGCAGGATGGAAAGAGGATGGGCCTCTTCTCAGTGGTGGCCAATGGCAGAGCAAGTTTCATCTCCATGTGAGGAAAAACTTCTTTCCTGTGCGGGTGACAGAGCCCTGGAACAGGGTGCAGAGAGAGGTTGTGGAGTCTCCTTCTCTGGAGAGCTTCAAAACCCGCCTGGATGCCACCCGGTGCCACGTGCTCTAGGTGTCCCTGCTGGAGCAGGGGGGTTGGACCAGATGATCTCTAGAGGTCCCTTCCAACCTCAACCATTCTGTGATTCTGTAATTGCCAGAGGAAAAAAAAAATGACAAAGAGTGAAGTGTATATGATGATGTAATTATAAAGAACTCCATTTCTTCTTTTGTGAAAGTTTTGTGTTTAAGGCATCTGCAATGGAAAAACAAGAAAAAAAAAAAAGCATAACTATACTGTAGAATAATCTCATATCTGTAGCTTTTTATTTTTTTGATTTGGCATATTCTTTAATCATAATCATTTAGAAAATAGATTATCTTTGTCCATATACTTTTATCAAAAATTATACCTCTAATATGGCATAAGAGTCTATTTTTGCTACAAGCTACAACATAAGAGTTTAAGATTTAAGATTTTGTTCTAAATGATAGAAATGCATTGACAGTAAAAGATCTATTCTTAAACAATAACTTTTTTTCCTTATATTGCTGTCATTTTTTGTTGTTAATTTATGTAACAGCCGTTAGCAGTTCTTTGAAATCTATACATCTTTAAATCTCTGATGTAAGGTTAAAATACAGCAAATTTTGGACACTGAAAAAGGTAATACTACAACAGGAATTATAAATTTGAATTTCATAGGAACTCTAAATTAATGAATCAGCAAACAAATGTCATTATTACATGTAATTTAGCTTCCACCTCTCTTCACTGACATAGTGACACAGTGAAACAAGGATAAAACTTCCTTCCTTTTCAAATTATAATAAAAGAATGAAATAGATCACATTCTCTGCTAGAGAAATCAGGGTATCAAAATTACTTGGGAGATACCTGAAAATCATATCTATGCAGGAAGGCAGAGATGATCCAATTGCTCCAGCTTTAGAATGGAATATTTCAGATACACTGATTTTTTTTTTTTTTTTTACACTCTTTATACCTTTCAGTCTTTGTTGACCTTAGCTCTTTCTCAAAAAGAGGAAGAAAGGAGCTCTACTTCTGGCCTTTACCTTTCAAGTATGAATTTAGATCCCCTGAGACTACCAGTCCTTTAATACGTGTAATAAATGATAGTAAATTTCCCCTCTATCAATTAATAACATTTCAAGATAATTCAAAAAAGGGCCTTGCAAATTATATCCTCCAATATCAAATATAATAAAACTGTGTGACTACCTTATAATCTCAAAAGATAAGTAAATTAATTGCAATACCTGAACTACTCAGTTTTAAGTTAAGTCTTTCATTATATCCAAAACCTTCAGGACACATTTTGAAATAAAATAAACTAGATAGGACTCAATCTATTTTCCTATATTGTATGCTGTGGTTGGTTTATAGTTGGTCTTAGTGTAATTATAAATTTAACTATTTAAATAATGTATTTTCATTACAGCATTACATGTGTGAACTCAATAGTCTAAGACTCTTTTCCCAACCCTATGCTCTACATTCTGAATATATCTTTGGATAAATAAATAAATAAAAGTTTGCTTCTTACAAAAAGATGCTAGAGATAAAACCTCTGACAATTTCTGAACGGAGTCCAGGAAATAATTTTGTTATAATATTTGCTTGAGGGGTATTTTCATACCCCTATTGTTCAAACCCCTTGAGAGGTTTGGACAACTTTGTCCAAATGTGGAATGATAAAAGAATTATAGATGACCTTAAAAGACAAGAATATATATAACATTTCAGTAATCGCCTGGTAACTCATATATCACTTCTTAATGATACACTGTTAAGTAATAAACACTGCAAAACAAGACGCTATTTTTTTTTTTTACTTATTTGATGTTTTCAAGGAATGAGGTATGTACGTGACTGACACACATCTTATGTCTCCAGTAAAAAAAACTTTGAATATTACATTTCCATAAATTCTTCTCTATACCTGTTTACCTGTCCAGAAACAGAATATCACGGTTCTCTGAATGCAGCTGTACCATCAATTAGTTTGAAAAATTCCTACTTTTCACTTCTACCATGTCTCACACGTACTCATTGGATAGATACACATTTAAATTTATCATGTTACAAGTGGGCTATAAAAAGTAAACTATTAACAAATTAGACTTTAGCAGTAACAAATCAGTAAGTACAACTTTGAATAAAGAGGACATTTTTCAGAAGCACCCATATTGATTTGGAGTGGAGTTGGATGAGAACAAAATTTTCAAGGTTTGTTTTCCTAATTTGTACTGAAAAGAAAATGCTGATCTTCCCCAGAATATTCTGGTTTGTGAAAGAAGGAGCTTGCATTCTCTTAGTTATGACATTCATAGTGAATATCATAACTGTGAATATATGACAGTATCCATAGTGAACTCCCAGTACTGAATGAAACAGCAAAATATAAATTATTAAACTGTACATAAATGAATTAGGAGTATAACTGCAAGAAAAAAATACGAAAATACAAATTTTACACAGAATACTATACAAATTTAAGAAGCAAAATAAAAAAAGGAAAACTCACTCTGCTTGTGTTTCTTTCCCACTCACCTCTATATAATGTTTAGGTTACAAATTTGGGACTGTAAAATCAGAAAGGACGTACTTTAGGCAAAGCAATACTGTCACAGAGATTCCCTCAGTGCTCAGAGGCAGTTCATTTACCTGGTTCAGAGAAGGACTTTGACAAACGGGAGATCAGGTCCTGGTACAGGACAAGTCTGTGGAGGCAAGTATTTTCCACACATTTAGGACTGTGTTAAGAGCTGGGGGCTGCTTAGGTGACTGGTTTGTTCCAGGTGAGTAGGGCTATGACTGAAACAGTCTCATGTTGCTGTTGCTGCCTCATTATGCCATTCAGCTTTGCAGATTGCTACTTCTCCTCCTCTGCTTTCCTCAGATGAAGAAAACAATCTTAAACCTAGAAATTCCTATCCTGTAGTCGCTTGTGGTTTTATCATTATTCTCCCAATAAGACTCTCCTTTGGCTGCTGAAAGGAGAACAAGAGGGAACATGTAAGCCCTGTAGGGCTGATACCGCGGAAATAAAAGGCAAGCCTTCCAGTTGCTTATGATATGCTTGAACCTTACTCATGTGCAAAGGCTATATGTTTCCCCTCCTTCAATTTCAGTGGAAAGGAAAAGGTGCAGGAATTCATAGAGCCAGTGTAATTAACAGTAAAAATGAAATTAAATACCTACACTTGCAATGCCAGAGTGGCCCTGGACATGTGTATTATTTGGTTGTTAGTACATGATTGCTCTCCCACTGAATTCCACAATACTGAATCTCCAAGGTGACAGTTTATGTGCATATGCTTGTGGGCGTACAGCATTTTCTTTGCATCCAGTGTGATGAAAAGCAAACAATCCGTGAAGACAAATACTTCCCTATTTTTACATATGTGAGAAGAGAGTGAATAAGAACATCATGTTTTCTTGCTCAAATCTATGTAAATAGGAGTTAAATGCTTTCAGAAAAGCTAAGAAAATAAATAAATAAATAAAAGGAGAAGGAACAAGAAGTCTGGCTCTGTTTGGAGTCAAGCTTAGCTCAGAGAAGATGCTCGGGCAGCTGCTACAGGAAACCAGGCAGAAACAGTTAAAGTATTGTGTGAAAAGGTAAAATGACTGCTACTGAAAAAAAAATGCAACCCTGTAGCAATGGCTAATATAAATGGAAATGTGCCTGGCAGTAACTGCAGATTCTGGGACAGAATGCAGATGGCTAAACGACAATGACAGAGGCGTCTTGAAACACTGTGCTCTCTAGGGCAAAATACATTTTTGAGATTCAGGCCTTGTACCTGTATTGTCTGTGATGTTCGTGTTCTGAAGTTGCCATCACAGCTTGAATTAAACAGTAGTGCTACTATTTATAATCAAATGTATATAAAATATGTAAATACACCAAATAACAATATAGCTAATACATAAATGGATATAAATTTCTCATAGAGCTTGTAACTGTAAAATGAATAAATGTGTATGTTTGTGCACACATACATATGTTTACACATATATGATCTTGTAAATAGTGAATGTTAAGACTTTAAAAGTCTAATTTGAAATCTGGATTTCATATGTATGTATTATAATGAAATAATATTATACAAACCATCGGATAATCCTAGACAAAACATGAAAATTTAGTTACTGATTATTTATTGATTGTATACTTCTTGTCCTTAAACAATCACATCTTTAAGAATCACCTTTTTAAAAAATGGTGAAAGTTACTCGCTTCAATAAACATTAAAATAAAAGTGACCTTATTATTTGACAATGGGTCTCAGTGAAAGTTGTCAAATCAGTGAGCTTCCTCTAACCAAACATCTAGCACTTATCTAGCACCTGTGGTAAAGGTGACCATTACTTAGAATATTCTGGAAAAAAGTTCTGTGTATCATCTTTAGTGCATCATCTCCTTCATGTGATCAAGTTATTTGCTGTAAAAATTAAAATAACATGGCATGTCATACTGAGAGATAAATTAGCACCGAAATTTTCAGAAGACGCCTCTTTATTCAGTTTGTCAATGTGTACACACACACACAAGCAGTTACATTGCAGCAATAATTGGGTGGCCAATCCCAGTTATTTGGCTACAAGTGGAAATTGTACCAGCATTTCAGTTGTTGCTAGGTGTTAGAAAAGTTCCCTCATAATTTTTTATTTTTGTTCATACAATTTCATACAATTCTGAAGATTTTGCTTACTCAGATAAATAACTATCACCCCCCTTGAATTGTGACCTCAATTGATGTATTATATGCATTTTTTTTTTCTCCTTTCACCCCATTTTGTTAGCACCCTTTCAGTTTATCAGTTAGAGGTAGATTCAAAAAACACCAGCCCTGTGGTTCTTCACCATTTTTATCAGTCAGTGCCTGGAAAGCCTTCACATACATTTTTTTTTTCCAGTTCGGTGTTATATCTCAGCATGCACTTAGCACTTTTCTTTCTTCAGCTTTTTATTCAGGTTATCACTTTTCATACCTAGGAAATACCTTCATTCCCATACGCTGCTCATGATTTTTTTTTTCCAATGACACTGAATTATATGGTTAAGGTAACCTTATTTTCTAATTCCCTATCACATAGTCACAAGAAAGGCAACACTTGACACATGACTGAATCTGCCCTCATCATATGGTTCTATATAAATATATTTGCTAGGTTTGTCACTCCCTTCAAATTCATCTGCTTATAAATCAGGTCAGGTGATTGCGTGTTGATTTAAAAGATGAGGAGGCAGTGATGCACTTGAGGAAAGCATAGGGCACTTCTGATAGTTTGTGTGATGTAGCTGCTGCACACGGAAGGGAGCATATTTGCAAAACTTGTCCAACTGTTCTATTCCTAAAATAACCCACAGTGAAAAGACATTGTGTGAATTTTGGGTTTGGATATTCAAAGGGATATAAAGTATTGAATTAGTCTATTTCTTGTCTTGAGGAAATGAACAAGTGAAAGACACTGTCCTAAAGAAGGAAGAAATTCAGAGTTTCATTTGAGTTTCACAGGGCAGAGCAGAATGTCTGGCATATGACAGTCTGCAAGCAGAAGCTTATAACAATAGTGAGAACTTGTGTCCAGTCATGTATAAAGGGCATAATGAGAAGGAGTCAGAAATGACTTGATGTTAGTCAACACTGTGGGGAGATATGGGACTGTGTATAGAGATGCTTGAGAATGTACAGGGGGGTATCTGTAACCGTTCTGTGACCCTGGAGCTGGAGCATGCTCGGTCAGGCCTGCTGGCCTGACCGAGCAACTCATTACACCTAAAGAGAAGACTCCAGAAGCCCGCAGGTGGGGGCCGGAGCTCCTGAAGGTGGGGGCTGGAGCAATCTGCTCCGGCCGGTTGTCCACCCATCAACGGAGCTCCGCCAACCACCGAGGGTCGGGCAATTAGCATAAACCCAATCCCCTACCTCACTCCTCCCTTTCTCCTCCCCCTGGTTTTACTATATAAGTTCATGTATGTTCGAAATAAAGTTGGCGGTTGACCATGACTTCTGTGAAGTCGTTGTGTCGGCCGTCCCTGGACAGGTTGGTGCCGTCCAGTACAGGGAGGCGCCCTTGGTGGGGTGTGGCGCCCTCTATTCCAGGCGGCCTGACCCGACAGCGCCCTTCCTAACCCGAGGAGGAACCCGGGCCGGGTGGATGACATCAGCCGCTCCCCGCCTCAGCGGACACCAGCCCAGGGGTGGTAAGAAGGGGCTCCCTGCCGGGGTAGTGGGAAGGTGTAAGAGCTGGGTGGCGCGGCGCGCCGGTATTGTGGACACGTCGGCGGGGCGGCGGCGGGCCTAGTTACATACGGGGGTTCGGGGCCCGGCCCGGCCGTGGGCGAGTGCCGCGCCTGCCAACAGATGGTGACCCCAACGTGATACCGGTTAGCGTTGCGCCCCACTTCCCACTATTCCGGCACCCCTTCGGGCCTTTGGGTCTCGCCGCGCTTGATTGCCGCAGCGTGAGGCCCACTGGTCCGGAGGCAGATGGGGGCCCATGAACCTCCCACACTTAGGTTAGGAAGGGACATTTTGGGAGGCTGCCTGGACCTCCACGTAGCGCCGATTAGCGGTAGACTAGGAACGTGGAGGGGCAAGAGACCCGGGCTGCTAATGGTTGCCCCCCGGGTGAGCCGCGGGCCTCTGACGGCTTGGGGCGGCTAACGAGCCCAGTGATTGGGGCCATGGTCAGACACGGGGCTCTGTGTGCCCAGGCTCAGATTGCGCGGATGGGTACATAAAGCACTCAGCCCTGTTGGGAAAGGGCCTGGGGGGAACACGAGACCCCGTGGGACGGCTCAGACTGCGGGCTGGGGCACTTAAGGCCCCTAGGTCGGCAGCAAGGAGCCGGGACAGGAGGCCCCAGCTGGGACACAGGGGACGGCCCCTTGTGGTGTTTAAGGGACAAGGGGCCTACCGGGTGTTAGGCACCCGGTAGGAGAGAGGGCGCGGCCTACTGGGTGCTAGGCACCCAGTAGGAGAGAGGGCGTGGTAGGGGCACTGTGTGTCCCTACCTAGGCACAGGGGGGTACCTCCGTATTGGAGGGGGCCCCTGCATACATATTAAATATGTGTGCGTATATTTTTGCATGATTATATTTAATCATAAGTATCTTTATTCAATTCGTCCCTTCTACCTCGCCAGGGGAACCTGGTCGTCCCGTCCTATGGGTCCAGGACCGAGAGCCGCGCACGCGGTGCCCGTGGATTGGGGGCCAGGGGAGTTATCTCACCACCGGGTCCGGGACCGAGAGCCGTGCGCGCGGCACCCGTTGAGGTGGGGGCTCCAAATGCCCTGGGCTAGGGTAGAGTTGGGACGGATTTTTAACTTATTTATGAATAATGTATATATATGATTTCATATAATCATGTATAGTTATTTATTGGGTCCTTCCTATGGAAGGGACTGTTACTTAGCTAGGTTGCTGCCGTTATAGGCAGCGGGTATAATACCTAGCACGCCGCTTTTCTTCATAATGAAGAATAGAGCGGCGGGGAATATATTTATTTATTGCTCGCTGAGCAAGCCCCTGCAGTGCGGGGAAGGGGAACCGGCACTGCTGGGTCCGGGGAAGACTGCAGGGCAGTTTCCTGCCCAGGAGGGAACAGCGGCAGCCCTCGGGCAGCTGGAGCTGCCTGATGTCTGGGGCAGTCAGGCGGACAGGGGCAGGGAGGAGAGGTGGCGGGCGCAGTCGTGCCGGGGATTAACTTCTGTTTTAAGTTAAGAGCAGGACCGGGAGCTGATGGCGGTGGCGATCCAGAGGCGCCGGGACCGGGAGATCGGGCGTCCAGGGCTTCCATCGATCCCCGAGCCCGTCTCCCCGGCGGCGGGGTTGCGGGCATCAGCAGGCAGCGCAAAGAGGGCAGCAGCCGCTGCCAGAGCGACCGGCCAGCCTGCACCCTCCGCGTCTCGGCCCGTGGAGCTACCATCTTCCGTGGAGCCGGGACGCGCCGCCATTGCGCCGAGCGAGCTCCATCCGGCTCGGCGCCCCCGGAGTCTCTGGAAGTGCCGCCATCTTGTCAACGCTCTCCACTGCTCTCCTGCCCGGCACCACCCCCGGAGGGACCGCCCATGTTATCGGCACCTCCCGCGACTATGACATCGTCGCGGGACCTCCCTCTGCGTTGCCGCCCATCGCCACCTCCCGGGGTTCGCCACCCCTGGAGGGATGGCCTGGGGCACTGACTCCGCCCGCGACCGGTATGTCACCACGGGACCTCCTGCTTTCATCACCGCCCATCACCGCCTGCTCTGCGTCGCCGCCCATCACCGCTGCGCCACCCCCGCCACTGTGTGGCGGCATGGTGGGGGTAGAGCAAGGCCTCCAGGGCTAAGGGAACTGGATTGACCTGCGATTCCTCAACCGCCTACCACCACTGTAGGGTGGATAAGGGAATGGCGTGAGATCTGGGAGGGTTGAGGAACTCGCAGGCAGATGGTGGATGTTATCTGTGGGGATAATATGATTAGGTGGTGTCTGCTGCTACCCTGACCGAGGGGGACTGGTTGGCCACTTGGGCCTTGGAGGGACACTATGTCCCTGCGGTGGAACAAGTGGTGGATACCAGTGGTCAGGCGTAGGCAGACCACTGACCCAAAAGACAAATCTAGTTATGGGCAGCCGTGGCCCGATGTGGCCTTTACGAACCCGTGTGACACACAAATTGGATGAGACAGTTAAGCAAGGAGGGTCCTAATGCCTGCTAGCACAGTTTCAGGGTGTCATCAAACAAATAGTTCAGGAGTTATCATGCCGCATCTCCTTGCAATTATTAATTTGCTGAGTGTGACCAAAGTAATCTGGTCACCAGCTTGACCTGTATTGCCATATGCATGTGCATTTTGGAAAGTATCTGTTTCCTGGCTCTACTGATGTAACGTTGTGAAGGTGTGAAGGATGTTAGGCGAGCGCTGCTGCCCATGTGGAATCTTGCTGGTACTGCATTGGTTTAAGTTTCACTTTGTTTAGGAATAACTTGACTTTCTTTTCTCTGCAGTTTGAGTAAGTAATGGCAGAGGAGCTCTTGCCACAAGGGACGACCGAGAGGCTGGTGGAGCTGGGGAGATGCTCCAGGGTAATAAGGCTGCTGAGATAGCAGGAGGGCCTAGTGGGTGACTTGATGGAAGAGCTCGGGGATGCCACTGTGGTTTTGTTTATTTAATGTTACTTATTGTTTGAGTGATGGTATTTTCCCATGGGGTAGCTCCGTGCTGGGAAAAGGTAATCTCCGATAGTTACATATGTAGAGCTCAAGGAAGAGGCCATTGGATGGAAAAGTCCATGGTCTATGGACGGGATGCGATGCTTGCCTCCATAAGACCCTTAAAGGAACGGCATCATTTCATTTGGATCGGCATGCCCCAGAATGTTAAATATCAAGGTGTAGGATTCCGTTGTAACTGAATTTATCAGAATCGAGGGGCATGAGCCTAAGGATCCTACTAGGGGCTGATACAATCGAGTCTGTTTATTTGAGAGTGGCTGCAAGATTAGAAACAGAGTTTGCAGAAGGCAGCCTTATGATAAGTTCCAAAGAGTGATCGGCCATCTGCGCTAGATGTACATTATCAGCTTTGATTTGCCCTATTCAGACTGTAAATATGCTGTTATTGGTGAGAACAGCGTAGGCATATTTACCACTCCCCACTTGATGAAACCTCTAGCGTTATGGTCATCCGTACCTCAGGGGATGGGAGCTATAGAATTGATATTCATGGGAACGATCTGGTGTGTGTTGTTCTCTACAGAAAGGGTAAATCAGTGGGACTTGATGTTAATAGGTCCATAGCCAGCTTTGTTATTAATGTCAGCGCTAAAGATGGCATGCGGGTAACGATGTAAGCAGCGAAAGGATGAGCTTACAATCTGAGGAGTGAACCGATGGGGTCATGAGGTGCTGCGCCGGTGCCACTTGGTGGTGGGGTTAAGCACTGGAGCCCCGTCATAAGCCAGACTTAACTAAAATATGGGAGTTGACTCACCGGGCCTATAATATTTGGGTTAATTGCAATTATATTGATTTTGTATGGTATGTAGCGCATATTACGCTTCAAATGACTTAGTTATGTCCTTTGGCTATGCTCTCGGTCTGTATCCCGCTCTAGCTTCCCGAATATGGTGCACCCAAGAAAAAGATCGAGCATGGAATACCATCGGGATGCAGCACATTAGCCGAGCTTATAGACACTTATAGACACTTATAGTTGAGCTATAGACACCGGCCCAGGGGTGGTAAGAGGGGGCTCCCTGCCGGGGTAGCGGGAAGGTGTAAGAGCCGGGTGGCGCGGCGCGCCGGTATCGTGGACACGTCGTCGGGGCAGCAGCGGGCCTAGTTACATACAGGGGTTAGGGGCCCGGCCTGGCCGCGGGCGAGTGCCGCGCCCGCCAACACAACACTATCCTTTTCTAACTCTTTCTACTGTGTTTTCAAAAGTTCTTTCTACAACATTCCTATTATTTTGTCCACTGTCAGAATGATTGTAAGAGAAAGTTATCTGGCATACATTCCAACTTCCTGTTTTGCCTTTTTAGTATAAGTATACAAATATTGTAGTTTAATATGTATTCACATAAATTTGTAAGATTGCCTTATGATTTTGACAAATTATTGATTTTACATTCCTCTCAAGTTGATGGAAAGATACATTAAGATAGACTTTGTCACTTATTTTGTCTTTTTTAACTTGACAATGAGTATAAAGTCAGTACATTTTTGCTCTAATAAATTCATGTATGTATGTACATCCACATGTATACATATCCAAACACTGACATAGTATAAAAGTACATGAATGCACAGTAATGTGCATAGAGGATACATAGATATGTGTTCATATATACAGACATATATGAATAAAGAGAAACATGGATGTCAGTTTATAACACTGAGCTTTTCTTACTTTCATTTCATGTACACATTCTTCTAAGCCAATCCCTATCTTTAGACACAGGAATAATATTAAAAAATATGTGTGGTGAAAATTATCTATTTGCTTAAATACATTGCTCAGTCTGAACCTTCATTACATTACATAGACAAAACAATATATATATTTTTAAATGCATACCATTAATTATACGGATTACAGAATAAAAGAATCACAGAATGGCTGAGATTTGAAGAGACCTCTGGAGATCATCTAGTCCAATTCCCCTGTACAAGCAGTGTCAGCAAAGCATGTTGCACAAGTTCATATCCAGGTGGGTACTGAGTATCTCCAGAGAAGGAGACTACAAAACTTCTCTCGCAACCAGTCCAGTGCTCTGTCACCCTCATAGTCACAAAGTTTTTCCTTATGTTCAGACGGAACTTCCTGTGTTTCTGTTTGTGGTCATTGCTTCTTCTCCTTTGCTGGCCACAACTGAAAAGTCTCACCCTACCTCTTGACAACCACCTTTAAGATATTTGTATACACTGATAATAATCCCCTTTCAGTCATCTTTTCTCCAGGGTAAACAGAACCAGCTATCTCAGCCTCTCTTTATATGAGGGATGTTCTGGTCTCTTAATCAACTTAGTAGCACCGAACTCTCTCCAGTGTTTATGTCCTCTTGCACTGGGGAGTCCAGAACTGGACCCAGCACTTCAGATGTGGCCACAGCAGTACTGAGCAGAGGGAGAGGATCACACCTCTCTACCTGATGGCAACACTCTTCCTAATGCACTGCAGGATCCCATTGGCCTTCATGGCCACAAGGACAGATTTCTGGCTCATGGCCAGTCTGTAGTCCACTAGCTCTTTATCCATGACTGCTTTCCAATAGGCTAACTCCAGCCTGCACTGGTATTATTCTTCCCTGGGTGCAGGACCCTGCACTTGCCTTTGTTGAACCTCATGAGCTTCCTCTCTGCCCACTCTCCAGCCTGTCCAGGTCCATCTGAATGGTAGCATAGCCCTCTGGTGTGTCGACCACTCCTCCCAGCTTTGTATAGTCTGCAAACTTGCTGAGGGAGCACCCTGTTCTTTCATCCAGATAATTGACATGTAAATTGAACAAGACTGGATCCAATATTGACCCTTGGAAGACATCACTAACTAGACTCTGCACCAGTGATCAAAATTGTTTTGCCAGAAGCTTCTTGCTCATCCATGCAGGTCTCCTGTCCCCTTTATTCAACTTGTTACTGATAGGGATACACTAATCTTGAGCTTGGAAAATCTAATGATGTTTGAATACTAATCAACTATCTTGGACTCCAGTTCTTTCAAAAGCCCTAGCCAATGGCATTCCTCCCAGTAGGTCACTGTAGAGGCCAAAGTGTGTCTTCCTGAAGCACAAGGGTTGCAATTCTACTTATTTCCCTGATTCCTCCTCACAGGATCCTGAACTCCGCTATATCCTAGTTACTGCAGCCAAGGTTGTCCCCAGCATCCACCTCTCCAACCAGTGTTTCTTGCTTTGTTAGTGCAAAGCCCCGCAGCACACCCCAGACAACACAGCGCAGTTCAACTGTATTGTCTTTCTAGCAGATACCAGGGTGGTTGAAGTACCCCAAGTTTGGTTTTGTCTACCATTAGTTTGGTTTTGTTTTATTTTTACTTGCTTGTTTGCCTACTTATTTATATTTATAGTTGTTTGCTTGTTTGTTTTTGCTGGTATACTATAGAAAAGCACTCTTTAAGTGTTGTATAAAGATACATATTAATATGTATAAAGATACATATTAATAAATACACATTACTTCTTAAAGATTATGATTAGGTGGCATGAAAAAACATTCTAACGTAAACTTAAGAGATATGAAATTCCAATTCAGATCATTTATTATACAGCTATTTCATTTACCTAGTAGAGCCATTAGGCTTTCCAAATAAGGTTCCTAATGCATTACATAAATACTCTATGTTATATTAAAATGTCATGCATGGAAAGTCTTATTTGTATATTGATTAAACTGCATCATGTAAATCAGCATTGTGCCTCAGTAGTTTGTTAGGTTGCTCCAAAATTGTATGTAATTCTAGTAATCTCTATCTGTAAAAGGGATGTTAGACCACACTCACCACAACCGTAATCTAGCAGAAGTTTTGCTTAACACATTTTCAGTGCTTCAATAATCATGTTGTATGGAATTATAAATAGCCTAAATGTTTCAAATAAGTAAAGCAGTAATTGTGATATTAATTTCTTCATTTTAGTGGGTAATGTAATGGTAAACACATATTTCATTTTTATAATTAGTTATAAATAAAAGAGATTTTCAGTGTTTATTTGCTGTAGCTATAGAGTTTATATTAGTAATTTTGTTAGTTTGGGACATTAAGGAGAAAGGACTCAATTCATTTATATGTCTGAACCTATCAGCTCTGAGAACCAAAGCATATATGCATATACAATAGACAAAAAAAAAACCCCACTTTTAATTCTATTAGGTAAATAAATGTCTGAGTTTGAGAATTTTTAAAAGAAGTATATATTATATGTGCATGTAAATTTCAATGCTAGCATAACAAAAACAAACAAAAAAATCAATATATTCTGTTAAAATAAATGAATCCATTATCATGTAAAGCTAGGTAGTAGTAAAATCTCCTTCTCTGGAGATCTTCAAGACCCGCTTGGATGCAGTCCTGTGCCTCGTGCTCTAGGTGGCCCTGTGTGTGTAGGGGGGTTGGATTAGATGACCTCTAGAGGTCCCTTCCAACCTTAGGCATTCTATGATTCTATGAAATGTAAACATGTAAACCATCTCAGTGCTGACCATATTAACACATTGTAATGAAAAGCATTTCTACAGGAAAAAAAATCATTAGGAATGTAGTTTAAAATTAAAAAATAAAATAGTAAAGGTTGATACACTAAATGGAAATTTGTTTTTCTACTCTTTTCACTGTAACCAGCTACTCAACTTAGTTTTTACATTATTTTAGCACAATTTTCTTGGGAAAATTTCCAGAAACTATGCTGTTTGCCTCCTCTTTTTCCTACTTATCATCCAATTTTAACTTCATTAATACAAAATTAATAATTTAAAAGATTAATTAATTTCTGTGCCTTCTACAAAAGGTGGATGAGAAGAGTAGGTGGAGATAAATAGTGGCCTTGCTAAGATATAATTTGAACATTTCTTATCTGAACAAATTTTCTCTTTTCTTTAGAAAAGCAGGATTGATAAAAGTCTAAAACCAGTAAATGGTGAGACTGGACCTAAGGGAAAAGAAAAGGTGATTTTGAATTGATTATTAGTGGTTTTTTTTTTTTTTTTTTTTTTTTGGTGATATTCTACGTGACTTGAGACATTATACGCCTGGGAGGAAGTATGAAACTCTTTATGACAGGCAAGTGGCAAGCTGGATTTCAAATTGCCATTTCAAATGGCACAAACTGTGCGTGTTAAGATTTAACTGAATCAAACCATGGCAATTTTCTTGAGTATCTTTTCATTGTCAGTGAAAATAATGTTATTTGGCTCACGTGGGCATCTTCACGTAAGTAAGCAGCAATCAGAAGTCTAATCAGCTTCTTTAGTAACTTTGTTGTGAATCAAATACAAAGAAGTGTAAAAAGCTGTGTCTTTTTTTTTTTCTTATGCATGGTTGTGAAGAGCTATTCTAGATTTTGCTTTCGTATTAACAATCAACATAACTTTCAGAAAAGATTTATCCTTTCAGCTTGACATTTACTCAACCTCTGTTCTTTACTTCCCTCTCAGCTAGGCAGTAGTCATTAAAAGCCTTTATATCAATAGCCTTATTTAAACATTACTATGTAATACAAGTGTTCACTGCAGTAGAACACAGGGTATATGTCTCAGTTCAATATTAGCAAAGAAATGATTAAGATGAATCATATCAGACTCTTATTACCATGGATAGCTGCAACATCAGTCCTTGTGTTAGTATTGAAACATAATGAAGGATCTTGGAAAATAGTAACCCTAATTCTCAGAATCATAGAATCATAGAATGCCTAAGGTGGGAAGGAACCTCTAGAGGTCATCTAGTCCAACCCCCCTGCACACGCAAGGTCACCTAGAGAATGGGGCACAGGACTGCGTCCAATGAGGTTTTGAAGATCTCCAGAGACAGAAACTATACAATTTCTCTTGGCAACCTGTTCCAGTGCTCGGAACTGTCAAGAAATTTTTCCCTAAGTTCGTGTAGAACTTTTGGTGCTTTAATTTCTGGCCATTGCCTCTAATTCTATCAGTGGCCACCACTGAAAACAGACCAGCCCCATCCTCTTCACTGCCTGCTTTGAGGTACTTATAGACACTGATTAGGTCTCCTCTTAGCCTTACACTGTTAAGAATACTGTTAGATAAGAAGAATCTTGGCTTAAACTGAATAAGAGAACAGCATAAATGAGATAATTCAAAAGAGACCTTACCAAACTGCCATTATACCATGCTGAAGGCAATTTATGTTGGCAAAAAAGACAGAACTTTGGAGTAGCTCTGGACTAATTCTCTAGTGTTTAGACAATGGCTTTCATAGGTACACTTGAGGAATTTCATTTCTTACATTAAACTGTGCAAAGTCTTTAAAAGATCTGGAAAATCAAAGTCATGTTATTACTATTAGTTGTTTAGCAATTGGATGATAACATAGATGGATGAGTAATTAATAAATTATTCCTATATTTATATAGTAATATTGCTATATGTTGTAATCATAGAATGACAGAATCATAGAATGCCTGAGGTTGGAAGGGTCTAGAGGTCATCTAGTCCAAGCCCCCTGCACACACAGGGCCAACTAGAGCATGTGGCACAGGGCTGCATCCAAGCAGGTCTTGAACATCTTCAGAGAAGGAGACTCCACAACCTCCCTGAACAGCCTGTTCCATTGCTCTGTCACCCTCACTGTCAAAAAATTTTTCCTTAAGTTCCTGTGGAACTTTTGATGGTTAAGTTTGTGGCCATTTCCTCTTGTTCTGTCGGTGGCCACCACTGAAAGGAGGCCAGCCCCATCCTCCTCACTGCTTCCCTTGAGGTACTTGTACACACTGATTAGATCTCCTCTCAGCCTTCTCTTCTCCAGACAGAACAGGCCCAGCTCCTTCAGTCTTTCCTCCTAGGGCAGATGTTCCAGGCCCCTGATCATCCTTGTGGCCCTGCGCTGGACTCTCCAGCAGGTCCACATCCCTCTTGTACTGTGAGGCCCAGACCTGGACACCTGGACACAGTACTCCAGATGTGCCTCACCAGGGCTGAGTAGAGGGGCAGGATCCCCTCCCTTGACCTGCTGGAGACACTCCTCTTAATGGACTCCAGGATCCCGTTGGCCTTCTTGGCCACAAGGGCACACTGCTTCCTCATGGTCAACTTATCGTCCACCATGACGCCTGGGTCCCTCTCTGTACAGTTGCTCTCCAGAAGGTCGATTTGCAGCCTGTACTGCTGTCTGGGGTTATTCCTGCTTAAGTGCAGGACTTTGCACTAGTCTTTGTTGAATTTCATAAAATTTATCACTGCTCATTCAAAGACTTGACTAAGTTTTGATTGCCAAGACATGTCTGAAGAAGATATTCCAGCTTTCATCTGCAGCTGATCACATATATGGTAGCTCTAACCTGAACAAGATATGTAGGTGTGCTAGCCCCTTGCATGGCCTCCTCTGTATGTGGCAGAAGGTTCATCATGTGGATGGCTCTCGTTCTGTCTGTTCCAGATGTATGCGATAACTTTTGCTATGTGTAAGTTTCCTTTAAGGAACATGGTTTATCTCAGGCTATTACAAATTTTTGTTGTAAATTTGTGATGTTGGTTCCTGTTTCTTTGACAGATGTTACTAGGCTGTTACACAGTTGATGATGCATATGGGATTAGCAAAAATATGCAATGTCTCCTGTTTCTTCTTGAAGATCTTGATTTGTCAGGTCTCTGTAATTGCTTTCTCAAGCTTGACATTTGTGCCAAGGTACAGATTTTCTGACAGGCAATGATCTGTGATGCCACAAACTATACAACTCTGTGTATTCTTATTCTGAAGTCTGCAAATTGTTGCGGGGCGCTCGGCCGGGCCCCCGAACCCCTGGATGGAACTAGGCCGGGGCCCTCGGGCCTTACGGCCTGCTAAGGCCTGCCGCCGCCCAACGTGTTCTTGATACCGGCGTGTTGCGCCACCCGCTCTAACACCTTCCCACTACCCCGGCAGGGAGCCCCCTCTTACCACCCCTGGGCCGGTGTTCGCTGAGGGAGGAGCAGCTGATGACATCATCCCGGCTCAGGTTCCGCCTCAGGTTAGGTAGGGTGCAGTTGGGTTAGGCCACATGGATAAAGGGTGCCTCGGCCTGGATGGTCGACATAACAACTCCACAGGAGTCAGAGTCAACCACCAACTTTATTAAGGGACACATTAACTTTTATATGAACTAAGGGAGGAGGGACAATGGGAGGAGTGGGACACATAATTGGTGGGGGCAGTTGTCACTGTGCTTTCCTTGGTGGCGCTCTCAGATGGCACAGCAGATTGGCCAGGGCAACTCTCCCCGGCCCCCACCTTTGGGAGCACCTAGCCCCCACCCTTGGGCTGCCAGAATGTTCCATCTTACATGTGATGAACCACTCAGTGCTCTGCAATCTGCCCAATTGTGCCAAGTGGCACGACTGGGCATGTGCAGGCACTGGGGGTCATCCTAAGGGCAGTCCAAGGCCTACTTGTGTCCCATATCCTCCAACATCAAATGAAGGTGTCAAGCTTTGCTAGAATTTAAAGCTTATTCATTTTCACTATTTCACTATTCACTTATTCATTTTCTGTGTAAATGAGTCATGTATGTAGTGATTTTTTTAAAGTATTAATAAGTATCAAAAAGGGATACAATTAGAAAAAAGTACCCACCAAAGGCAACCGTATATGACTTTTTATTTCTTTTGAGACTTTTGGATGAAGAATACTTTGATATTTTCAGTCTGTGGCTCCATCAGATACAGAGAGGAGTCAATTTGCTATTCTTCTGGTTTGTTTCTGGCTTTGCTAAGACATTCAGTCCTCAGAACCATCACTATCAGCTTTGAAAGCAAATTGTCTTGGAAATGATATCTCTGTTAAACAGAAGTTTGTGGTCATTGCTTTCTATAGAGCTTTTTTCACAAATTATATTAGACTTTTACTGATGATTTTGGGGTTTTAATGATCCCGTTTTGTCACAAAACTTACAATGACAGTAGTGTTAAAATAACAACTAAGTGCACATCTCCGATCTGCAGTGTCTTTTTATTCATTTTCAGCAAATGAGTCGTATTAAGATGAGCACTTACTGAAACAAGATGAATGAAAGCATTCCACTTAACAACCCTTATATTTACATTCTAATAGCATTATGCATAAACTGTATTACTTCACAAGCCCAAACTTATGGAGTTGTTGAACTTCATTTCATTTCTCATCATCAGTGAGAGAAGGCATGTTGACTAAGGAAGCCAATCAAGAGCTAATTTTCTAATAATGATTTTAATACACAATAATAAAAAAGTTAGAAAAAATGTTCTCTCCATTTATTCAAAAGAATATACGCCCTTGTCATGTAAATGGAGACCTACAGAACACAGTCTGTCAAGCAATTTATTTGATCCTTTACTACAAGGAAGAGAATTTTTTTTTTGTCATAGCACTTCCTTAAGAGGCTGCCAATCATGTAGAAGCAGAATAGAGAAAGTAAGTGTGACTCTCAACGAAGCAGCATTCCAACTAACTAAAATTGGAGGAGGGCACTACGGAAAACATAGGCAGCACTGGTTGTCATCCTGGCTCTTGATGTGGGTACAACCATCTACAGATTTTATTGTGTCAAAGTGTCATAGAAATGGAAGAAGGGAACCTCAGAAATGGTTTAGCTGTGGGAGGTATTTGAGGGCATAAGAAATAAGGAGCCAGAGTTCTGTGGTAGAAGAGGTTGATATAGACCAAGTATATGACTGGAAGTGCTGGAGCAGGAAACATGGAAATATAACCATTTTTCTGTCTATAATTCCTGTTGTACACTTCAGACATTTTGGAATAAAGGGTCCGGCTGCCTTTCTCACAGGAAATCCATGGGACACTGTACAACCCGGGCTTGGACTGCTGAGCAGGGACAGTGAGAAAGTCTGTGCAAAGATGAGAAAATCAAAGTTATGGGCAGTGGTGGGACTGATGACACAAGAGAAAATACCAGCATGGAGAGATTAATAAAAAAACAAATTTATGATAAAAGCTGGATAGACTAGGTGGGCAAATCAGTCCTGTTGGGGATTTTTGGGGCTGGATTCGGCCACTGGTGTTGGCAGCATCAACAGAACCAGTGGACAGACAGTTACTCGGCAATGCTGAAGACCTGCTGCAAGGAGCTGTGGGGTCACCCATCTTCTCGTGACTGACACTTGCCCACTAACAAAGGTTCTCAAGGGCGATGAGTACACCTGTGTTCAGCCAACTGGCTTGCTAAATCCTAGCTATCTTTTGTGTTTGGTAGCCAGTTACCAGCTTGCAAGATATGTATATGCTATATATCTGCCGCGTCGCCTTTATCCCTTCCATGGCGTGCGGCTACAGTGTGCACGTATCCTTCCGTTTCACGCGTGCGAGACACTGAGGCTCAGGACTACTAATTGCACTACGCTCGGAGTTTACTCACTTGCGCGCTGCGGCGGTGAATCTGCCAGCTGCTGTTCTCCCTCAGTCTCAAGGTTGCCGGCTGGTGTTCTTCTCCAAGTTGTCCGAATCTGGAAACCTGCCGCGCTGCTATTCTCCTGAGCCGTGCCGTTATCTTGGGTCTCAGGGTCAGCCCGTCGGCCAAGGGGGAGGGTGCGGGGAAGAAATGCAGCTGACTCAATGTGAGTAATACGGCAAGACTCCCTTTATTTTACTGCGCATAGGCATTATATACTTTTACAATTGCTCGCAAAGCCACACGTTCTTACACTATTGGTTAACCATTTGTAAGCTACTTATACCCTACTTTACCATTGGTTAACTATTTATATTCCCCTACTTATACTCTGTAGCGCACCTGGTGTTTGCACAGTTTCAGCATTGTTTTTCCACCTAATCTTGGACTGTGCCGCAGTTTCTCATGAGACTGCTTCCCCACCTAATTTTGGATCATGCTGCAGTTTCTCGTGAGACTGCTTCTCTCCCTAATCTTGGAGTGTGCTACAGTTTCTCACGGGACAGAAGCCCCGCGGGCCTAACTTGTACTAAGAGCCTACGTTACTTATGCTAAGGGCCTAAAATCCAAGGCCTTGGTTGTTCACACAGCATCCATGTCCCCGATCCTTGCACCATTCTGCAACATATATCCTATTTGCAAAGTCTCTGCAGCTGGCTAAAGATCATTGAACTATCTAAGCCAAAAGAGAGCATAACAGAAGGAAGGAGATAAAGCATATTGTTTTTGTTGTTTGTTTGGGTTGTGATGCACCAAGTGTCATGGAAATTGCTATGCAAAAAGCTGAAGTATCAAATGAGTTTAATTGGAGGATTTTCTTTAGGAACTAAAATCATTTTCAGATGGTTATATCTTACTCAGCTGACACTTTTCAAAACCTATAATGAAACATACTTGGAGTGGTTTCCAGAGATTCTGAAAACAAAGATTTTCTCAAAATTTCTTGTCTCTTTGTTTGGTAGCACTGGTGACAACTGAGATAGATAGACTTCAGGGAAGAGAGAAGTGATGAATGAATGGTTGTGCTGTGTCTTCCCCAGAGGGAAATAAGACTTTCCAAATTAATGTCTTAGGTAAAGCCTGATGAAGTCCATTTGAATTTGACTCTTTTGTCTCATAATCAATTTAGAATTAACGTGATGGAGAACTTGCTAGAATGACAGTTGTTTAAAAATCTTCAGTTGGTTGATATCTAAAAATCAACAACCCCATTTTGCAAACTGGAAGTAGACATTACTCTTCTGTTCATACACACAGAAGAAATGAAACATCAGTGAGTATATATGGATTAAATTGATATATACAAGCTGGGTGGAAATCACTTTGTCCATATGCAGCACTTGGTCTGGACTCAGGTGTGGTTTCATTTCGGATAACCAAAGACAACCTACTTGATTCCGGTAATGAGTCAGGACATTCGTGGATTTCTTGTACATGTTTGTTCTGCATCCACTGACCCCTTGTGGATATGCCATATATCTCATAACGTGTCAAGTAACAAGAAATGTCTATTTTTAAGCAGCTAAAGTGATCTGTAGCTACTTGAAGTGTTGCTATGTTTATATTATACTTAGTAGAATTGTGAGATTCAGTTGCTTAAATATAGAATCATAGAATCATAGAATGCCTAAGGTTGGAAGGGACCTCTAGAGGTCATCTAATCCAACCCCCCTACACACACAGAGCCACTTAGAGCACGTGGCACAGGACTGCATCCAAGTGGGTCTTGAAGATCTTCAGAGAAGGAGACTCCACAACCTCTCTGGGCAGCCTGTTCCAGTGCTCTGTCACCCTCACTGTCAAAAAGTTCTTCCTTAAGTTCCCATGGAACTTTTTATGCTTCAATTTGTGGCCATGTCCTCTGGTTCTGTCAGTGACCACCACTGAAAAGAGGCCAGCCCCATCCTCCTCACTGCCTCCCTTGAGGTACTTGTACACACTGATTAGATCTCCTCTCAGCCTTCTCTTCTCCAGACAGAATAGGCCCAGCTCCTTCAGTCTTTCCTCCTAGGGCAGATGTTCCAGGCCCCTGATCATCCTTGTGGCCCTGCGCTGGACTCTCCAGCAGGTCCACATCCCTCTTGTACTGGGGGACCCAGAACTGAACACAATACTTCAGATGTGCCCTCACCAGTGTTGAGTAGAGGGGCAGGATCACGTCCCTCGACCTGCTGGAGATGCTCCTCTTAATGCATCCCAGGATGCCATTGGCCTTCTTGGCCACGAGGGCACACTGCTGCCTCATGGTCAACCTGTCGTCCACCATGACGCCCAGGTCCTTCTCTGCAGGCTGCTCTCCAGCAGGTCAGTCCCCAGCCTGTACTGGTGTCTGGGGTTATTTCTCCCCAGGTGCAGGACCGTGCACTTGCCCTTGTTGAACTTCAGGAGGTTTTTGACCGCCCAGTTGTCTAGTCTGTCCAGGTCCCTCTGGATGGCAGCACAGCCCTCTGCAGTATCCGCAGTATACTCCTCCCAGCTTCGTATCATCTGCAAACTTGCTGAGGGAGCACTCTGTGCCTTCATCCAGGTCGTTGATGAATAAATTGAACAGGACTGAACCGAGGACTGACCCCTGGGGGACTCTGCTCACCACAGGGCTCCAACTAGACTCTGCACCGCTGATCACCACCCTCTGAGCTCTGCCATCTAGCCAGTTGCCAATCCACCTCACCGACCACTCATCCAGCCCACACCTCTGGAGCTTGTCCAGGAGGATGTTGTGAGGGACGGTGTCGAAAGCCTTGGTGAAGTCAAGGTAGATGACATCCACTGCTCTCCCCTCATCTATCTAGCGGGTCATCCCATCATAGAAGACAATCAGATTAGTCAAGTATGATTTCCCCTTGGTGAATCCATGCTGACTAGTCTTGAGCACCTTCTTGTCCTCCATGTGCCTGGAGACAACGGCCAGTATGAGCCATCACTTTTCCAGGTATGGAGGTGAGGCTCACTGGCCTGTAGTTGCCTGGGTCCTGCTTTTTGCCTTTTTTGAAGACTGGCGTGACATTGGCCTTCTTCCAGTCCTCCGGACAGATAGACATCTCCTCTGGATAGACATCTATTATCATTCCAGAGAACCTAAACTATCTAAAACATCCACTCAGAAATACTAGATGTGACACAGTGCTTATATTAGACACATACACTCTGGAAAAGGAAATTCAATGCCAAATAACATACTCTGGGACAGATCAAATGATACTAGATATCTGTAGAAGGTTAAGACTCCAATAAAATCAATGGAGTCTAGGGAGTTACTGGTTTCATCCTAAGGAAGAGGTAAGGATATGTATAGCATAATTAAGTATGATTTACAAAGATAGATTTTTTTAAGGATGATTTGCTAAAGAATATTTAACATAACAGATAGAGGAAAAAAAAAGGAAAGGGTTAAACACATAGCTAAACAAGCTTTTTAAAGAAGGAGATAATAGAGACCATGACAAAATGGACTGCAAGGTCAATGAGTAATCCACTCAAATATAGCCTTCGAGAGCCTTGGTAGAGGCATATGTGTGAGTCTGATCTGCTTTGAACTTATTTAGACAGTGAGTGAGAACAGGATCGGCCATTTATATTGTTTATGTTTACACAAGCACTATGTGGTTCGTATAACCATAAACTTGTACTGCTCTCCCATCAGTGTTATCCAGCTGATGATAAGACATTTTTGTACAAAATATGTATATCCATTCACGTGAGGAAGGGGACAGTGACCTTGCTTCAGTTCCAACTTTTTAAATTGTCAGAGGCAGAACATGGTATCAGTGAACTAGCATTCAGGAATAGACCATGGCCACTGGGCCTTCATTTCCCCAGGACAAGAGAATGCAGAGAGACTGCAGGAAAGTTTAGAAATCAACAGTTTATTACATCTTTGTAAAATTTGTTCATACTTTTAATATTACCAATTCATCAGCAAATTTCAAATATATCTCCAGATATATCTAAAGATTTATTGCTTGTTTTTTGTGTTCATTTTTTACTTACAAAATTTGTTTCAGACAATTAATGATGGAATTTGAGTCAATATTTATTTCACTACATATATCATCAGTGATGAAGTGAACATCAAGAGTGAGCACCAGGAGTAAAATCAAAATTTAACAGAGGTCTCATCTTTAGTACTCTGTTTCTTTGGATCTTGATACTTCAGAACTCTTTTTAGTTATGAAATTAGAAATATTTTAAAAGATTAAAAGGAAACTAAGATGAGAAATGGATCACAAATGAGAATTTGTTTTCAGATAATATATGTACATTCTTTTGTTCTGTTTTGTTTTGTTTCCCAGTAAAAATCACTGTACCAGTAGAAAAAATGAAGAACATTTATCTTAGATGCCAAAAAGTCTTTTCTTATATAGGATTGACATGAGTAATGGTTTCTTGAGCTTCGCAGGAAGTGTAGCATGAAATATGAACAAATAGAATCTATATCTTCTGTATGTACAAACCAGAAAATGTTGCACATATTCCCATGTCTGTTTTTCATTAGAGGCTGAAAATAATTGCTGTATGTATTTATGCATAATTAGCATAAATATTTATGCTAATTGACTTACATGATCTTATTTTTTTTTCAGAAATGTAGAAATCTACTTTACAAAGGATTAAGTTGTTTTAAGTTGACTCATTTTTGAAATTACATTTTAGTTTGTTGCCTAGAGTCATACAGGTTTCATTAAACTAAAAAGGTAGAGGTGAGTGAATTTACGGAACTGTGAAAACAACTGTTTAGGAAATTTTATGATGCCACATACTGGCAGTTATACATACCTGTGAAATTTGAGTATGTTTAAAATGATTAAGTGAAGACGTCCATTGCTGGCCGTCCCAGCGAAGCGTCTGCGGGCTGCGTGATCTTTTTCCGTCCTCAGCACTGTGGCGCCGGATTCCCTTTCCATCCCCAAGAGGCGAGGCTCCCTCTTGTAGCTCTCGGAGGAGTAGCTGCGAGGGGGCTGCAGCTACTGATGGTCTCCTTCCTGATCCTCAGATTCTAGGGTTCCGCGATAGGTGGGTACCCGTGGGGTGCGTACCTCCAACGCCGACAGTAACACACTCGATACGAGTTCCGGTCGACGCCAATTTATTCAGGAAGTAACACAAACTTTTATAACTTTAGGGAGAGGGAGGAGAAAAGGGAGGGAACAGGGAGGAGCGAGGGCATGATAGGTGCTATGCTAATGTGGTGGTCTCTCCGGACTGGTCAAACCCTGTTGGTGGGCGGACAGTCCTCCCAGGCAGACTGCTCCTGCCCCCCACCACCGGGATTCTAGCAGTTTCTAGAAAGACCTAGGCACTGATCAGTCAGGGGCCACCGGGACCACCCTCCCCCTCCCCCGGTACAAGCTCCCGGTGCGCATGCCCCATTACAGGGTAGCTCTACTCCCCGTTTATGACTCCCAACAATTAAGCAATATATTAGAGACTACTGTGGCAAAAATATTAAAAACCATTGTAACATGCACTCACAAATTTCTCATCAGCAAATTTTGTAAAAGTTAAACCCGTGGAAATTGTATGTTAAATATAAACTAGAAGGTCAGGAAAAGCAAACCACATCCTTGAAATTCCAGGAGGATTTGCAAATACAAAATGAAAGTGAGTCCATTTCTAATGAATAAATAATCACATACCTGTTTCAGACAAAGTTGTACAATATTAAAATAAGGCACCAAAGGAAAGAAGCTTGTAACAGATACTGTAATTAATACCTGTTTCCCCACTGGTAAATTTAAGTGTAATAGGCCTCTGATTTAGAAATGGGAAAATGTCTTTTAATTAACCCTTGTTATTGTAACTAAAACAAGATTAAAGATTATATTTTCTTAATATTCATTATACACCAGGAAAAAATGATAACAGAGTGAATAGATCACACACTCAACACAATTCAAAGAATAATGCTGTTCTTTCTGTCTGCCAGCTCTAGGAAGCAGAGCTATGGATCTTTGGTTATCATGACTAAAAAGGCTGTATTAATCAACCAGATGTGAATGATGTGTATAGAAAAGAACAAGCTTCCCAGAGAAAGTCTTGCTGTGATTTTGTGTCAGAACATATAGAGGTCTTAATGTAATTTGGGGTAAAGCATCTTCAAGTGCCTTAATTTACCTACAGTTATCTCTCTCAGGTCAGAAATCTCCACTGATTCAATTGCCTGCACGCAGCTTTTTAGTACCGTTTTGAGTTAAAAAGGATCTCATCCTTCCCAGGAGAAGCTGTCTAATAAACAAAATAACGGCACTCCCCTAGTCCCAGCTAGAGTTGTGTTTTTGCTACATCATTCTTAAATCTTGATTCTCTTTCCTTAGCTTACTAGAGATGCTCCATAAATCGTATGCAGTAGGTACTACTGCATAACATAAATGTCCACTGAATAATTCAGTAACAGTTTGATGGTTACAGTTCGGGAATTATGTTGCTATTTTTCTCATATATATACACACAGTAAGAAAAACAACAACAACAAAAAGGACAAGCTTAAAGTTTTATAGCTTCATTTCCTGAACTTCATTGTAAAAGCTTACTCTTTGTGATTTGTTAGATTGTAGGGGATTGACTTGGTCATCTAATACATGAAATATATGTTACCAAGAGAGGATGCAGGTAGCAGGGGCTCACTAATGAAATAAACTTATTGCCTCTCACACTCCTGAAGTCTGTAACGTTCAGCATTTTTTCTTTCTTTTTGAATGACTTTCTTAGTAATATCAGGTAATGTAATTTAGGCTGTTGTTGAGAGATTAGGTTACAAATTTGTGTCTTTTGCATATTACCAAAAAAAATCCAAAAATAACAAAAAAAACCACTTTCTTTCTGCCTTAGTAAAAATTTAATTGCCTTAAAATTCTGTGACCCCAAGAATTCTTGATCGCTGTTGTGACTGTTGTTCCTGTACTAGTCAGTTCTTGGACTCTAGGTTGAAAAGTTCATAAAAAACTGTAGGGATAAAACTTAGATTGGATATTCTTCCAGTTACAACAACAATAGATCTTCCATATGGCAATTGTCCTTCCCAGTAATATTGCATTTTTGCTCACTTAAAAAAAAAAAAAAAGAAAAAAAAAAGGCCCTAAAATAATCTTTTGATTAAATGTTTAATCATCTTACAAGTACATTTATGAAATTTTTGCTGCAAAGACTCAAGGAATTAATGTAAATTTATAATGAGTTCAGTGGCTTTGAATTGCTTTTACATTTTTTTGGGCCGTGTTTTACTTTAAATGGAACATTCAAAATTTTCTTAAATAAGCAAAGTTTGGGCCCAGAACTGCTCAAAAGCTATACTATGTCCAATGAATCATTGTAAGACAGGATCTCTGGACATATTTTTGATAATAGCTATTAATTATTGGCTTCAGAGATTATATTGGTGATATCAAGAAAAATAAAGGAATAATTCATTAGCATACCAAGAATACATAGATCTGAATTTTCAGGCTAAAATCCACCAATCTAAGTTGAGTGAGGTGTGCATTAGTTATTGGTCACAATATTATTGGTCTTTCACTCTTTTTTTTCTATCCCCAAATGGTTTGTGTTTTGAATGAAATATTCTGCTGACAATTTCAATATGGTGTTTCCTGAGCTGATGGACCTTCACTAATACTTTAACATTTTTCAGCTATAACAAGCAACAAAATATTAGGTAATAGAAGTTTCCTAGCTGGCATATTCTTGCATTATCAAGACTTACTTGCTGACATTAAAAACATTAAAAATGGATGGTAGCAACTGTCACAGATCATGACGAAACAGTTACAGCAACCATTCCTAGAGAAGATGCTATGCATGCGTTCATATTACCTTTTCTAAAAAGACTACTTGCCAAATATCTAAAATGCCAGATAAATTCCTCCCAGATAAAAATAGCATATAATAAAATTATATTATCATTATTGTTATAAAATTTGGTACCATTGTAAAGACAACCTATAGAAAAACAACCCTTAATTTAGGCAGCTGCATGACCTTGCTTGGTGACTTTTAGAAGAATATGCATTGAGTTCTGCAAAAAATCAGAACTTTAGTCAATAGGACTATGCCAACAGATTTCATTCAGAAAAAATCATACAGAAACGATTGTATAGGCATTATTTTGTTTTGCAAAATGATGACAGTATTAGTATTTTCTCTGTTACTGTTTCTGAATATCCAGTCAATAATATTTTGATCAATCTATATAGTAAAGCAGCTACCTTGATTTAGAGAATTTAGAGAAGACTTATCAAAGCTTTTATTACAAAAACAGTGACTATAATCATAATTTGTCCTTTTTTTTTTTTTCCCAAGCCTACAAGGTCATAGAAGAACATGGATTCCTCTGGCTGGCTCAGCCACAGAGAAATATGCAACAGCTTATCTCATTGCATTAGGCATTCTGGACAAAATTCCATTTGGCATATGGTCCCAGCAATTCCCAGCTGGTGTATGGTCCATTGCACAGTCTACAGCAGCCCCTGGTGGGTTAGCACTGGGCAGGAAATCAAGGAGCTGCTTCTGGCTTTCCATCAGGCACGTAGGCCTGCTGAAACTCATCTTATCAGAAGCTGTAGGAATAAGGCTAGAGAAGTTGAGTGGTAATTAGGAAGAAAAAACAGTTGTGTGAAAAGGCATGGAAAATTCATGCTATCTAGCTGGGAGATTGCCCTGTCCTTTACATTCAGAAAAGTCAATCAATTCTTACATAAGTGGATAAGGATAACATTGAAGATTTGTGGAGTGCTTTGCTTAGTAACATAAGCACTAACCTCCTTTTTTACCAGAGCTTTCTCATTTAGCACCACAGCAACGTGAATAATTTGCAAAGGGAGAGGGGGGAAACACACAAGCAGCTGCACCGATTGGGTAAAAACAGTATTCTACCAGGATAACTACAACTGACACATTATTCTAATTGAATGACAGCTAAATATTCTATTTAAATGAAGCATTGGAATGAAGAGGCATAAAGGCTGTGGGAGAAAAAAAAAAAAAGTTGTAGCTCAAGGTAAAGCCTTAAGGATGTAAGAGGAACCTGTAAAGAGGAAAACTGATACATGTCATATAATCACATTTGAGTATTGACTCATTTAGGCCTCTCTTGCCAAAATTTGCTCACAGATGGGAATGTTTAGATGCAGGGTTCAGAGAAAAATTAACACAGTTAGTTAATTGCTCTTAAAATCAAGTGTAGGCAGTTTTCTATTGCATTGTATTGTATTGTTTTCTACTCCACCATAGTGATTGCTATATTCATGCACTTCATGGGTAGCTGTATTTTGTGACTTTTTTTTATAGTTGTATAGATCATCTGCATGTTTTGGAAGACTTAAGGGGCCTTGTTCATAATTTTGTGAATTATCTTTTTTAAACAAAGTGGGAGAAATAAAATCCTAAATGTAAAATTGCAAATAGGTATGTTAATATAGTTGATGTCTCTCTAATTTCCAAAGAAAATACATTTCTTTATGGATAGATGTATGCATCAGGATTCAAGCTTGATGGGAATTGTGATTGTGATGGCAAAACTTGTCTCACTCATCAGCTTTATCAGAAAAGTGAAACGAAGACCTTTTGCCTGACGGAATTCCCCCTTCATAGTTTTTTTTAAAAAAAAGTAATAGTAAAAAGGGAAAAAAGAAGTACTTCGTGTCTGCTTCAATGTCTCTGAAGTATAAGCATTTATTCTTTCCCCACTGATATAAGTGCTTGTTTTCGCTATCGTAATTTGCAATAGAATATTCTAGAATATAGATTTTTATATAAAAAAGTTCCCTTTTTTTAAATCTAAGAATTAATATTCTGGAAAGCAAATACAAAAGATAATAATATGACAAACTTCATAACTGGCAAAATTTACAATAAAAACTTCATAATTACACCAAATATTTATTAATATTAACTTCATTTGTTAGTATTACTTAATCTATTAGTAATTGATAACAAGATAAAGGAATTATTAGGATACATAAGACATAATACGAAATTTTACATTACAAGCAGCCAGAATTATGGACATGGAAGTCTGCATCTAACTAATTAGGTGTGACATTTAACACTGAAAATATTTGGAATTAAGACAAAATAGAAATAAAATAAATTCTCCTAAAATTTCCAACAACAATTGTCATTTGAAGATTCTGGAAATTTAAACTAGCTTCTCTTTTGGTAATACTTGTCTATTTATTTATTTATTTTTACTACCTACTTCACATTTCATCTTAGAAAAGGGAAGAATATTTTTCTTTCTAGAGTAGAAAAGACAAAAATTAGAGATACTGCATGAAAGATCTCCAACAGAGAATGGGTTGCTGACTGTTGACTTTTAAATCAAGCAGGCAATATCCCTTTTAATACACATTGCTGTTTATAGATACATATCTGCTGTTCTGTCTTTTGACTCCCTGAAGTACCATGCCTATTGCCCTCACCGTGACAAATTGTCTCTCAATTTTGTTTCATCCATCCCCACACAAGTAATGTAAAACAAATGCTGCCTTAGCAAATGAAAAAGTAGTGTTTTGCAAGCTTTCTTCAAATTATGGAGCAAATGTCCCTTATGATTTTAAAACCCACCACATTTAAACATATGGAAGGAAAGTAGGAAAGCAAAGCTCTGGCCTCACAAACAGCGGAGTACGATGAAGCTACTTCAGGAACTCACAACTCTGTGAGGGGGTGTTAATACCGAATATTAAAAGAGCTTTTTTCTTTTTGCTTGTTTTTTTATCCCTCTCCCTAGGTAAATGTATATGCAACTTGACATATTTAAAAATGCTTCTAAAGGTCATTTGGCTCCTTTTTGCTGTTTTCCCCTGGAGTAAACTCAGGTTGAAACTAATTACCTACAAAATCACTACAATCTTCATTTAATTATTGAATATTACCGCTTGTGAAAAGTTGCTATAGAAATACAAACTTGCGAAATATGATGCCATGTGGTGGTTCCACAAGCACTCTGTCATTCATTCTCATTTCAAATACCTTGCTCTGTCTGGAAGCAGCTGATTCCATCGTAAGTTGTGGCCTTGCAGGAACCTGTATCTGGAGGCTCTGAGCCCTGCGGCTGGCACATGGGTTGGGTGTTCAGCTTTGGTCATGCCTGGCCAGAGGAACTGGGCTTCTCCGGAGATCACTTTAGATCACTCATGTTGTCTTCACTCCTTAAGAAAAAAAAAAAAAAAAAAAAAAGAGGAAGAAGACTTTATCTTGAGAAATAACATCTAAGACGCTCTGAAGTCATTACTTTTGTTCTTGTTTTCAGTGTAGCTATGCTTAGGAGGGGATAGCCCAGTATATTCCCCATTTACTTAGGACTGGAATGACAAAGTACTTTTCTTGCTTAAGTGCTGAAATGCTACTCAGCTGGTGCATCTATCTGACCAGAAAAAGGAACTAATAAAGTAAGAAACTAGGACTGTGCAAAAAGTGAACCAATTTGCTAACCAGTAGCCAGCTGAGGCAATATAGAAATGTATTTCTCCTTATAGACAAGTGAAGCAGCCCTATATTGCTTCAAAACAATTTATATCATAGGAAAACTGTATAATTTATTCAAAATAAATTCTCTGGACAATAGTATATGCTTACTTTTTTCTGGATATATTTTATGCTGTAGTTCAATTTCAGCTAGTATTCATTTAATATAGTAAGAAAATGTAGAATTAATAAAATGTAGTGTTTATTCTGCCTTAACTTGGAGAAAAATGTGGTAAAGAGATATTCCTCTTTATTTAAGGAACTTCACCAAAGTATAATAATAATAAATTCTCATCCTGAATAACTCCAGAGTGATTATTAGTATCAAATATCTGTCATCTTGAGTCACTGAAGTATTATTGGAGTCTACTGATTTCATAATATCAATATTTTACTCTACATTTGAAATATTATAGGCTGCTATGCCACACATAAATATTGAATTATGAAGAAGAAATCATTTTTTGTGAGGAAATTAATATCACATTATTATTTAGTAAATTAGAAGATTTTATGTAATATGCTGTAATATTTTTTGCTGAGTTTCTTATGGCACTGTTTTACACAGCTGCAGTAAGCAATTCATTTTCTTCTTAGCCCAAGCCAACACACATTTTTTAGGATTTCTGTCTATGTTCATAGATCTTGAAAAGTAATTGCTTTGTCTTGCTTCTATGTGTATGCCACAGAGTGCATTTCTAACCATTTCCATTCTCACTGGGTAAAATGATACTTTTCTGTTTCTGAGGACTAGTTTGTAACTCTTTACTTTTGATCATATAGTTTATTTTCTGGCAGTTTAGCTATGTCTGCCTATCATTTTCCAAGAAGTTTACTTAATCCCTTTTCTCTGATTCTACTGCTTTTATACAGAGTGAATCTCTTCTTCAATCCAACTGCTGTTTTTTGACAGTTTCATATTGCTTGTCAGGAAAAGTTATTTTATTCCTAAGTTGTATCTCTGTCAAGTCACATTTTATAAGATGATCATATCTCTTCATGATCATCTTCAAAACAGTTAGGATTGTAGATGAAAAAGTACTCACTTCTGTACTCCAGAGGTAATTATTTGCTTTCAATTAAATGCTTGTTCTTTATGTAGAGTTCTGAAGAAATACAGTGGTTTAAAAACAGACATAAGAATGACAATTATTACTTATTAAGTGTTACACATTTAGAACAGCAGTATATTAGAATCTCATAGTTCCATTTTCACTCTAAAAAAAAGAGAAAAACTAACATTACTATCCTTCATTTTCAGTGTTTTCTCGTGCAATCCAGAAATATGTATTATATGCAAGTGTAGGGGTTTAAAATTAGGGTTTCGGGGTCCCCATAGGCTTTAATGATGCCCTTTGAATGACCTGGGCTGAGGGCATGCGCACTGGCATATTGTACAGGGGGGTCCTAGTGCCCCCTGTATGAATTCTTATGCCTGCGCTTGCGCAGTTGGGCCAGCGGGCCTGACTACGTGCCCTGGGACCCCTTTCTGGAAAGACCTAGAACCCCTGAGGTGGGGGCTGAGGACCCCTGAGGTGGGGGCCAGGAGCGGCCTGCCGCTCCTGGCCACCCGCCCAGCAACGGGCCTCAGCCAATCACTGCCGGCTCCCTACCTTTCTCCTCCTTCTCTCCACCCATTCCCCTCCTACTCTCCTCCCCTTCCATACCTATATAAACCCTTACCTGTGTTCAATAAAGTAGCTTTGGCTCTTCTACCTGCTTCTGGACCAGTGTGCTGTTTGATCCTTAATTCCGTGAGGCTCACGCTTGGGCTCATATTGGGCTCTAAGAGCGGTGTGTCCTGGAGGCACTATCCACCCTTTCCAGCTGCCTGCCTGCCAACCCTGAGGAGCGCTCCTGTTCCTGACACCTGGTGTCTGTGTTGTCTCCAGCAGAATACCAAAGGAGTGGTAAGGGGCAGCCTCAACCCCTTGGGGGCTGGGAGGATTAAAGCTGTGGTTGAAACCAGGGGGGACAAAGAACACAACGTTGCGAGTGGGACCCTAATTGCTTGGGAGCGGGGATGGCTGCCTGCCTGCCAACCCTGAGGAGCACTCCTGTTCCTGACACCTGGTGTCTGTGTTGTCTCCAGCAGAATACCAAAGGAGTGGTAAGGGGCAGCCTCAACCCCTTGGGGGCTGGGAGGATTAAAGCTGTGGTTGAAACCAGGGGGGACAAAGAACACAACGTTGCGAGTGGGACCCTAATTGCTTGGGAGCGGGGACCCCACGCTCGGGTCAGTTTTAGTTGCCTCCCGGGTGATGACCGCGGGTGGAGTTCTGAGGGGTATAGTTTTTATTTTATATTATGCAAATAAAATGATTTAGTGCAATTTAATTATCCATCTAAGTAAATAACACTAACTGGTATTTTCCATCTTATATATCTTAATTTTATGTTGCAGGTGCTTTACTGGTGTATAGGAAAGTGATCTGTATTTCAGAACTGCTGCTTAACTTTAATCCTATCAGCATAAACTTAAATTTTATAAACTGAATTTTTTTCCTTAATGGCAAAAAAAAAAAAAAAAGGGTAGATGGCTGCAAAATTATTGGTACTCTATAAAACAAAAAGCAAAGAAATAACTGAATTAAACTATTAATTTAAGATCAATGATCACTCATTTCTGCTCGAGTCACCTATGAGCTGAAACCTGTGTTTTTGTCACATGTTGCCTGCATGCTGCCTTCAAGGTACTACCTGTTCCTTGCCTGGGTAGTGAACCCTTAATAAGAAGAAATTTAATGAGTGGAAAATAATAAACCACAAATTCATAAGCTGTGTTTTTGTCCCAAAAAGGCTAGTTCCTGTGTCCATTTTACTACATAGCCATGTCAGGGTAGGCTGTACAGGCACCTAATAACTTATAATGCTTTTAACTGATGCTTTAACAGAGCTCATGTATTATTTGCAGAGACACTCGCAAATAAATTTCCCTGGAGCTATGGTTTTAAGGTTTTCAATAAATACACACAATACTAGGCAATGTTTAAAAAAAAAAAAAAAAAAAAAATCCAGGGCTCTCACTTTCACCTCAAATTTAGTTTGTATGTTGGCCCTTATCTAAGAATATCTCATTCTGCAAAGTTCAGGAGAGGAAAAAAAAATCAGGAAATAGATTTTTGAATATTTCTAAAGCGGTCAAACATAGTAAAGAACAGTGTCACAGAGCACTTGTAAGGCAACTTATGATTCTGTCTAATAGCATGACTTCAGCAGTTTGCAACATACGAGGCAGTGAAACATGCACTGAACAGTAACAAGATGGAATGTTGCACAGTAGATCATTCTAAATGAAAAAAATCCTACAGGAAAAGAACTATAAGACCATAACCATAAAAAGAACAAAATATAAGGTTACTCAAGCAGCTTTAGTGCTGGTTCTCTAATGCCTGTTTTTTTGTTTGTTTGTTTTTTGTTTTATTTTATTTGTACAATAAATTGTTTCTAAGTAAGTGAAGTACTAAGCAGTCATATTCTCCTAGATGTATTTTTACACCTGTCATTGTAGTATCTGTAGGATACCTTCGGCATACCTCTGCATTCTCTTTGTCAGAAAACATGGATGATTAGGCCTCAACTTTAGTGAAAATACAAAACAAAACAAAATCAAATCTCCATGGCAAATTAATGCCCCGTGAAACCCATAACACTGCAACTAATGACTATGAAAGGATTATTATAATTTAAATCATATTAACAATTTGTAATCTCTACAGTTTAAAAAGTAATCTGCAGCTTTAGGGCTGTAACTCCATTGAACAGCTGTTGATATATTATTAAAATCAGAACTGATTACAGAATGTCTAAATGTAAATTACTAGGGGGAGTTGCTTTTGGGAGTGGTGACTTTTTTAGTGTAAAGATGAAGTTAAGCAACAGAAATCTACACTAAGAGTATAGTGGAGGTTGAAACTGTTATATAGGAGGCTGAAACTATTATAGCTGCCTCTTTCTTGCTTTCTTGCTTTCTAAATGATATGAAAAATAGTAGATTAAGGACAGAGAGCGTTTCAGGTATGTTTTTCCTTACTGGGAAAAAAAGGAACTGCTCTGAACTAGGTGCAATGAAAATATTGAAGTATTTTCCTATATGTATTTCAGTGATCACTGAGCTAGAAGATTAATGAAAATACACATAGTTGGTTATTTTTACTTTCGGTCTTATGAAAGCACATAGAAGGATTAGGGAGAAGTATGATTTTATTTTTTGTCTGTAAATAGTTACTGAAATATTTTGCAGAACAAGGCTTATAAATTTTAAATAAAATTTTAATATTACTCCTGTGGAGTTTGATTTAATAGTATTTACAGTGTAACTTACTATCAACTGTAAAAGATTTTTTTTTTTATTTTTGAAAAGGAGACAGAAAAACCCATTTAAAACTACTTTAAGTTTTTGTCTGTCTTTACTCATTTGACAATTCTGAAAATAACTGCTATTACTAAAAATGTTATAAATTTGGAAAATCTCTGTAGGAATATGAAATCTTAGATTGTTTTTAAATGTCAGTGCCAATGTATAATTTTTGCATGGCAAACAAAATTAAATACCACTAATACTACACATGGACATAACAGTAATTAATATTTAGTCTGATTTACTGATTTTTTTTCCTGGAAGAAATTTCATAGAGTAGCTAGTTATTTGCCATTTTTGTGTTGTGTTTATGTTTCTGAACTGCTATTTAGACAAAGCAGTGATTTGCTAGCCTGATATTATCTTTAAGGAATTGTATTACTTGAACTTTTTTAAACAGTTTGTGATTTATGACCATGAAACCACAGTGAAGAAAATAAGCAAAGAACTATTTAGAAAGCTTTAAAGATTGATCTAAAGCCTGATCTTCTCAGGTTGATTTGTAAAATGCAAATATCCTTAATGAAAAAGCTGAACAATTTTACAGAATCACAAAACATATCGCAGAATATCTCATAGAATTTCTATATATAAATGAAATGAACACTCTTGCAACTGTTTGCCTACCGAATTTTGAAAGGTAGTAGTGCCTATGATTTTGGTGTTTGACACTGATTCTGAGCTCCTATCTGACCAGTCAGAGCATAAACAAAATTTGCTTTCTTACTGGTTCTTTTTGGATTGCTCCAAGACAAAAGTCTGGCTGGAGAAACAGTTTGGTTTTAGGGTCTTATTTGAAAAAGCAGAAGGAAAAGGGTGAACTGCGTTTGGATCCCTTCTGCCTACATAGTTCTTGAAGTTCTGTAATAGACTTCCCCCCTCAGCGTCCTACATCTCAGTTTATTGTAGAAGGCATAACACACTTTCATGCAACACAAAATATAGACTTCATGCCCTAGAATATATTCCATTTCAGAACATCAAAAAGCAAACAGACTCACCCACAACAAAAACCACACACATTTTTTAATACAGCTTAATTATGATAGTGGAGGAGAGAGAGAAGTAAAAAAGTAGTGATGGGAATTTAATTTTAGGATTATAGGATTCTATAGGACTGATGAAGTCCAGAAAAGACACTAGTCCAGGAATTATGTAGTATGAGTGCTATCAGTCTGCCCAAGAATTATACAACCTACGTGCCATGAGTCTAAATGTTATCCCTAATAAGGGTAAAATAAATGTGAACGGTAGACATAGGCTAGTTCTGGTCACTAGCTCTCAAAGTTAAGGATCATCATTACTCTTCTTCCATTTAACAACATAGACATTTTCAAAAGAGCCCTTCCTCCCACTGAGTTATATTGTTATTTTGTATTTACACTATTTGATAACATATGTTTGGCATCCACAGGCAGCTAGTATTTCTATGTAGGGAGGAATAACAGAGAGTCTTGAGATAAAATTTTTCAAGACTGAGCTAATTAGTAGTCTGTTTCTAGCACAGAGTACTTTTTCTTGACGTTTTCTTTCTCTCTAAGAGACAATGACACTTTGCAGTTCTCAGATAAAGAATAGAGCGGAAGATAAGGACTGCTGTGTAGAAGCTGGTGGCATCCAGTTTGTTAAGATTTTTATGGGCAATTATCTCATGTATGAAAGTTTTCTGAGTAACAATTACTACCAGGATTGGAAGAGCTGCTACTCAGGGACTTCTACAAGGGATATAATCTTGGTATACAAACAGAAAATTATTCATGGCTTCAAGTGAATAAGCTCTCAAGCTGTTGTAAGACCATGTGAAGTGTTGCAGAAGGAAGGAAGCATTTCAGAAATTACTGCATCATAGGACATAGCTAATGGACATGGCTTCAGGCAAAGTCTGATAGGTGCTTTTTTTTTTTTTTTTTCTTTCTCCTAGAAATTGCAAATGGGAGATTCTCAACCATGACATCCACTCAGAAAAATTATGAAAAATCATAAATGCTTCTGAAGAATCCTTCCTATCTGTCTACTACATTATCAGTCAGCTTCTTTAGCATTTTCGAATGATGCTGCAAATGCCTCCATGTGAGAACCTCTCTGTTCTCCCACAGTTGCAATATGCCATACTTCCCCAGGGTGTACGAGTACATAGGACACATCTACTTCACTGCATTGTTAGTGTGTCTGATTTTAGTACCTTTACACTGATATCCCTCTGAAGTATTTCTTTCATTTCTTTGTTAATGTGACTGACTGAAACTATAACAGGTGCATCCCATAAGGCTGCTCCACTTGAGGTATAATGATACAGAAATTCAAAACAGACTAATTTTAGACTTGTAGAGGGGAAAATAAATGCTAATTGTACTCTCAAATTATCTTTCCAGATGTGGCCAGAACCCTGGAAATCAACTGGATGGAAAGCCTGCTGCTAAGTACCTCTAGCCCTTCTACCACTAGGGGATATTTGAGATAATGGAAAGCCTTTCCTGCTGATTTGAGATGCCAGCAGCCTCTAGGAAGCATGGGGACAGTTCATTGTCACAGCTGAGTGAAGAAAAAATGAATACTTCAAAACGACGAAATATTTCCTGGTATTACTTGTGGCTGTAGCCAGTAGGGCTGTCCATTCTAGTACTTGTAGAGTAGCAAGAAGGATGAGCTTGCAAAGGAAAAAAAGCTAAGGCTTTCCTGCAATGTGAACACTGCCCCAAATGAGGTGTTTGGGCAAGTTTCTCAAAATACTTGGGCAAAAGTAATTTGTGAATATATTTGGGAATAGGATGCTGCATATTATTTCATAATAATACTTCCTCAGGTCTCTGGGGGCTGTTCACATTGCAGTACAGAATCTCTAAATAATCTTCTGCACCCATCTTACTGCAAATATCTTTGGATATTCATTATCAAATGCAAACATCTTATCAATTGGTGTAGATACTGTGGACAAATTTTTGAAAGAACCAAAAAAGCTTAACAACTGTGCTTTTTCAGATTTAGAGAGATCTTTTGTGGACCTAATAATTAATTATTTTAAAATCAGAATTTCAGTAGTATATTGACTTTTTAATAATTTTCAGCCGAAGAGTATTAAATGTGCATAATATTTTACTATAGTTTGTCTAATGTCTATTGTTGATTCAACATTTACTTATAATTCATTCTTAAAATGTTCATCATAATTATTTTTTGATATTTTGGAAAAATATTCAGTATATTGCTTATAAATTAAAGTAAATGTGACTTACTCTGAAGATCTGAAGTTTATAGATGGACTAAATAATTGTAATAGTAACTGTAAATTTATGAAATGTTAGTTTTCTTATTGAATACTTTTCACCATTCAATAAATATTTTCCATTTAAAACCCATATTTTTAGATATACTTTTTTGTATTATGTATTTTACATTCATTTAAAATAAACACAAACTACCACATGAACAAGAATTTATACTGTGAAGAGACTTCAGGCAAAATTACAGGTGTTATCATAAAGAAGAAAGCAGCGTGCAGAAGCAGACTGTTTTTTTTTCTATATCTCTAAGACAGCCATAAATAACAGGTTTTGTAATTGAAATTTAAATCCTCTGAACAGAAATACTAAAACACAGCACGTTCCTGTATGCTTAATGAACTAAAGAGCTGAACTACATGCATGTCCGGTTGACTGTATATCCATTTCATAAAGAGTGTAATCAGCTCCTTATTTGGAGAGCTCTAATAACCACTTTTATTATTACCTTTATCATTATATTTTAAAAATATAAATCATCCTATCACTCCCACAGACATTCCCTACATACTGTAATTAACTTCTGCGTGATAAGCCAGCTTTAGAAACATATTATCAAGAAACTTCAGGGATACAGCATATCTTCAGTGAGACATTTAATGTTTTCTTCTGAGGACAGCTATTTGGAGAGACATAATGCCATCTGCAGCAATATGAAAGTATTAATAATACAGTCCTACTTGTTGCTGCCTGTCTACTAACACTTCTTTTCATGGAAATTAGGAGGTTTCTGCCATCAGAATGAGAGGATTCAAGCAAGTAGGGTTAAGGGTTAAGTTTGATAAGATGGCGACCTTTAATTCAGTTCGCTTGTTTACCTATAACAAAGATCTACACTCAATGACCCAAGTTATCCCAGGTTATTAAAATATCCTCTTACCTCTGGATTAGTAATAATAAAAAAAGGGAAAAAATCTATTTCTTAAGGTCAAAAACTTAATCAAATCTAATAAAAAATGTTATTGATTCATTTTTATACAGCCAACTGCTTAGTACCATACAATCATGTAGGATTGTTTGAGAGGCCATATGTGTTCACACATTTGGCATCTATGAGTGAGTAGCAGAACTGATTCTAGAATTACGCTCTTGAATGCAGGAACAGGATTCAGTTATAGACAAGAAGACATCCTTTGCCGTTTCAAACATATATGATTATCCTGTTTAGCCTCCAGAAGTCATCCTTGCTGCAGAGGGCCTTGGATGTATTATATATATCAGATGTATGCATGTGTCTTGAACACCTTAAAACAACTCATAGAACATTAGAATAGTAGACATTTATTTACATATAATCAGCAAAGTACCTAGTTCTGAACAGAATCTCACTCCTACAATTTGAACTGTATGCTGTATAGAGGGAATAAATATCATAAGGGTTTATTACGATATGACTATGATGGGCAAAGAAGGTGTATAATCATAGCTCTAGCCTTTCTCTGGGTCTACCACTTGTAAGCCAAGTGCCAGATAAATATTTATTGGTCAACGCCTCTGTGTCAGGAAAATTATCAACTTGAACTTACAAGGCTTTATCAAATAAAAAAAAAATGGAAATCAAAAACTTTGACAATATGAAAATTGTCAAAACCATCTTATTTTTCAAAGCAAATTCAACATTTCTTTTATAACTTTGGAAGTTATTTTTTCTAGAAATGGCTTTCCCCATTCTGGAATCACTAAGAAAACACTGCAAAGATTGGCAAGAATGGAATAATAAAATTTCAAGTAAATCTGGTTCTTCAAATGTTAATCATGTAAAGAAGAACCAAAAATGTTACCATACTGGGTTTTAAAATCTTTTGATGGCAAATGAATGCCTGAAAACCTGGTTTATCCTACAGATGAATGCTACCAATGCTTTCTATTGTTAAAATAATCTTGTTCCTTAATTAAATGACAAAAAAAAAAAATCCTATTTCTGTAATATTACAAAGAAAAGCAAAAATCCACATGGAAGGCTATAGAATATATAAATACACTCAATGATGACAAAAAGGAAGTGTGATAATGACATGGAGGATTTCTCGTACCTGTCTGAGTAAGCCAGTAATAACTCCATAATAGATATTTGTAGGGAGATATGGAATTAGGTACAGGAGGGTTTTGGGAAGAAAATGTATGTTTGATGTAAAACAAGCATGTACATAGAGGGTATTGGTGACCCCCTGGTGACCCTGCTCTCGGAACATGCCCAGTCTGGCTGAAAGCCTGGCCCGACGCACTCATTACACCTAACAAGAACACTCCAGAACACGCCAGAATCCCAAAGGTGGGGGCCGGAGCAATCTGCTCCGGTCAACGGACCACCCACCTACGAAGCTCCACGGACCGCAGGGATCACAAGACCAGCGTACATCCAATCCAGTGACCCACTCCTCCCTCTTCTCCTCTCCTTTACCTGCCCTATATAAGTTGTGCGTTTCCGGAATAAAGTGGCTGCTGATTGGAACTTGTATCGAGTCTCCCCCGACCTGTGAGGGCAGCTGGCCTGTCGCATTCTGCTCACCTGACCATCTGGACTCGGGACCCTGAGCGAGGAGGTGCCGCTACTGTCGCCTCCCCTGGCGACGCGGCATCCGGGCCCGTAGAGCGAGCGTCCCAGCACGGTCGACCCTCGGCGACCGGGGGACCCAGACAAATCACATGCGCGACCGGCCTCAGATATTTTTCTCATAAAGAAGAATATAATTTATAGTTTCAAAGATGTAAAAGTAAAGCAAAACAAAATTGCTAATCTACATGTCTCCGTGTGACAAAAATGTTCAAAGTTTGACATCATCAAAGTCATTTAAAGAAATTCTCAAAATAAGGCTAGATCACAAAAACACCTATTATTTAGTTGTTTTCTTATGATAAAGTAACATGGATAAAGATACTTCAGACCAATCCAAGGACCTTAGTCATATTGTTTCTGAGAATAATAAACCCATTTCCCTGTACATACATACAAACTCTCCTGTAAGTTCTTGTGGGGAATGCTGTGATTCTGATAAGGCCTTTTTTTGTTTAATCCATTTATTATTTCAAAATTCTTGAAAATTCTGCTTATATTTCTTTTCCTTAACGTAACAAATGAATATGGAATAAATTATGTCAATCAAATATTCACTGAATTAACTGGAATGAAAGACAGCAGCTCTATTTCATATTGCTTTCTGAAAACAATGTGTCTCGAAGTTAAGCTTTGAATAAAATAATTCACACCCCCCTGGCATTTATTTTTCAAATAAAAAGCAAAGAAACAATCTTTTTTTTTTTTCTTGAAATAATTAGCACCAAAATAAAAGATATGCTGAGAAGCGATGACTTGTGGTAATTATTAAGGATCAGAATTCCTATCACTACTTGCTCATCTTTAGGGGGAAGGTCTGATATGCTAAAATTCATCTAAGTCAAAAGAATTGAGTTTCCTGAAGGATTACCATAGTGAAAGGGAAAACACAGGAAGAACATTTCTCAGCTTTTTTCACTGAGAGCAATAGAAATGACACTTAAAACAACTAATTCAACTTATTTGTATACATGTATTTTTATAAACTCAATGGAAAATGCTATAATCTGAATCTGAATGAGCTATTCAAATGAAGAACAATATAATAATAGCCTGACTTCTCTAGAGGGAAAATAAGCTGCTTAGCTGTTAGAGGAGGTCCAGAGAAAATACAAAGGCAAGAAACAAACGGAATAAAAAATCATGGATAAAAAATCAGAGAATAAGGAAAGAGAAACTCCATAGCAGAACTGAGATTCAAAGGTCTTAAATTACACTTTTTCCTTGAACCTATGAACCTATGAAGCTTTACTTATTACAGTTAGCTCATATACATGGTATACGTGTATCTATACCTGTTTTTGCATACACCATTATTTTATGTATTTATATAAATATTATGTGTGTGTGTATTTATGTATACATACATATATAATTATGTATGTAAATTACATTCTCTGTGCATACACATTTGTGTATATACACACTACCCATAGAAAATATTCTAGGTACATTTTGGTATTTTTAAGCTACTTAGAAACCAGGATTCTGTTCAAATAAATCAGCAAGCAATTACTTTCTTATTTTGATAAAATATCTGTATGTCCTGCTGTGTCTGTGATACAGAATTGTCTCATAGGTACTTTCTCAAATTATAATTTCTGCTTATACATGGCTCAAAAAAAAAAGGTTATTTGTTCAGTTACGTTCATTAGTTATAATATTAATCATCTAATTTATCATATACTGCCCCAATATCTCTTTTCAATTAAAAAAAAAAAAAAGTAATCACGTTTTTCATTCTAATTTTGATAAATTAGTGTGGACATTTTGTATATATACTTCTCCAAATGGCTATGCATTTTTCACTTTCAGTGAGTTTTCTTGTAAAGAAGAGTAATTTGATGTTCATTTCCTACAGCCATGCTGAATGCTCCATAAGTATGCAACTGTGATATACTTCTGCTACTAGAATAGTAATATAAAGCCTTTAGGATAGCATTAAGCTTATCTGACTTTCAAAGTCTATAATGAAATTGTCAGAAATATTTAAGTGTCTATTTCCTTTTTCCAGTAATAAATGGAACATAGAGTTGGGATTCATAAACCTAAACATGGGCATCTAGTCTCATTTTAGGTGCTGCTTTTTAAGAATCTCCACATAACCTCTAGCAAATACAGGCATTTAGGTGTAAACAGTGATAATGAAACCATCACAGTGAAGGTGAGTAACAATATTGTGCAGGTATGAAAATGACTAACAGTCAGAACACCTGAAACACTTGTTTTTTACATGTTTTATAACGGAATTCAACATATCATCTGGTCTTCCTCTTCTTCATTCTTTGCTATAAGTACCTTTTAATGCACACAACCTTGCCATTTCTATGCAAAGGAGACTATGTCTTAGCATTTTATTGTGCTTATTTATACCTAAAGTGCTTATTTATACCAGATTATTTACTGGCAGTCTAAAGACTTCTCAGTGCCTTCTCAGTGAAATAGAAAAAAAAAGACAAAAAACAATTGGATTTTTTGTGTGTGTGAAAATATACTTTGGAATATAGTGTTCATTGTGTTCTGTAAGCAGATCTCATACATATTAAGCAAATATTTTCAAATTCCTATTCTTAAATTCATGCACTCAAAGACAAGATCTTCAAGAATGAGTGCTGATTCTAACATCATATACTAGATTACATAAATGTACCTGAATATCATGAAAAGTTGAACATCTATCCCTCTCATCTGAGTTCCTTTTTTGAAAATATAAACTGTAAATATGTAGTCAGACATTTCAGTGAGTAGATGATGATGCTTCAGTAAGGAGATATGACTGTAACATGAAAGAGCATACTATAGACAGCATAAATCTTTCTAAACCAAATAAAAAGAGTAGAAAAGAAAGTAATAGCACATTTCAATGGACACTCTATACTAGATCCCTTGTACAGGCTTTGAAGAAATTTGTGTCCATATCTCTGTGTCTTCCATCAATGTTCTATTTTAGTTGACTAAGGCCTTTGTTCTGTTCTGTACTGCAAGAAGCAATTCCCCAAATCATTCAACTTTTACGGGACAGTTTTCATCTTTTCGATATTGTTCTTTATATCATCTACTGAAGACTTGAAGAGACAAGACCAATTACATGGTGTTACATAGACATTTTAGTGTGACATTATTATAGTATATCATATTAAAATATTAAAATATTTTATTGAGTGTTTTGTTTCTATACAGTCACTATTTCCATACTGAGATTGGTATAAAGATAAGTAGTGGATAAGGACCCAATTCTAAATTTTTAACACAGGTGCCTACTGATATTTGAGGTGTTCTTGTACCTCTGAGTATCTACAAGAGGCTGACAGGTGTGGCACAGAACCTAAGGGAGACATATGAACTTCCAAATTGACAGATGGAGGTTAGGGAGGCTAACCACTGCAATATCAAACAGCAGTAAATAACAGGTCAAATGAAAGTCTAAGTCTGGAGTAAAGTAGAATTTAGTTTATCATTCCAAAAGAAAAAAAATCTAAATTAAGTCCCTTAATTCATGTTTAGCTTCAATAAAAGTAATATTTTCAAACACCTTCTTCAGCCAGTAGCATCACTAATAGTGGGAGTCAGCTGCCTAGCATATTAAATAGGAGGCAATTAGAAGCCAGGTGTGATAATCTAGAGCATATAAACTGTCGTTAATCATCTGTGCTTATAAAACTGAATTTCAAACATTTTTCCATTTTTCAAAGTCAGACTGCTTATGCAACAGTTTCAACATTCATAAACTCAAAGTTCAATTAAGTTGCCTAAAAATAGTCATCTGTGATGCTCTAGGGTGTTATGTCTAGCCTCCAGCCAACGCTTTAGGAGGCTTCAAATGTCTCCAGATTTTTGCAGCACACTGTCCAAATTGCATTGAATCAGAAACATTAAACAAAAGAAAATATGATTCTACAGCATAATGGTGCTGGCACTCTTCTAAAAAAAAAAAATGGTAACCCTTGATTTTGGTGTCTCCTTTTATAAGTATTCTCATTTTTTTATAGCACAATATGAAAGACACAAACAGCCTTTGGAATAGAGAACAGAATTCTCTTGTTCTTAGCAATGTGAATTATGTTACCTTCTACTTCATGAAGTTCACTTTTTTGGCTGATGAGTAGCATAATTTGAATGTAGGAGATAAAAATCACTCTAATTCTAATTACCTTATATTCTTCTCAGAGCTATTTTGCACTTATATTAAGCAGCCCATATAGAGATGCAGGAAGCAGTCTTTGCTGGACTATTTATGCACATATGCTAAACAGTGGCTATATAACAATCTAGAAAAGAGTTTCCCATTTCATTAGTCTGGAGTCAGACTAATACTTGTTTACTGTTTCTTTATCTAACTCTGCAGTAAGTAGTAAATTAGATGTGATCTGCCTAAAACAATAGATCCAAAAAAGAGGAAGAATGTTTGATGAAGAAATTCCTTACTTGAATTCAAATTACTTTGGAACTAGGAGAATCCACATCTCCACCTTTCTATTTTTTTGGTGAATTTTCAGACCATCATGCTATCTACCTTTTTTTTTTTAATAACATCAGCTGTATTACTATATTGTTACCTTTAGAAGAGGTATTTAAATTTATCTCTATATCTATATCAAGGGGGAAATGTTATGTTCCACAGGATGGCAATTTAGGCAAGTCTCTCTATGCACTGTTTTTGATTTACTAGTTCCTGGATAGTTCTTCGGACTGGAATTTCTTGATCATTTTTCAGAGACATTTAGATCTCTGCTTTAACTATGCCACAGTCACTAATTCATTATGCTGTTTTGCTGTAAACAACATATTTGTTTTGGACACACCAATCAATGTTGGATGTGTCAAATACATAATCCAGATCCCATTGTATAGATATATTATGTCTGAATACCAACTAAAGCCACTTCAAATAAAACAATAGATATCAGTATAAATATGTCCACTTAATAAATTGCATTATATATAAATGTATTTACAAAATATGTATACTGTTTTTTTTTTATTTTTTTCTGGTCAAGTACAGGAATTTTACAAAGCCCAAAAGAAAAGACAGGGAACGTGCCTAGGAGTGTGTTCCGGGGGAGGAAAGGAGAGAGGAGAGAACAACAACACCCCAATCATGGGCTAGTTTTTTTGCTTCTACTTCTGTTCCCATTTGATGAATCTTACTGAGAGGAAAAAAATGATTTTCAGTAATATCCTTCCCTAGCAGCCCTTCCTTAGTATCACTAGAGTGAAACTCTTAGAGACCCTGAGGACTCCTAGTGACTTTAATGAGCCTTCTCAACCCATGAACTGCAAGTATAATTACCCTGCTTTAATCTCTATTTTTTTTTTTTTTAGCTATGTATTTTTTGTTAGTTACTTAACAGGTATTCATTGTTAATGTAACATACTGCTGTTATGTTACAGCTGGCAAAATTTGGTTTTGATTGCATATCCTTGTATTTTGTTCAGCTGGAGTAGAAGATCTAGTGATTTATTTATCAGTGACATGTATCTGGAACAAGAACTCCAGGATTCAAAGCCTCATTTGAATCATCATATTGTTTTCTTCTGTAAACTGTTCTGCTTCTAGGAAGTATAAAAGAATTTATATAATGTTAAGACATTGTGATTTCATTTCAATATTTTTACATAACGTATAATTTTAATTCCTTACCCATATTGATGTTTTTATTTGCTTTTGCTTTTTTTTTTTTTTCTGTTTTAGTCAATCATACTGGACTCAAGAAATAAAGATTACCTCATGGCCATCTTGCTTTTTACTTTACTATTTCATTGTACATAAATGAGCATTTATTGATGGAAACATAATTCCTGAGTATGAAAAATATACTCTAAATATTGTCTTGATGAATAATTATTTTTAAATTGCAAAATAGCAGTCAAGAGCTTCTGCATGTTTTTATTCCACATGATTTTGCTGAATTTTTTACTACTAAATGCATTTAAGAAGTAGCCTAATTTTGTCTTTTATTCTTAAAAGTCTGGAAAATAGAAAATAAATAAATACTAAAATGGAAATTTTGTTCTCTGAGTATTCCATACAGAGCAACTGAGCACATGATATATCATCATTATCAATGTATGTTTAAGAATATACTTAATTGTGTGCCATTCTGGGCTCTCCAGTACAAGAGGGATGTGGAACTTCTAGAGAGGGGCCAGTGCAGAGCTACAAAGATGATTAAAGGACTTGAACATCTGTCTATGAGGAAAGACTGAGTTGGGCCTGTTTAACCCAGAGAAGAGATGATTGAGAGGGGTTCTTATCAACATATACTAATACTTAAGGGGAGAATGTACAGAGGATGGGGCCAAACTCTTCTCAGTGTTGGCCAGTGACAGAACAAGGGCTAAGGGGTGTAAATTGAGACACAGGAAGTTTTGTCTCCATATGAGGAAGAACTTCTTTACTGTGAGTGAGGGTGACAGAGCCCTGGAACAGGCTGCCTGGAGAGGCTGTGGAGTCTCCTTCAAACCCCCTTGGATACGACCCTGTGTTACATGATCTACGTGTCCCTGTTCGAGTAGAGAGGTTGTACTAGATGATCTCTAGAGGTCTCTCTCTCACCTCAGCCATTCTGTGATTACTTGATTCTGTAATGTTCCTCTTCCTAAAATAAAAATATGGAAGCAAGCAAAAATTAATATTTTTTACAAGGAATAGATTTGTAGTCACCTTTAAAAAATCTTGAAATGATCTGTGAATTTAAGAAATGGTATAAATTTATTTTCCAAACTGGAATATTTTTTATAGGAATTTTTTTATAAAGGAAAAAGTCATCATGTGAGAGTCATTTATATGATACTTCAGACTATAATAAGGGTTACTTAATGGAATGATATTCTCATAAACTAAATACCTCAGTATCATGTAGCTAGATCTGCAGAGTATTTACAATCAGGCAACAAGGAATATAGCATCTGAGGATGGTCTATCTACTCCACTGGATCTACAGCTGCTACTGGGGTGGTGTGCATTTTCCAATTGGTCCCACCTCCACGAGAGTTTCTTCAACACTTTAGGATGCTTAAAGTTGCCAAAGATGATAAGGTGAAATGATCCATTACTTTCTCCTTAAATGTCACTAACTTCATGGTGCAGAACTGTATTTCCTGTTTTTTTTCTTTCCTTGTAAAACCTTACTGACAAAGAGGTCTGAGGTTACTGACCTGAGGTGTGTTCAAAACTTTTGACAACTGAGACATTTGTGAGCCATAATTCTGGGCTTTGTTTATCTTTCACAAATATTTAAAAGAAGCATTCAGAGTAAAATCTGTCTTTTCCAAAACAATAAGTCTCAAGTTAGTACACTAAATTCTAAAGAAAATGTTAAGGTGTCAATGTTAATAAAACAGTAATTTGACATCTCAGTATGAATATTTTCCCAAAATCTCAACATTTACCCTTCCGAAAGAAAAAAAAAAAAGTGCCTCTACTTACTGAAAATAAAGCAAACATTCTAGAACAATGTGCACTGACACAGACAAATGACTTATCCTGCTGTAGAGAGCCAGTCATCTGATAAATAACCATTGTTCAAGCCCATCAGAACAAACATTCAGAAATGTTAAGTATGTTTGAATGATGTTCTATGGAATTATACAAAATGGGCTATTATGTGTTAAATATGTGGCTCAGCAACCAAGCTGAGCTTGTATTCTGCTTCCATATAAAAGTTGAAATAAAAGATGAAAGGTCTGTGTGACCTTTTCAGGGCTGTATTTCATCCTTTCAAATCAACAAGCCATAGTGTTCCACCTGTAGAAATCTTTATAAATTATGAATTAACATATACAGCCTTTCAGATTTTATCAGATCCAAAAAAAAAAAAAAAACCCAAAAAATAAAAAATCCACATCTTAGCACAGTTTAAACAGCTCAGTTTCTGACACTGACAGTTCAGCGTCAATAACATTTTGGAACATGTGTGAACAGGCTAAACTAAAAAAAAAAAAAATATATAAAACCTGTAGCACCACAAGAACAGAAAGATGCCAGCACAGACCTCTACAGCACTACAACTTAACCAAAGCATTTGAGAATTCTTTGCTGTGTAAAATATACCCTTCTAATGTTATTGAAACATGAAAAAATATGGGAAGAATTTGAAGTAAGTTATCTAATGAAGAGGAAATAGTGGCAAATTTATTTTTATACAAAATAGGAAGGAAACTAACAAAGAATGCATGTGTACTATACAGTAACACACAATAACATGTTAGGAGATGAATCATTAATAATGGTACCTCTGAAGTGATCAGACTTGAATACTTTTTTCTACAGTTGAAAGACAAACAGAAAAGATACTTACAGCAGAAGCCACTAGAAAGGAAAACAGGTTCTTAAGATGGACATATGTGAAATGTGACTGTTTCCAAAACTGTAATCCTGAAAAAGAAAGCTAGTTCCGGTCTTTCACCTTGAGGTTTCACCTCGTGTGACTGGATCTCCATCTCTGTTTACAGCCAGGATTTAAAAATGCTGAGTACCGAAAATGCTGCTCCCAAGCTTTAATTATTCAAAGAAATATGAGATCCATTCCTTTTTCTGAATAATTACTTCCTGAAATAACTGATTATTCAGAGGCCTTTTTTTTTTTTTAAGTCCCTTCAGGCTAAAAAGGTTATTAGTCTAATACTTAGGGCATTTACAGAAATTTTCTGACTTCAAATTTTTAAAGAAGAATCACAGAATCTCTGAACTTGGAAGAGACCTCCTAGGATAATCTAACCCATCCTGTCTGTTCAAACCAGGTCAGCTAAAGAAGGTTGTTACTCAGGACCATGTCCTGTCAGGTTTTGAATATTCCCAGGAATGAAGACTCCATGACCTCTCTGAGCAACCTACTCCAGTGTTTAACCTCCATAACAATATTTTGTGAGGTACAATTTCCTGCATTTCAGTCTGTGCCCATTGCCTCTTGTCCTCACTGGGCATACTTGAGAAGACCCTGGCTCTTTCCTCTTTACCAGTACTATCACCTCCATCACATATCAATAAATATTGATAAGATTCCCCCAAGACTTCTCCAGGTACAATTATCCCAGCTTTCTCCACCTTTCCTAATACTAGTTACTCGCCCCTCAATCATCATTGTGGCTTTTTTCCTGCATTTGCTCCAGCATCTTGAAATCTCTTCGACACAGGGGAGTCCAGATCTGGACCCAGTACTTTAGAAGTTGATTCACCAGAGTTGAGGGGGAGGATCCACCTGCTGGCAAGACCATTCCTTATGCCTCCTGGGATGTATCTGGCCTTCTTTGCTACAAGAGCACACTGCTGGCTCATCATCAACTTGTTGTCCACCTGGGCTCTCAGGACCTTCTCTGCTAAGCTGCATTCCAGCAGGTCATACCTTACTGTGTGCATGGGTTTATTTGCTCCCAGATGCAGAAGTTAGCATTTTCCTTTTCTTTCATGATTTTTCTGCTGGGTCATTTCTCCAGGCTATTGAGGTTCTCCAAATGGCAGCACAGTCCTCTGGAGTATCAACCACTCCTCCCAGTTTTCTGTCATTTGTGAAGCTGCTGAGGATGAAATTGATCCCATCACACAGATAATTACTGAAGATGTTAACTTCTACTGGCCCCAGTAGAAGTAGTCTCTGGTGGACGCCGCCAGCGACTGGCCTCCAGCTGGACTTTGTGCCATAAATTTTCCTGTACTTGTAATGTTGTACTTCTAATGTTAAATGTTAATCAGCAAGCTGAACAAAAGCATTTTTGGATGTCTTACTTATCTCTCTACTTTCATTAGAACTCACAATCCAGGTTTCCTTGCAAGAAAATAAAGCAGTTCTCCATATTGTTTATGGATTTTTTAATGGATGTGGTAGCAAAGGATAGCATGCTAAAGGAAACATTTAATATTGTAGTCTATCATAACTTTATTAAGTTAATTAAAGATGCAGTGATGCAAAAGTCAAATTAAGTTCATCTTTTAAGACTGAATCAACATATCAATAGGTTCTAGTTGCCAAACTATCAAATTAATGAAAAACATAATCAAATCAAACTGTGAGCTTGACACTAAAATTAAGTGTCTTATGTTAATCTTGTACAAACAGAATAAAGAAAAGAATGACTGGTTTTATAGATTTTTCTTTCATAGTAACCTGTCTGGTATTTTGGCAAATGCAGTGGATAGCTGAAACTGGCAGTAGATACAATCTTAGAATATAAAAGCCACTTCTGCCCTTAAACACTTTCCAAACCCTCTCTGCCCTTTTCTACTTTCCACCTTAATTACACAAAATAATTATACACCCCATTGGAAGCAAGCAAATATAAAACCAGAGACTTTAACTTTTTTTTTTTTTTTTTTTTAGGAAAATTTTACTCCAAACACAATAACAAAGCATCAGGGAATTTCAGAGATTAGTATATGGAAAATTGAAAGACAGGAATTACTATCAAGAAAGACTACATCCTAAACACAGAGCAATGATGTGACTCAGATAAGTTGACATTGTATCTCTCTTGACTCTTGACAAGTAACTGGTCACTCTCTTCAAGAATTTCAGCTTAACTTGACAGAGAATGTAATGTAAGGCAAATGTTAAGTGAATCCTATTTATTTCTCATCTAATATGGCAACAAACACTAAGCTGGAGATAAAAATAAATACATAAGTGCAAACAGAAGAAAATGGGTATTGCATTGCCCAGCAAGTCTTAATTTCATATGTCATTCTAAGCCAGGTATTTTGTGGTCAGTCAGTTTCTGGAATATTTATATTTGAGTATCATTGTAAGTAATGATAGAAAATAAATACATTACAACTATAAATTAAAGGTGAATTAAACAACAGTAACTTTGAATAACAAATTCTACTCCATATTTAACTTAAAATTTAATCAATGAGACTGTGTAAAGTTTATATGAAGTTATTTATCCTGTATGACCTATATTACTTTTAGGGGGGAAATACCTATTAACTGGTCAGGAAAAAAATAAATAGTCATGCATACATTTATATCTTCCACAAAAATTCTGTTAACTTTTAAATTCAGTTTAGCTTAGTTCATTATTTTTTAACAGTTAGTGTAGTGAAACTCATTCCAAGTCTCTGAATCAAATCTGCTTGGTATGGAAATACTTGAAATGCCTTTTCCCTTATATATCACTGAATTGATAACTGTCTACAATAAATGTTAGAAGATGGTGTAGCTGTAAATCTTCTTTACCAGGCCCTGTCATCTCAGAATTATCCTGAGACATGTCCAAAAATACCCTTTCACTTTCCACCACAACAACTAGATGTCCTACTCATTTGTGAATTTTAACATATCTTACTCCATCCTATATATTCCGTTATGCCTCAGTCACAGTACCTACAGAGAATTCTATTTATCTCAAAATAAGGCCAGAGGTCATGCTATCTGCCTTTTACATGATAATTTATTGTCTTGAAGAACAAATAAAATTGGGGGAAATGTAGAGTTCAGGACCCTGTTTCCAAGTTTGCTAAATGAAAGCTTGTGGCAGCCAGTAATTCTTTCTTCATTGTTGCTGAAGTCAAATTATCATGAGGCAAGATTTATTAATAATAAAAAGAAATCGTATGGAAGAGTAGACAATAACAAATTAAGACGTGGGAAGCTAAGGAATTACCCACATCTTCATCTTGTTTCAAAGGTAAAAAAAAAAAATAGATAACATACATGAACAGTAGGATGCCTATGGATCAGAATCTAGGACCCTTCCACTTCATTTCTAGTAAAGTGCTTGTTACTGGACTAGAATTTTTTTTCTCATTCTGTGTCTGTAACTGTTATATTCCTCTAGGCACAGTGATTCAGTTTCTTCAGGAAGAACAGAAAACAGAAATCAAAAATATAAGACCAGATGTTTAATCTTTGGTATAATAGTATGCATATCTGAGGTGTTCGCAGAGGTCTGATAGAGATGACACAGGACAGGGCCTACAAAAGACTCATTTTCTCAGCTAGAAAATGTCAAATCTTGGTGTATATTTATGGTCATGAACTGTACTCAATCTGGAGGGATATAGCCCACAAATAACAGTGTCACCCATATGTGACTATGATCAACAACTCATTTCTCCCTGAGGCTGAAGTAGATACCTTTGGTCAGTTTATTTACTCTCTGAAATCCATTGTGGCAGCTCTTAGCTCAAGCTTATACTCAGAAACCTAAAATAAGGCTTTTTAATCTGTAACATAAAATGAAATATAAATTGAATAGAGGCATTTAGAAAGATTTCAGCTACTTTTCCATTCTCTGAGACAACTTCAGATATGGTTTATTAGTTTGGCATAGATTCTATAGGAAGCCTCTGTCCAGATGTGATATCATGTTATATACGAAGAAGGTGCTCGTGCTTGTGTATGAACAACCACTCTCAAAGAAAAGTTATGTGCACCTCAAATTATTTTCCGAGTCTTAGCCGGCACTTCTAGAGCATAATTAATCTGCTCTATTTTAAAGGCCCACTTTAGGATTAAACATATTATGACCAATATCTTCCATAGCACTTATTTCTTCCATAAAAAGAAAGAGTTGATACCTATATTTTGTGAGATAAATTCATTCTTAGATTAGGCAGCCTTGAAACAACTAACGTAGGAGTCTCAGAAAACTCAGTGTTTCCAAGATTAGTAACGATTGTAAATTCAAAACCTAATTTAGTTGCTGAAGTCAAAACTAATCATTTTAATTCTATCTGAAGTTAAATGGTCAACATAACTTTAACTATGGAATCACCTCTGTATCATCAAAGGTTGGCAAGTTATTTCTGGTCTTATTCTAGTTAATAATTCTCTTTTATTTATGTATTTCACAAAAGAAGTTGTAATTTCATGGACTTACTTGAGATCATAATTATTCAAGAAGTCAGTTTGCACAGCTAATGAATCCTTGCAAGTAGATAATTCTGAGGCAGGTAGGAGGATAATGAGTTTAATGCCTTGCCAACAAAATCATCAGATGTATAATCATCACAAGTTCATTGTTCAGCTGCACAAAATTAAAACCTTTGGGATTTTTCTTTAATAGACACAAATGTCTCTTTATAAACCCCTAAGTATATTTCACTGTATCACTTACTGTATGAAAGGTTTTACTTTAATTGAAATTAAAGTTTAATTTCTTATGTCCTATAAAATTCTCTCTCTTCCCTTAAGATGACAATTTGAGGGCACATAAATGCTTGCAAATATCTCAGTGGCACCAAATTCTTGGTGAAAAGAGATAAGGATAACATACAAGTATTTTGCATGTATTTAAATAGATATAAAATGATCCTCACAAAGTATTGTTTGTCACAGAAAATGTGACAAAACCAGAACTGTGACAATTATAAAAAGGTACAAGTGTTGTTACAGATAACTCTTTCCAAAATAAAACAGTGTTTTATGAAGTCTTATGCCATTGATGTGTGAAAGACTGTGTTTTATTAAAAAGTTGAAGAGAAATTATGGTAGAAAAAAGAATCTGTAAAAAGAATAAGAGTGTTTTACATTTTAAAACACACAATATGAAGAAAAGCAAAATTATATATTAAACCAGTGGCACTGACTTGGAAAAGAGTTTCATTCCAGCAATATCTATAAGCAAACATGCACCTACTTAAAGACACAGAAATATTACAGTAAGATTTTTGCCCTTGTATACAGGATCATCACCCTTGCATTCACCAAAAGAAGAACAGATGAAAATGACAGCATCTGAACACATATGTATTTCAATACTAACAGATGGCCAAACCTAGAAACTGACTAAAGAATATATCATACCTGAATCTCACTACCCGAAAATATTTAAAGATAACAGTAATGAAAAATATGACCAGAAAAGTTTAAGTTGAACAACAATTGCCTATTTGTGGTAATATCATATATACTTCCTGGAGTACATAGATTGTTTAAAAAAATTAAGTATTTAACAAAATACGTAGAATCATAGGAAACAGAAACGAAACTGAAAGGACAAACTAAGCAGTAGTACTTGTAATTTACAAGTTCAGATTTACAAAACATGCATACAACATCCTCCCAAGCCACCAGCGCGTCCAAAGATCCTGTTACATACTTGCCTGGAAAAAAAATACAATAAGCAGCACCTACAAAATTAAATGAAAAGTTCTTTATCCCTACCCTATCTGAGAGCACACAGTTTAATTACTTCTTTAATTGACGAGATAATCCTTTACTTTTTATATTTGCTTTTGCAATACATGGGAAGAAAATACCTCTCATCCATTTGTAATAAGCCCTAACATGCAAAATATTTTGCAAATATTGTTGTATAATATATCCACTTCTCATAAAATCCACTTTTTTTTCTCTCTCACTTTTCTGTTTAAAGACACAGACTTTTTGCATTGTCTGTTGATGATTTTCTACAGTTCTTCTCAGTGGTGGCCAGCGACAGGATGAAGTGTAATGGGTATAAATTGAAACACAGGTTTTTTTTTGTGAGGGTGACAGAGCCCTGGAACAGGCTGCCCGGAGAGATTATCTCCTTTGGAGATCTTCCAAACCCGCCTGGATACCACCCTGTGCCACGTGCTCTAGGTGTCCCCGTTTGAGCAGGGGGGTTGGCCTAGATGATCTCTAGAGGATTCTTCCAACCTCAACCATTCTGTGATGCTGTGAGTTCTACTATTGCTAACTTAACCACCTCCAGATTGTGATGAAGGCTTATGTTTGGATGTTTCTTATATTATTGATAATAATAATAATTTTTTTAAAAAAGTCTTATTTCAGAGACTGTACCTTAAGGAGAAACAGAGCAGCAGTCTCTCTAGGAAAACAATGAGGGTGATGAGTGCAAACATAAAGTTGTCCTAAACAGGTATGGACAGAAAAATGGACGGTTTTACAGTAAAATACTGTATAAACTGTTTATGACGCAGACTGGCAAATGTAAAAAGCTTGATAGTGCGTAATGTGGTAAATGAAGTTCCTTATGGTTCCTTTCCAGTCTCTCATCAACAGTATACTTAAAAATCATTTTCAACATTATCAAAATAGCACTTAACAGTTCACAAACTTAATATAGAGATGTAGCATAAGAAAAATGAATGCTTTTAGAGAAATGAACAAACATTGTGTTCATTAAGGTACATAAATAAGGTCTTCTCTTCCTGATCTGCAAAACTTTATATTCTTTAAGGTAGTAAATTTAATTCTGTAAGGTGATCAGTTTAATTGTTTTCTAACACTTGTTGAAAAGATACAACATCATTTTCTTCTACTCCATTGTTTTGTGGTTTCAGCCCATTGTTTTTAATCTGGGTGTGAAGCAACCCTAAAAGATCTAAAAAGAAGGAATAAGAAATTTACTATTTTTAATATGTTATACAGTAATGAAATTCCACATCTGAAACTTTTTACAGGCTTTATCTTGGAAGACAAAAAAAAGTTATAATTCTTATAAAGTAAGAGTTGTGCATGTATATGAGAGGCAGCTGTACCTCTTTCTCCAGATGAGCTTTAAAAGGAAGAGAAACCTTAACTAAAGCTTTGATTGTTCTGGCAAAAATTATCTTTGTAATTGGGCCTATATTGAAAAGTGGTTGGTCAGATTGTGAATCAGTGTCATCATTATAACTTTTAAAATCATTTTTCTATTTTGTCTGTTCCTATCGGGTGCCACAGTATTTTTTTTTTTTTAATATATATTTTAAAAATACATAAATGGATATTTAATTTTAAGTTTCTGGATTTAAGTTTCTGGATAATCCAGAAATAAATTAATGCCTAAAAGTTACAAATGTGCTGACTGTGTCATGTTTGGATCTGTCTTCAAAGATTTGTGTTAAAGTGTTCTTATGTTTCTCAATAATAAATGCGCTTAAAGCTTGTATATTATTCTAATGCAGTCTTGTCAGTGTTGTAGCTCTGTTGCAACTAGAAAAGAGAAACATTTAGAAAAGATATTCTGACTATGAAAGAATAAAAAATAAAGAAAAAATACAGGTCAGCTTTTTTACAACATTTTTAATTGTGTATATAAGGAATTAAAACATTTTGGTCAATATGATCAACAGACACTTTTTTTTTTTCAAATAATAAGGAGATCTTTTAAGTAAAGATTTACATACAGATGGAGTATTTCGAAGGTGTAGCTGACTCCACTAAAATTTTTCATTTAGAGTATATTAATTAAATCTTATTAATTTTTCTTGTCATGGTAATGTCATTTAAAATTTAAGTGGTTTTATATCTGGTTAGGTTAACTTGCTCCCAAAATTAATTTACTTGTGAATGAATTGAATTCAATCTAATATCTTCTTATTTAATTTTGAAATGATGTATTTTCAAAATATTCAATGGGGTTAATCCATCTTTAAAACACATATATTTTCTTTGTTTGAATTAATACTTTCCTGAGAAACTACAGCACTGAAAAAATATATATTTTTATATTGTATGTCACCTTATGTATTTATGATCTAAATTGAGTTTAACTACTTTTGTATATATTATTCACTTCTAAACAAAACTACCATTCATCTGGGATCACTCAGTTTGTAATCAAATAATTAAACTTGAAATAACATTACTTGCTCACTATTTATGTGAGGCCATCTAGACCATTTAAATTATGATTTTTCTCAGTGTTTTCTTTTTTCCCTCTCCCTCTCCCTCTTGTGGGTCTATATATTCATTTGATATAGGAACTAGGTACAAAATTATAGTAATATATGATATTTTCTTTAAACTTTCTTCTGATTACTAAATGACTATTAAATGAGGTGGAATTCTTTCCTTCAATTGTGCTTTCAGTTTTTGGAATAATACACTTACACTATCACCCCTATGGTACATTTGATAGAAATAAGATTTAAAAAATGGCATAAATTTCTGGATGGAACAACTAAGTATTCCCATACCTCCCTGGATGAAGTATGTCATCTTTAAGTACAAACAATTCAGCTGAGGTGAGTGATGTACATTTAAGACTTTTGTTATCATTTTCTTTTTTTCTTTCAAAATATTTTTCTCTTTCTATCAGTATTTTAGGATTTTGTTTCTTCTTATTATTTCACTTTAAATGAGCTAGATATGTTTCACTCCTTTTATCGCCTTGTTCAGAAATACAAAAAGACAGTAAGAAAACTGAGGAAAACTTATTTTTTAATTATTAAAGTATTTTATTCTCTATTTTACTTGGTTCATTGTATTATTTTCACAAAGTACTGTTTTGCAAATTAATTAGATGGTTGGAATTCTTCTGTTTCATTTTTTAAGTCTCTAAAAACCATTACAGAAATACTGAAAAAATAGTAACATTAAAGCAGCATTAAAATTACACTTCAACATTTTTGTTGCCTTACAGACATGTGAGAAGTTCAGAATGCTGAATAGAGACCATCTCTACAAGACCTTGTTCACATTAGGACCTTTGCTGCACAGTTCCATTAGTTTCAGTGAAATTATGTCAATTTGCATTTGCCTCATGTCCAGCTCTAAGTGTTTTATTGAAGATGCATTTAATACAGATTCATTTTATTAATTTAACACTTTCATTATTCAGAGGAATCAGTTTAAAGACTCTTTCCCAGTCTCCTGTGCATCAGCCTACTTCTCAGATCTGCAGTACAGAGCTGTTCAGCAGGTTTTATTGCCACTTTCCTGTTACAGCTGAGAAGGTGATCGGACTTGAGAACTCTTTCACAAGAGAAGCCAGAACTACTTTCTTTTACAATTTTTCCTTGCCTGCCTGCAATTAGTCATTTTTTCATTTTGCTCTCATGCAAAAAGAGAGGGGTCTCATCTGTTCCTAATACAACCTGTTCCTAATCTTGTGTTTTTTGGGGGGAGAGACAAGAAGGGAGTACCATTCATCCTTGTTTATTCATAAGGATGTTTTGCCTGTCTGCAGTTCCTTCTGCTTATCTTGTCCTCTCTCCGTCAGATGTCTACCTGTCTTCTACTACCTGATTGTCTCCTGTATACAACTACATACATCTTGACTTGTGACCATATTTTGATGGTCGAATTGCTCATTTGCCCACATAAAATGCTTATATATTGTGTTTTTAGGGTTGTGCTATCACAGCATTACAAAATCATTATGTACTGTAGTTGTTATACATTTTAGTATGACTATATCTGATATTAAGCAAGCTAATATTAATTATATCCTGAAAAACACACTTATAATTTCTATGTCTCACAAGCATTTTTCTTGGCTTATTCTTGCATCCTTCTCGTTTTATCTCTCTTGAGGGACACTTTGTCCTATATATCCTAAATACATAAATGAATTTTCTAAATTGAAATTTTCCAAATTGAATATGAAAATAGTAGTTATAAGCAAACATTTTATACAATGCATGATTGTTGAAATGGCATATCTTCATGACTTCATCTCAGAATCTCATATGTCAAATACTTATTTGTATATATCCTTAGAAACAGATGTGCATGTGTGCGTGTGTGTATATATATATATGTATATATATATTTGCATTTAGTGGAAGCCTCAAGTCTAAATGCTACTTAAAATGGTTAGGAAAAAAATCTGGAGATGCCATTGATTTAATTCTAAAATCTTATTTTCCACATGAGTCATAAATGGACCCAGAGCTTTCCTTGGCTTGTGCTAAAGTGCATACAAATGCTCTACTTCATCCAATCACTACATACATTTCTGGTTTCATTTCTTCAGATGTCCCACTTGAATTTTATAAATAAAATGAGTCAAGTGCAGCATTGTGTAATTCTATTGATTTCAGCATATTGCACCAAAGATTAGCTTCATCCAAGTATTATAATTCTTAAAAGGTTTATGTATTACTGGGTTGTCCTCTTAATCATTAACCGAGCTCACTGTCCTCAAAAACCCCCAAAACCTTTTCCCCAGAGTTGCTCCCCAGCCTGCCAGTGCCCACTCTGTATTCCTGCCAAGAAAATCTTCCTCTCCAGGAGCAGGACTCTGAATCTGTCCATGCTGAATTTCTGGAGCTTCCTGCAGTCCATTCCTCCTCCCAGTCTAGGTTTGTCTGCATGGCTGCCTGGCCTTCAACACATAGACTGTTCCTTCCTTTCACATCTCTCTCTCAGTTTCAATGACTTTCTTTGCAAATCTTACGTTTGCATCAGTTTGAAGTATATACTTTTACAGTATGTACACTGTACAGAATACCTTGTACAGAAGGTATTTTGCAATTCTGCAAATTGTTGTAATAGTATCATCAGCTATAACTTTCATATTCAGAAATAATTCTGCTAAACATTATAAAATTTTCTGATTGATATTCACAAATTTCTCAGTGATTTCAATACTTTTAACTAGTGAATTTCCCATGCAACCTTGAACCAAGCTGTATATCTGAGCATTTATTAAGTACTTTCTAAAATTGAATATAGTTTAAAATATTTTCAATATATTATGTGAAGATATTAATTTTGGAAGACGAAAAAGAACAGAAATAATATAACTTCTAATTTATAATGCCGCATAGAAACATGAGGCCAGAAACTTCCAGGACCCTACAGTTGCATATTTGAACTGGATAGGCCAGCTTCCTTACCTGAATCCAGCTTCCTTACCTGAATCACATTGGAGATGTGCTCCAGTCCTCTCACCATTTTGCTGGCTCTACTCTGAATTTGCTCAAGTTTATTAACATCTTTCCTCTAATTCAGATAGGATCTATAAGAGCTGATAAATGTCAAATAAAGAGCAACCATCCCTTTCCTCAGTCAACCAGTTGATAGGTTCAGCACAGGATGTTGTCAGTCTTCATTACTGCTAGGGTACACTGCTAATTTGTGGCTAGCTTGCTGTCCCAAGCACCTGAAATCACAGCATCTGAGTAAGGACAGAATATACTGAGGGAAGAAATGCCAAATGAAGACTAAACTTAATGTGATTTGAATAACAAAAGCTGTGTTGAAATTTCAAGGTGCTTTGCAGCAGAATAAGATAGAGATAGAGAAAAGCCTGAAATAGGACGAAGGCTATCCAATCTAGTGAGAAGTGAGGTGTCAAGACATTTGGACATTCACTACGGCGTGTACTAGCAATGCTCTTGTATAGTATCTTGCAGAAATAAATCAAAAACAGAGAAACTGGTCAAAAAGAAACAAAACAAACAAGAAGTCTTTAGTCTCTAGAAGTTTAGTTTATCACTCCGGATTGTATTAACAATTGCAAGGTTAAGATATTGTACATATGAGACATTGAACAAGTTTCCTAGAAGTTCTGATGTTGTTCACCATTATGTATTATGTAACAGATACTGTCAAGTCATGGCATTTAAAGTTATTTAAATAAAGTTATTTAAAGTGACACATCTTTTGATTTTTTGAGGGGTGGGGAGGATTAGCAGAAATGACCAACTGTTTATAGCAGAAGAAGGCAAATCTTCAAATATTTCATGTGTTTTACCATGTTATTGAATGCTTCTACCATTATCCAACTAAGCTTAATTTTTTTCCTACTCTCCGTACATTTTATATTGACTTTATATGGACCCGTATTCTCACATTATATTCCACCATGGCTTTGTTAACTCATAATGAGGTTATATCTAATAATTTTTAATCCCATGGGAGCAGCGGGCAGCAGTTGTGGGTGTGGGCTTAGATGGGACAGATGGGATGGAGGACTCACACCACGAGGGGAGGTGCTGAGGGCTATCTCTGGACAGGCATTTAGGTATTCACTAACATTTAGAAACATTTATTGTTGCAGTTTATCAGTGCTATTGCTGATAATCATTCTGCATGCACAGTTCAGGGACTGTTGGCTAATTACATGTCGTTAAAACATCAATAAAACATCAATAAAACATCAATAAACATTTCAGAGTATGGACTTGAATTAGAGGGCATTAATACAATGGAAAAATGATTTCCTGTACCGCTTGTTTTGTCTGTCCCTAAATTCTTTTGGAATCTCAATTTTACAGCATTTTATCTATGTGATAAATTTATTCTGAATTCTGAAGGAATGAGAAAGATATTGCAGAAACACTACTCTCATTTCATAGTCCCACAGCAAGATTCTCAACAAGATTATAAAGAAACAAAACCCATTACTTGAGCCGATGCCTGATATTTTTTCCCTGTAATTGTTGTTTATTATAAAAGTGCAGTATTTATCCACATCCCTCTGAAATGATCCCTCAGAAATGAGCAAAATTCTTTAAAAAATATATTTTGATGTATAGTGAAATCAAAATGAAAAGTAAATATGAAAACAACTTAGACTGTTTTCATCTAATTTCTATATAAATAGCTGTAGAGTTGTATTTGATTCTATATATATATATGGATCTGACGATATACGTCTTGGGAAAAAGTTGAATAAAACAAGATCTTGAAAGGCTACCTAGTTTGTCTTCCTAAACCCCTAGCCTACTTCTGTCATGCGTCTAACCATTCTTCCAAGCGGTCATTAATGGAGATCCCAGCATCTCCTTGTATAACCTACTCCTATGTCTACATCTGAGAACTGTTTGCTGATGTCTAACCAAAATCTCTGTTACATCAGTTCAAGCCATATTAGTTTGCATTTAATAGGTATTATAGAAATTCTTCCAATTACTAATAGACAGATTCTGAACTTTAAATAAAAATATTAGAATTATAAACCCTTTCTAAAATAGCAGATATTCTTAAGAGATTTATTTTACCCTGGGTGAGACTGTTCTTCAAAAAAAAAGTCTGAAAGAAAACACAAGGGGATTTATTTTCCACTGCTGTGCGCATTGTATCGTCATTTACAATAATACTAAGTATATGTAATGGTATCATCTGATTTGCAAGTGAGCTAAAAGTTACCCAAGGTAAAAGTATTCAGAGATTCAGGCTTGGAGTACAGCTTTAAGACTTGCAATTGACTTTAAGTTCTGCTAATAAAAAACACCTTTGTATATCGTGCACCGTTAAGCTACTGACTGGAATAGGATGACTGAACTTAATGGAATTGATGTCAAACTATAGAAATATGTTACATCTGTGATGGACAATCCCATTTCACCCACAATAAACTCATTTGAACATACCAGTTAGTCTCCTTCATCAGAAAATTCCTCAAAGTGTACTTGTATTTAGAGAAGATTTATTTAAAGGTATGCATAAGTGCTATCTGGTATTGGTTTGACTTCAGCTATGTGGCTCAGTGGGTGTGCTGGACACAAAAAGCTTTTTAATCCAAGTATGTGAATTGTTGAAAGTAGGGACACTTTTAACTTTGCTATCAAGCTTCTGTTACTGTAACAACACTGAAATTCACAAATCTTACCTTACAAGAATACAAATGCAATTCAGCATTTTCCTTTATGTCAAGTTGCTTCATGTATTAATACAAAATTTTCTAAATCCTACACGACTTCAAAGTTTGCAAACATTTATCACCATAGCAAACATATCTTTTTTTAGATGGACAAAAAGGGTTTTTCAAAGCCCTGTTCAACTTCTATGGAAACAAGGTTTACCTTTAACTAATACTGTAGCTCTAGTTAGTTCAGATCCACCCTCTCCTCCACAGAGACATCAGAGGGCTGCAGCACAGACACAGAACACTTCCTTTTCTGCAGTTGTGATCCTATGGTTGGTGCTAACATTGGCAGTGTCCACCACTACTTGTTTTTTTTTTTTTTTTTGAGCAAAAAAAATTAACTGGAAGATTTTACTGTGGTGAACCTGAGTTCTGGTGGTGATAGACCTCACCGTCCCTACACGGAAGATCGGTTCCTGTATTCATAAATGTCATAGGTCCCAAGTCCTAGAGATTTCATTGATATATACCTACTACAGAAATCTGAGAGACAGAGGAAATCTTTTTCTTTAAAAAAGTTATGCTTCATGTGCATTATGGAAGCACTGCTGTTGAAGTATGCATTATACTTAGAAAATACATTTGCAAGATTGACCTCTCACTATTGAAAAAAACATTCTCAAAACCTGTTCACACTTATTTAGGAGTAGTAAGTCCTTGAGGTAAGTCTTTGCCTTGTTGAAGTCGGTTATACTGTGCCACTGACTTTGAAGGAGTTTGGAATTTGTCTCTTGTGTTTTGAATTTATAAATTTATAAATTTTTTATAAATTTATAAAAAGCAAATAAATTTATAATTTCTTTTACAAAAAAAATACTTCAAAAAAAGTAAAACTTACAGCATCATCACAAACTGCTAAAGTTACAGTAATGTTTAAGTCATAAAGACCGACTATCAAAAATTAGGAAATGACATATGAAGACAGGCCACTGTAAAATAATCAGGAATAATGTGATCATATACCTGCCTCTCAATTAAAATAAAAATATTCAATACTTATTTTTTATTCTGTGTACTCAGGATGCTAACAAAGTTTAATATGTAATGTATGGTACATAAACTCCTAATCTCTGAAGCTAAAAGAGTTTACTTTTGCAAAGATATTTCTGCACTGCCTTCAGTACTGCATTTGACTGCATTACAAAGACTATTGAAAGTTCACTTTACTCCTGTAGTAATAAACAATATTCCCTATTTTCAAATTTACAGCTGCCGAGCCACAGCAGAAAGAAAGGAAGGGAAAACTTGACCACTAATTATAGGAGATACAGAAGAACTAAATTCTCAAGGTACTAAACATTTTTACAGCACCTTATATGTTCAGAGAGTACAATCAAGCTATGCTGGCTAAGCATTCCTATGTATTTAGTCTTTCAGGGTTTCTGGTTGAGCACAAAGGAAACAAGGAACATGAGGTTAATGAACATTTGTGATTTAATGACTTGCCAATATAGGACATCTGAAGAACAGATAGATACAATCACACTCTTTAGAAAATATTTCAGCTCAGCCACAAGCTCAGTTTCCTCTTTCTTCAGATCCTCTCATCACCTGCTCCATTATCTAACTCCTTAACCAAACAGGATGTGGAATACATAATACCACAGCAGGCAATGCTCTGTAGGAAATACTATATAAATTAGTTCAGTATGAAGGATACTTGTAGAGACTTTATTACATTATTCCTGAGGTTTATAATACACTCATATTCCCTGTACATTAATTCAAACCATCTTTCTGTGTGACTCCCAGTCTTCTTTGCTTCCTCAGAATTGGAAATATTTTATTTTTCTAATAAATTCTGTCATAGAATTTACACATCACAGTATTATACAATTCAAGTAGCAGCCATTATTCTGGTACAATAGAAATTGGATCAAATGAGCACTCTTGGATGGGAAGAATCTTCTTATCCTACATTTGAAAGGACTGGGTGCAATGTAGCATTTACTTTTCCAGTGTATGGAGCTGCTTATTCACAGTTCTCGTAAAGCCCTGGGAAGTAACTACAGCTGTAACAGGCTGCTTTCTCCATTGAATCTCTAGACAGGGTGCTTGACATTTTCTGATGTGTTCATTCCACAGAAATAGAGATTTTCAATAGCATATTTCAATCTCGAAGAGTCAATACTCTTGGAGACTGCAGCCTTTCTCCAGGGTTTTCTGGGTCTCTTTGAGATTATTTAAATTAACTGTGCATTCATCTATGCATAGCTCATCTATATCATCTATGCATTTACCATGTGAAGTGTTGTTTCTTCCTCACTAGACATGCAATCCCACCAAAGACAGCAGTTTGAAATAATGGGAGAAAAGGGCAGAAAAAATGTCCAATAATATGGACTTTTTTCTGCTTGTTGGTGTATTCAAGTTTCTGAGTATCCAAGAGTAGCATTTGACTTTTAAATAATGACTGAATGTTGTGGTTTGATGGGGGGAGGGGAACAATTTTGGTAAGAGATGAATCCCGTTGCATTCCATTCAATCCTCAAAGTCGATCCATCTCTTAATAGGGATACCAAATACTGTGGTATCTATAGGCCTGACTCTGGCAGTACCAGATTCACGAAGAGTCTGTCATCTGTTTCATCTGATCACCTTCAAAGCAAGTAGTCGATTTCATGAATACCACAATTTATTCCAATGCAACATTTAGAGAACAGGTTTCAGATGTCAGTACAGGAAATTCTCTACTACAGTGTGGGGTTCTTAGCGAGTGTACAAATGCACAATCATCACTCACCCCAGAATATGGAAGAGGGCTCTCAACATGCAGGAGTGTCCAGAAGTTAGGATGGTGTCTTCCCTCTCCCTTCTTTCTTCTTTCTTCCTTTTTTTTTTCATTCTTCCGTCCTACTACTTTCCTTCTTTCTCAGTTCTTTCTTCCTATTCATCCCTCCTTAGTTCACCTTTTATATATTTTCTTTTACATTTACATGGAGCTTGAGTGATACCTATTTTTGTTATTGATTGGATTACAAAGCTTCCTGAGTTAACCGAAAACCTAGAGAGCATGCTCATGAGGAGTGGTTGCTCCTTGGAAACAGGTAACTTCTGGGATGGAGTTGTGTATTGGTATTGTTATAAACGAACAAATCCTCTGAGCCAATTGATTTGCCAGTATGTTTTATTGTAAATAGCAAGCAAACAGCACTGGGCAGCCGGGGAGTCTCTACTCTACCAACGGCACGCCCAGTAGCCCGTGGAAGCACCTTTTTTATCCCTTTCTTATCTCCGTTTCTCGAAAGTTCTTTCTTTTCTGCGCATCTCTTTCCCGAAATGTCTTCCTTTTCTGCGCATGTCCTTCCTTGTTGCTAGGGGAGTCTTTTAAACCCCCCTGGTGGTCTTCTTGATGAAGGCGCCTCTTCTTCCTCAGTGAACTTTTCCCTTCAGTGAACCTTTCCCTTCTTAAAGTTAACGGGCATGTGCTTTTTGAGTCCCGTTGTTTTCATTTCCGACAGTGCTTACAGAACTTTTTGTACTCCCTCACATTTGGTCATTAGCACAAACCACATTTTCACGGATTACATTCCTGTTTATCACAATTTCCCCATTTCTTTTTATTGTCCATTTGTAATCCGTGACTCTAATTGAAGGACCGTCCATTGAGCTGGAGTTTTTAATGGCTCACAGCTTTCCTGAGAATTTATATGCATTATAGCAGAAAAAAATCATTTTGCAAATGCAAACAAATAAGCATGGTAACATTATAAGAATACATAAGATTACTAAACAAATCCATAATCCAGTCTTGATTAAATGTGACACCCAACCTGAAATTCCCCAACTTGATAACATAGAAGTTAACCAATCTCCAATTTATATCTTCAATTGTGAAACCCCATTCCGTATTTTGTCAATTTGTTTATGGATGGACTCACTACGGTCAGGCAAATTCATGGAACACATTCCGTCAAAATCTTGACAGCCGTGGCCATGGGCTAGAAGCAAAAAATTAACAGCAGCGCCATTTTAAAGCAAAGCATTTTGAAGTAAAGCAGGTAAACTATTCTGATCAAAAAGCATTTTCTTCTGGCATTTGCGCCTTTAGGTTAACCTGTTTTCCTGACCACCGTAGAGACTGTTCTTAAAGCGTTGCCAGCCGCAGCTCTGGGAACAAATAAGGATAGGAAAACACAAGAAATGGTGCTTAGCAGGTCCACTTCATCATTGCAATCTGGTGCGAGGCCTATGCTTCGCCTCCTTCGTTTTGGCTAATCTGTTTCTTCAAACATGACTGCCACCCACATTCCCTGTATTGCACTCTTAATTAATTGTACACCACAAGGAACTAAACAAGGAATAACAATCAGGAGAAGTTGTGACAGTAAACAGGTAGATCTGCAAGACAAAACCTTATATCATGGCTAAGCATTCAATAATGCACTTTGTATTCTCGCTAATAACATTTGGTTGTGGGGGCATGTTATTGCTCGGGTTTCATGATCAAGATGGTTGTAAAGTCCTTGCTGTTTCCTTCCAAAGACACAGTCCTTGGCTTTTCTTAGGCCCTTTCTGCTGCGCTTAGAGATGTTCAATCGCAAGTTACTCTTGTCAACAACAGGCCGTGTGGCCTACATTTACCTCGCAGATAGCCCTCAGA
>VWPW01015417.1:0-10044 GCA_013389825.1 Crypturellus undulatus
CCCTGGTCACCTGGAGCAAAGCCCTGAATTCGGTTCAGCTCCCAGACTCCAAGAAGAGCCGCTGCGGGAATGTGCTGAGGAAGGGGATGGCGGCCCAGGGTGGTTTTGCTATCCAACCTGCAACCTACAGAGACACTGCTGCTGTTTCCCATCTGATTTTTATCTGCTTGTAGAGGACAGCATTTTTTTTTTTCTCTTCAAAAACCTCTACAAAAGGTAAAATTGCCTTTCAAAGAACTGCAGCTCTGTCAGTGTCTTGGTTGTCTTATTCCCCCTCCTTTTGTTAAACCCTTCTGCAACAGTGGTGCCAACACTGTGGGGTGGCTACTCAGCTTAGACCCCCAGGGCCACCAAACGCCGCCCCTCTGGCCCCTTGGGCTGCAGAAAGCTGCAAGGAGAAGACCCTTATCTGCTCCGCAGCCCTTCCCGACCACAGTGTGATCTCTTTGCACTGTCCCATGGCAGCCTTTGCCCAAGCTGAATGAGCCGAGGCCCAATACACCAAAAAGGCAGCACAGTCTGCGGCCCCGTCCTGTGAAAGGAGAAGCAAGGAGAGCCCCCAGCAAGCTCCAACATTTCAGCTTACTGCAGCTCTTCTTCCCTAGCGTGTGAAGGAGTTGAGAGGATCCTCGTGAACAAGCGGCACACGGCAGTCCTGCTCCCAGGCCCTCCTCGGGGCAGGGCGGGAGGCTGAACCCATCAGAGTTGCCTTTGAAAACGCAGCTGAAGAGAAGCGACTCTCCAGGCGTTTGCCTAGAATAAGCTGTGAGCCAAACCAAGCCAAAATGGATACATCCAGAGGGAAACAATTAAAAACGGCATCGAGTACATTGTAAAAACAATTAGACCGCCCGTCTCGGGCTCCGCAAAAGGTCTAAATTGTACTTGCATTGCAAACCCCACCCTGGGTTATCATGGAAACACGTGTACATGAAGGCTCTGAAATGTCCTGGAGTCCGTAACACCATGTTACATCCAACAGCAGATGGTGGTCGGGTTTCATGTGTAGCTCTTATGAAGCTGGGACAACAAAAAGAAAAAAAAAAAGAAAAATCCTTTCTCCCCTCCTCAAAACAGCAGCAGGGAATGGGGGTGTCAGCGGGCAGAAGTCAGGTGGTTCCGACTGTGTGAAAACCTGCAAGAAAGAACGAGAGGAATGGGTCAACTGGTTGTGCTGTATCCAGTAACGCTTCTTGACCGGTGAGGAAAGGGGAAGGGTCAGGATGAGTGCTAAGAGCAGCGATGGGGATGAGGCTGAAGCAGTGTTAAATTAAGGCCTGATAAACTCATGAGCCAGGAGCTGACGTTGCTGTCTGCACTACACAGATTTCACTGCCCTGGGTGCCAGCAGCAGAGCTAAATCTGCTCCAGTACCTGCCAGCAGCAGGGAGCTTCATTATGCTGCATAATCCTTCAGCGATTTATTATTAAGGACCTGCTACCCGATCCTGGGTAAGCAAAGCAACTCCTTGCAAGAAGTAAGTGCTTTAAAGCACGTTCCTCGCAGTGAAACAGATACTGCCTGGTCCAGAAGTGATCCAGTGACATTCTGCAGCGTGGCCACTGCTCGGGTAATGGGACAACCAGGATCTCTTAGGGAAGGCAAAGGTGGGGAGCAGCATCGTTGCGGAGTGCAACGCTTCCCCACAGGACAGCAACTGTTCAGTGTAAGAAAGGGCTTTTTAGGGCACGATGAACTGATTGTGTTAGATGAAAAGTGTTTAGAAGTGACTCGGTAGGTGGGAATGTCCAGATTGGATGCTGGTTGCCTGTACCAGTATTCATGTTTTGGGTGCCTGGACTGCTCAGCACCAACCTCTAACCCTGCTCCTTGGTTCAGATGGCTCCCGGCGCAGGGGCCGCTCACCTCTGCACCCGCTCCACCATGTGTGCTATGAGTTTGTCAGAGATGCCTGGGCAGGACTCCTCGGCCAAGCTGAAGGCGTTTTCCAGCTCCTCCATGGCTCCCACGTTGCCTCCGGTCTGCTTGTGCTTGTCCTTTAGCTGCAACGTGTCAGAAACACCCCGCTGGCTCCCGGCCTCACCGCAGGAAGCCACAGCGTGGCCATCGCACCCCATTTTAGCAGGACATGGCAGCTGCCTGCCAGCTAACGAAGCTGGGCTCATTAAGGGCCTTTACAGCAGCCTCACTTAAATTGTCCCCACGCTGGAAAGGCAGTTGGGCTCTCTGCTAACCCTCTCTCACCAGTAACACTAGTTTTGAAAATTAACTCCTCATCCTCAGCAGAACACAAGACAGGGAAGCAGGATGGCTTTTCCAAACCTGTTTCCTCTTGGTCTGCTCTTGGGTCCTACGTAGCTAATCCTCTAGCCGTGGCCTGCTGACCACGGGCAGAGCACACACAGCGATGCCCAAGGCCGGCGCTGCCCCAGCGTTAGCAGGGCTGGGTGCAGAGGAGCAGCTGCCCTTCCCAGAGGAGCAGCACGGGGCATCCAGGAGCTCTGTCACTTTCTGATCACGTTGCATAGACTTCTGAGTGCTTCTGAGTCTTGCAGCCCTTCAACCCTCCTCAGTACCTCACCCCACATCCCTCCTCCGACTCCTTCCCGTGCACAAATCCCTGTCAGGCCCTTCTTCATCTCCAGCCTCTGCAGACAGCGAGAGGGTCCTACTCACCTCCCCAAAAACCGGGTGGACGAGTGTGGAGAGGCACTGCGACCGTGGCTGCCTCTTGATGGGCTCAGTAGGCTGGAAAGTAACACACACACAGGAGTCAGGGGCACGGACTGCCACCAGCAACTACTAAACTGCTGAATTTCAAAGCACCTTGACCTCAACCAGGGTTCAGAGCAGCCTCAGTTTGCAGCACCTCGCGGATGTGCAAGAGGCAGCTCTGGGTCACTAGCTCTTGATACCAGAACTAAGGTCAGTTTTATGTAGAACAAGAGCGACTGCTGGCTATCCCAAGAGCCTCGAGCTTGTGTTAAGTTCAGTGTGTTTTTTACAGAGCAGATGGCAAACTGACCTTCTGGGAACCATGAAGAGCCATTCCTTTGTGCAGTTTGCCCAAGGAGTTGGGGCGAATAGTTGGTGGGAACGTCCAGATTGGACCCTGGTCTCCATCTTCTGTGTCTCCATCACTAGAAAGCCAAAGCAGGAGGTCAAGGCAAAGCATTCCCATATCCACACGCTCTCCCTCCTGGGATCTTCATGTCAGTACAGGGCTCCAGGCCTTTCCCCACCCCCTAAAAATGCCCAGTCAGGAATTGGGCTTATTTATAGCATTATTTATGGCAAACCTCCCAGAGTCATTGCTCACTCCAGTCTCTACCAGCACAGGTAAAGCTCCGTGATGGCAGCCTGGCACCGGGCTGACCCACGCAGCGTACGTACATGTCAGAGTCACCAGAACTGGAATCCTCCCCGTGGCCCTCGGACTTCCAGCGCTTGAAGCGGTCAATTAGCTCCATGAGGAATGAGGTTTTCTTGGTGTAGCGCGTGATGAACTTGTGCTTCAGCAACTCTTTAGCCGTCGGCCTCTGGAGCAAATATGGAAAACATGCTAGATAGGGTGTATTTAATTTAATTTAATTCCTCCTTCCGAAGGAAACTTTGGCCTCTACAAGATGCTGCCTGAATCCCGGGACGGACGGTGATACTCACAAATCTCGGATCCTTATTGAGACAGGCTTCCACAAACTCNGAGCAAATACAGGAAACGTGCTATATAGGGTGTATTTAATTTAATTCCTCCTTCCTAAGGAAACTTTGGCCTCTGCAAGATGCTCCCCAAATCCCGGGACGGACGGTGATACTCACAAATCTCGGATCCTTATTGAGACAGGCTTCCACAAACTCCTTGAAGGGCTTGCTGTGGTGTCCCTCCAGCGTCGGAGGGTTATTTTTGGGGATCAGGAAGAGAACCCTCATAGGATGCAAGTCAGAATTCGGAGGCTCTCCCTTTGCCAGTTCAATGGCTGTGATTCCAAGGGACCAGATATCTGCCTGAGAGAGGAGCAAGAACAGTGACCGCAGGGGACGGCAAGGGGCAATTCTGCAACATGAAAGCACAGAAGTTTTGAATGACCTAAAGAACCTATTACATAAAATCAAGCAGAGCCTCTAACGTCTTCCAGACAAGCTTCCTCACAGCCACTGCACCATCAGAGGGCACTGTTGTTCTTGCAACAAGCATCTCCAACCTCTGTGTTAATCCTAGCACTACTTCACTGAGTAGCACTTATTGACGACCCTCTCCTGCGCCCAGCTCACCTTGAAGTCGTAAGCAGACTGTTTGATGACCTCTGGCGCCATCCAGAACGGAGTCCCAACAAAGGTGTTTCTCTTGATCTGGGTGTCTGTCAGCTGCCCAGCCACGCCGAAGTCGGCCAGTTTCACATCTCCTTGTTCCGAAAGCAGCACGTTGGCAGCTGTGCACACACACAAGTCTAAGTGCACTGGTTTCGGACCAGCTGCAACCCGCACGGAACTGAAGCCAGAGAAGGGACCTCTCCATGGCATCCCCCAGACTAAAACCAGCCCAAACTGAGTTGCCATGAAACAAACCAGATCTAGGAACAAGTAACCCAAGAGAAGCAGTCTTGGAAGCCCTTCAGACTATACCTGTGTAATAATTCAAGCCACGTTCGGAGTATCTCTTAAGTGAAGAAGGGCTGAGCTGTCTCCTCTTACCTTTGATGTCCCTGTGGATCTTCCTCTCTGAGTGTAGGTAGTCCAGGCCCTTCAGGATTTCCCGTAGGATAGTAGCTATGTAAGTCTCTTCCAGGGGCCCAGGCTTCAGCTGGAAAAAGGCAGAAAGTCGACTTAAAGGGTGAGAGATGCCTGAGATCTCCCAGCCTCTAGGTCTTGGCACGTGGAAACCTTTGGCAAGCCCATCAGGCGCTGCACAAAGCACTTGCTGCACCAGTCCGGGGCACACGTTACTCCACAAGCTCCACATCCATGTTACTCCACTGACCTTTGCATCTTTAAATGGGAAAAACTTGGGGGGATTTTCATTTATTAAAGGCTTCCTGTAGCCCTCCACCACACACAACATAACCCATGCCCCACTGACTGCAGCGCATCTCTTTCTTTGCTCTAGAAATACTTTGTGTCTCCTGCTCAAGCCTCTTTGCCAACATCCGAAAGCTGAATTTGAGGCTCCACAACAGCCCCGGGAGCATTTTTACCCCCCGGTTCTGCTCTAACAGGGTATTAGAGAATCAAAGCTTTTCTCCTTTTAATCAGTTGCACTCTAAACAAGACCAGCCTTCCCAGTGCAGTAATTGATGCTCTGACACTGAGATGACATCTGCTGATGACAGGCCCCTAATACACCCTTCCTCTAAGTCAGTGCAGCCTCAGCAGCTTTCACGCTGGGCCCTTCATTACTGCTCTGGAAAAGCACACTTTATTATTCAAAGGACAAAAAGTACAGTCTATGCTGAAGAATACAGCGCCAAATAAACCTTGGCGTTGGTATTCCCTTAAAATCTGAGGTTAGACATCATTTGTATTCCCAAGCACTTGGAAACCCCTGCTCACAGACCAGGGCTACAGAAGCACCAAGCAACCCTGCAAACTCTGCACAGGGACTGATCTCTGGTTCATTTAGGCCAGATATGGACTCGAACTGCTCAAAAACAACTGGCCCCTGTGTTGTTCCTGTCCACTGGCTCCCTTCTCTCTCCCAGGACACAAACCAGCAGCACGTCCATCCTGCACCCTTCAGGGCTGTTGGAACGACGGCACGCGGCAAACGAGCATCTAGCTTAGAGGCATTTCCCAAACCAAGGCTCCAGCTTACCAGGAACTTACCAAATCCAGGGCCGAGCCTCCTCCCAGGTATTCCATGATGATCCACAGTTTCGTGCCCTGCAAGCAAGAATGCAGATTAAGAGCTCTTGGAGTCCAGCTTTATCTGAGCAGACTCAGTGCTGCCATGGGCACCAGACTGCACAGCCCACAGGGATGAGCTGGGCTTAGAGCTCTGCCACTTCACTCCAGCCCATCTCCAGCTTGTCAAGAACCAGGGGAGCTTTTCAGCCTTGGATCTTGGTAACGAGGCTGCCAGCTTGAAAGGTGGATTGGCAAAACACTCTCTTGCTCCCCAAAGGGATTCCCATGCTGAGATTTGCAAAGTCCTGATAAGAGATAACAGAGGCAGTCTAGGAAACTGCAGCTTTTTTGATGTTTTCCTTAGAAGCCTGAGAAAATGCATGATGGCCTTGGAAAAAGCACATGAGGAATCATCAGGCTCCCCAAAGCCTAAGTGCTTTGCTCCAGTCCCAGCCATGCAGAAGCTGCTCCTGCTCAAAAACAGCCTCCACCAAGGATTCCCAACCCTGTTCCCAGTGGAAGAGATGCCACTTGTCCCAGCTCTCCTCCAATGACTCTGGCCCTCATTTTATTGCTCCTTCAACCCTCAGTACACTCTTCCCTCGCTCCTGCTTCTCTGTGCGAGCGTGTCAGAGCTCAGTCTTGTATTGACACCACACTAATGCAGCAGGACCTCCTACCTTCAGGTAGGAGCCGTAGTATCGGGTGATGTAGGGACTATCGCACTGGCTGAGCACCGTGATCTCCTGCTGAATGTCCTCGATTTCATCCTCGGCCTCCTCCAGGTCGATGATCTTGATGGCCACCACCTCCTTGGTGCGGTTGTCGATGCCCTTGTACACCTCGCCGAAGGATCCCTTGCCGATGCGCTCCAGTTTGGTGAACAGCTCCTCGGGGTCCACCCTGGAGTGCTGGAGACAGGGAGAAATCAGGGAGCGCGGGGCAGCTTGCAGGGCATCACGTGTACTCGGCCGGCACCGCTTTCATCCCGGCTGCCCCTCTGCATCCCGCCCTGCTGTTTAACCACCCCGCCTTGGTGAATGGTCTCCAGATGCTGACAAGCTCAGCACAGAGCACGCCCCAGATGGGAAGAACTAAAGAAACCTTCTTACAAAGGGCTTTCTGCCCCTATAGACCTCGGCGGGGGAGCCAGGGGAGAGACGCTGGGAAGGAGGACATCAAGGAGCTCTTCAGAGCCCGTGTTCAGGCCCATGGAGCCTCCCAGCTTTCAGAAGTCAGCTGAGGTACCCAGCTATCCCAGAGGGATGAGAAGAGCGGGATGGATCCTCCATCCACAGACTCGTTCCTCTGGAGCAGCTTTCTCTGACGGGCACAGCCAGATGCAAAATAAAAAATAAATTTCAAATAAATTTAAAAATACCCTCCTAGAGAAGCACACCAACCAAGACACTGCTCACGTGGGGCTCACCTCAGAATTACTGACTCCCTAACAGCAGCCAGGCTTCAAAATTAACAGTTTAAGAGTGAAGTGGGAGAGCAAGGGAAGAAGCCAGAATCACTTTCTGGTGCCATTTCACCCTGCCCAGCTGCACACCCGCAGGCCTTGCTCTGCTTGAGGCTTTTCGTGATTAGATTTTCCGCCTTTCGGAAGAATTAGTTTAAAAACAAGGCTGCAAAGTGTGCTCTGACGGCTGGGAAGTGACCAAGCCGCTGCAGCAAGTTCTGCGCAGCCGGGACTCCTCCGGCTCCGCCACGCTGCCCGCAGGGACCGCTCCCGCGCAGGGAGATTTTATCCAAGACTGGGAACGCTGCACGTTCCCACCTAACCCCAGCTCTGCGCCAGCGCCCAGCAGCGTTGGGAGCTGCGTTATGATTAAGGCACCGCGGACGCCCAGCGCGTCGCTCCATGGGGAACGCCAGGATGAGGAAGGACAAGCTTTCTGGCCTGGGGGTTTCCAGGCACGTGCCAGGTTGCTGTATATCCCTGTGCATCCACGGCAGCACCCAAACGGGCTCTACCGGGAGCAAACACGGGGAAACAGGCTGGTGGGAAAAGAGGAGCTGAACTCGAGAGACACCAAGAGACAGGGCAAGAACAGGGACCGCGGCGGGAATGACCCCTCCGGTTGATCCAGGCTCCCAAGAGGACAAACGTAGCTTCAATCTCCGGATCGACCCGCAGCAAAGTGTCCCGGCCCGGTGACCCCCTGCACAAGTGCCACTCACAGTCTAGAAAATGAGTGTCAAGCCTGTCTGGGCCACATTACTTTAAGAACTGCAGCTGACTTGGGGGTTTGGCGTCTCCAAAGACATATGTGGAACGACAGTGCCTGCTGTTACCTCTAACTATAGAATTTTCCAATCAGACAAAGAAATCAGCCCGAGACGGTTTTGAACTGCTTGAGTCTAGCTAAGGAGGGGAGTTCCTGCGGCGAGCAGCACTTGGAAATACAAATATAACCCGTGGTGGCGAAAGGGCTTCGCAAGGAGCTTTCTTTTGCTCCAAGGCAGCGCGATGTTACTGAGTCAGAGGATTTGAGAGGCTTCCTCCAGGTCAGGGAAGGAGCAGAACCGGAATCGGGGCTCGGCTCGCAGCGTTAAGTGCTGCTAAGCGAGTGCATCTTGTAGAGGGGAGAGCAAAGGCTGGGCTCTCCGCACGAAGCAGCCGAGAAACAGCCGCCTAAAACAGCCTGGGCCGGGGAACGGAAGGTGAAGCCGTGCGGGGATTTGCCCAGGCTAATCCAGCGGCGCAGGGAATCCAAGCTAAGCCAGGCCTCCAACACCCCGGTGCTGGGGGCTCTCCGTTCCACAATTCCTCCTGCCATTCCCTGGATTCAGGCAAGCGGAGCTTCAGCACAGGTGCCCCTGCCCTCCGGCAAGCCCTGGGATCACAGGAATTCTCCAGCATTCCTGGAAAGGGCTCAGGAGTGGACAGCACAGGCTGCTTTCCTGTTCCAGGAGCAGGCAGAGAGTCACAGCACGACAAAACCAGACAATAGACTATAATATATAGACTAAAAGACTAAATAATAGACTAAATAATAGACTAAATCACCTAAGCCCTCCGATAAGCTCAGTGAATGCTGTACATAAAAAATACCCATTGCACCTAAACTGGCAGCTTGTTGGCATTTACATAAATCCACCCGCAAACAATTCCACCAGCTCCCTACTCCTCTGTTCACAATTATCCTCCTCGGTTTTATCAGCTTCTTCCAGCTCTGCTCTCCTATCTACTTATCTACGAGCTTAAGAGGAACCTCTTCTGTCGCTACAGAACTCGGCCACTTCACGTTCTTCCAGCGCTAACTAGACAGCGTCCTCTCTTCCTTTCATTTCTCTCCCTGTTTATGACTCATCCAGGCGCTATATTTGCATCTAATTCCACAACCATAGGGGGAAACAGCTTATGCGAAAAGCAGCCTGCGATCCGAGATGCGGCGTGAACCAATTTTACACCGAGGAAGCCCGGGGAAAGCATCGTCTCAAACCACGGAGCCTTTTAGGGCTTAATTCTCCCTCTAGGAGGAGGAGGGAAGGGCAACGCTCTCCTAAAACACGGCGGGGGCAACGATGCACCCAGTAGTGACCGCGGTCCGTAGTCAGGCGACCCATTTGGGAGGACAGGCCGTGCAAGGCAACGCTAGGAACGTGGTTCGGCTCCGAGGCCCAAGTCTGACATCATCCTTGCGCGTCCTCCGAGGAAAACGTCCTCGCCAGGAGGGCACTTAGACACATCCACCGGGCCCGGCATCTCCCTCGGGAGAGACACGTGCACTGGACCAAGAGCACCGTCGCGATTTGCCCCAGGTGCCAGCGTGAACACTTCTGATTGATAGAACGTGTCCGCGTCAGGCTGGAAATGCAGCTTTTCTCACCATTTCTAGCCTCCCTCTCCTCCAAACACCCAGGGAGATGGTGATTCCCGCTGAGAGCAGCGCTGCTCCCTCAGGGAGGAGCGAGGCAGCAGGATGAATCCCCAAGGAGCCGCCGGAGCGGCTCTTGGCCCCGGTGTAACTTGTCCGGGGCGTCGCGCTCGCCGGCGGAGCGGGACACCACTCACCTGGTTGGCGAATTCCCGCAGATGGGCCATCCCGGCGGCGGCTCCCGCTGCTCCTGCGGCCTTCCCGTGCGCCGGGCGCTGCTGCCGGCGACACGCGTGACAGGGGAGGCCATGACGGAGCCGCCGTGGCCCCTCGGCACCCGCCGCCTTCCCCGGGGCGGCCCCAGGTCCCCGAGGGGCCCGGGGGTGCCGTGCTGGGGGTTCCCCCAGCACGGCA
>VWPW01015417.1:10373-24577 GCA_013389825.1 Crypturellus undulatus
GCACCGGGCGGGGAGGTGGCCGCGCCGCGCGCTGCCTGCTGGGAGTTGTAGTCCCCCCCGCTGCCGCCCGCGCCACCGGGCTCCCCCGCGCGGACTACGCATCCCGGCAGCCCGCGCGCGGAAGGGGGAGGGAGGCAGGCGCGGCGCTCGCGGGGGCTGCTGGGAGGGGGAGTCCCGCGGCGCGGCCCGTCCGTGGGGGAGGGCGAGGCGGGGACTACAAATCCCAGGAGGCCCCGCGGCGGGGAGGGCGGTGCTTCCGGCGTTGCTCGTCGCTCGGCCCCTGAGGCGGCCTGAGGGGAGCGAGGCCGCCAGGTGGCAACAGGGCGCCGCGGCCGGGCGGGAAGCGGGAATTGTTGGGAAAAATACCCCGGCAGAGGGAGGTGCGAGTCCTCGGCGCGCTCTCTATCACCCCGGTCTCACTTGGCTACTCTGGACATACATGACGGGGCTGATCAAGAGCACAAGGGCTTGAATTAAGGTTTGGGGCGGATTTTGCTCTCCGGAAAGGAGATGGAGTAACATTACCTGCTCATTAATGTCCCTTTCCTATGAGGGGCTTAGTGCCAGCATCCAGCTGGTATATCTAGTAGTAGCTGGGAACCCATTCTGTGCAGTGCTGGCTCCTCTCAAGAGAACATGGGCCTCGGGTGCCAGGGAATGAGAAACCAGGTCTCCAATACGTGGTGGGAGCAGCAGGAGGAACGGGGCAGACGCCTTATGTGGGGCTGTTTTTGCTCCACCACCTCGATTGCAGCATCGTAGCGATTTTCCTCTTAAAACAAGGAGCCGGTCTGTAAAATGAGCTCTGCTGCTTCCGAGGAAGGGGGCACCTCTGTCCCTTAAACCCAAGTGCCCAGCGGGAAGCCTGCAACACCCCGTGCCATCCATTTATCCATCCGTGTGTCCACCCGTCTTGCTCATGGAGGCTCTATCTTTCCCACGTGGAATGACATTAAGCAACATTGACTCCCTCCGTTAGAGCAACAAACCGTGAGCTTAAACATTGCTGAGGCAGTTCGTGCGTGAGGCTTCGTGCACTTCAGCTGTGGGAGTCGCTTGACCGAGGCAGACACCTCTCTTGCTCAGAACTGTAGTTTTACCTGTTTCCACTTTGGTCACCGAAAACGCTTCCCCTCTTTCTGGTTGTGCTTAGCAGCCCGCAGCTTGCTGTGGAGTCACAAGGCGACTTGAGCATCGCCGGTGCCTTCCCCACAGGGGCTGTGGGACTCTGCACTCTCGCTGCCACCTCGCTGGCCTCTTCCTGGCTGAAATTTCTGGGATTGTGGTAGGTAACTGTTAGTGTAAGTATTTGTGCTCAAAAGAGCTTCAGTCAGACTGTGTTCACCTCGCTGAATAAACCCTTAAGTCTTTTCTCTGCTGTAAAACTAAGTATCTAAGCTGCGAGCAGCTGATGACGTTTGGAAGCACTGCAAAGCAAAGCACAAGGATCAGTGTATGTGGGGCAGCTGTCTGGGCACATTATGAGGAAGCAGCATCGCTTGTGTTGAGCTTTTTTGTGAAAAGTGGCTCTCCTTGCCCAAATCCTTGTAGATTTTTCTTTTTTTTCCTCCCTTTCTCTACTTGTTTTTCACCTCCTCTTTGACTCCTTGTAATCAAATTATTAACTGAACTAACTCAATGGGAAAGACTTCTCTGATATTTATTGTTGTCCCCAGAAGCTTTTGCTCTCAAGAAGATGCTTATTCATTCTAGCAGCTGACACACTTCAGTAGCTAGAGACACTGCTTGTGCTGACCGAAACTCGTTCTGGTTTTTCTTCTTTGCTCTGTCACAGGTGTTTTCCTGTATTCAGAAAAGAAAAATACCCCCTTCCCCAACTTCATTTCTGGGAGCTTTGTTTAACACACAAAGACACTGCTGCTGATTATCTAATTTGTGTGAGCTGTAGAAATGCCCCTTGCTATCATCCCTTGATAACCAGAGTAGAAAATGTAGCGTTGAGCTGTGCTCAGCTGCAAATAAACAATTCTTCAACCCTGCCCGTCGCCGAGACTCGCCCTCTCTTTGAGGCGAATAGAAAAACAGATTAAAATCAGTGACCTCAGACAAAGTTTCCGGCTTGCTGATTTTCAAATATGATTAAAATTGACTTGAACCGCTCTGACTTAAATGGCTGCACCCTGATCGTCGCTGGCAATGGCTTTTGGCATCTGGCTCCATGGGTGTTTCGTGCCAAGGTTTCCGTGCCAGGATCGGATGCACCAGAGGAGGCCAGTGGGCTGGGAAAGGAGCAGAGCATCATGAGATGCTCATGGCATCCTAGGAAATAGGTTAAAATTTTCCTGCTTCACCCTTTTGTCCTGATCATTGCATGTGCCTGACTTAGGTTTCTCAGCGTTGGGTAACCAGAAATTGCTTTTCTTTCTTTTATTTAGTGTCCTTCACCATAACTCTTGAATGTCGTCATCTTAAAGATGGTGGGAAGCCCAGGCCTGCAGAGCAATCACTGCTCTTGTGGGGGGATTTGTTGGTGACCTTCTCGCAGCTTGTTCCTGACTTGTGCAGCGGGGTAAGAAGATCCAGTTCCCCCCCAGTCCATTTCTGTACGCAGAAACAAAACTTGGGCGACGCTCTCTTGAACTGTTACCTTGCCAGTAGCAGAGTGGAAATGGTTCCCTCCTGCACGCAGCTACTGTGGTTGTGCTAACACAGCTANGTCCTTCACTATAACTCTTGAATATTAAAGGTGGTGGGAAGCCCAGGCCTGCAGAGCAATCACTGCTCTTGTGGGGGGATTTGTTGGTGACCTTCTCTCAGCTTGTTCCTGACTTGTGCAGTGGGGTAAGAAGATCCAGTTCCCCCCAGTCCATTTCTGTACGCAGAAACAAAACTTGGGCGACGCTCTCCTGAACTGTTACCTTGCCAGTAGCAGAGTGGAAATGGTTCCCTCCTGCACGCAGCTACTGTGGTTGTGCTAACACAGCTACTCCTGCAGCTGTGCTGCAGACGGCAGGTTTATCTCACCCAGATGAAGAATTACGAGCCAGTTCCCTGAACCTCTCTCTCTGCAAACATACACAAAATTATAGCAGTGCAATGCAGAGGACCAATGGAATGAGTGGTTGGAGGTGAAGGTTGCTTTAAGTGAACTCAGTACTAAAAGAACAAGTGTTTTTGCTGTCCCTCTGAGTAGGAGGGATAAATCCTGCTGGCCAGAAGCAGTCGTGAAGGTGACATTTGGCTGTGTGGAGTCCCACCAGTGCATCTGATGTATAGAAAGGCTTTGCTGGCATTCAGGGTGGAACCCAAAGCACCGTGTGGCATCACTGAGCGCGACGCAATCGTGTGCAATCAGGAGCTGGATCTGCACGGAGCCGAGATAGGCCAGGCCTCCTGCTGCGACAACGCGCAAAGGCGGCTTCCTGAGAAGCACCGGCGCTGCCCTGCCCAGCGCTAGACGCTACAGCTGACAAGCCTGAGCCCTTCTGAAAGTCATTAAGGGCTTAATTAAAACTAGGGCTGAGTCCTGGATATGTAAAATTCAGCTTGAAGGTCTTTGGGGCCTGTTTAGGGCACGACAAGGTGAGCAGGGCAAGAGCCTCCTCATCACGGATCTGTCTGCCCATATGAGCTATGTCTGTGTCCTAGCATGTGGCCTGGAGCAGTAACCAAATGTTCCAGAGCTCATAAATGCTGTGTAAACCTTGGGATTTCTGGATCATTGCAAACAGAGGCATCTCTCTGGTAAGAATATACTTAAACCAGAGTGGGAACCGATTCCCAAACTTTGTAGGTGACCGAACACTAGAATGAAACTGGGAAGCATCATCCATTTCTGTGGCTTGGAGCTTGCAAAGGAAGAATCCTCTCTGCTGCCTCGGGGATAGCGACTGCATTAGCTCTTCTGCATTTTCTATTTTAGTGCTGCAGTATGTAAATATTTTTGTGGTGTTCTGAAAAGCAGCTATGGCTGTGGGACAGCCTAAGACTTATTTCTGCTGGGAGTCTGCCTTATTGCTGGCGTGTGAGATGATGTGTTTAGTGAAATGTGAAGAAGACAACTGGAGGATAGGCTCATAACCAGGACGGTTGTGTCTCTGGGCTTGCATTCCTGAGCTGATAAGGCAAGTTCAGCGGGGATCTGGAGGAGGTTGTGTCTGCAAACAGTGGGAGCAAGCAGGGCAGGTGGTTCAGAGAGGAAAACCCTGGGAGTTGGTGATCACCTATGTCAGATACACATAAACTTGTCTTAGGGGATACGTGGGCTGCTAAACTTGAGGTGTTTAAATCGTTAGACCTGTGTCCTCGTAAAGGAGAGCAGCCTAAAGGTGACATCACCGTTGGCTCAGGCTCTTTGGGCTGGCGTAGGACACCTGGCACCACAAAATCTCCTTCCAGGGGGAGCACTCCAAGACAGTGCCATCACGCAAGTAATATAAATAACACAAGTTGTGATTTCAGAAGGTTCTGAGTGAAGGTTTTGGGTTCCAAAAATCTCTGTATTTTGCCTGGGTCCCCATTCAGTTGCTGCTTCCATGTATTGTTTTCCTGTTGCAACGGGCAAAGTCTTTCTGTGTTAAAAACAAATGTTTCACCTAAACTACCTGTTCCTCCCTGCATGTCTTTGCAGCCTAAAGTCTGACCTGATTTTTCAGTGATAAATGGTAACTTTAGCCATGCAGAGCAGAACCATTACTACAAAAATCAAGCAGGAAGAGGCCGTGTGGGGAGATAGTGTGTTAAAACTGACTTGGTCAGCAGCCAGTGTGAGGGAGAAGAAAGTTCAGGTATAGTTTAATAGAGGGCTTTAGAGTGATCACAGTACCAATTTTGCTCATCTCATCTCTAGGTTGAAACCTCTTGTAGCAGCAGGGTGTAGTTGGATTGTCCCAGATTGTCCCGCTATTAACTGTGCATCTCTTCCAGGTCTCTCTGCTTCTCTTAGCCCTGGTTCTGCACGGACCCACGTCTTCCTTCTGCTGAAGGTTGTTGCAGGCCAGCATGAAACAGCTGGGATCAGCACCAGGAGGTGAGACGACACAACCTGGGGTTGTACCGGATAGAAACGGGGCTGGTTGTTCTCATGCTATCACAGGAAACCATAGCCCGCAGTCCCCTTCATAAGCTTGAAATTAGCTGCCGGTTTCACCTCTTCTGTAACTTTTTTAAGGCTCTTCCAGAGCTTTTCTTCTCTAATGGTTAAACTCCTTAGTATCTAAGTCTAAACATATTTGTGGATAGTTTATGCTTCTTGCTGATGCAGTTTCCCCAGGATTTGCTTCCCAGTGATGTTACCTATAAAATGAAGCCATCTCTCTGTGCTTGCCTTGGCTTTACTAAATACACGTGGCAAGTTCTTCTCCTCATCTCCCTGTCTCACACAGGCAGTAACGGCCATGGAGATGCTGTTGTTCCAGCCACAGCGGTGGCATGAGAATAGCAGCTCTGCTGGCAGCAGTATTTTGGGGTGTTACAAGCTCTTTCTGCACCGTTTCCCAATACTGCTTGGCCACAAGGTTTTTTCCAGCCTGGATCAAGCCTCTAGATGCTGTAGCCTAAACAGGCAGCGGGAAAAAGGACCTCATTATACTGCTCCTTGGACTGTAGCCCCCCTGTTCTGTGCTCAGCAAAATGTTCTGTGCTGTGGTTTCATCTCCTGCGCTCTTAGCAGTATCACTTAATGCACAGATAAATAATAAATTCCATGCCCTGATTTTTGACACAAAATCCAGCTCCTTATGCGTCGCCTTGGTTTTTTTCAGTTCTTGTCTGCTTGACTCATGCTGCCTGGTGGAAGTCGAGGGGGTGCCGGGCGCCGCGACAGCCGGCTGCGGAACATGTGGGATGTGTTTGGCGCCTGGGAAGGCGCCCTGGCACTGACACGTTCGCCTGGATTCTGGCAAAAGCTCCCATTACTTGAGCAGCGGTGATATTTCAGTGCTTGTCTTTGTTTCAGAGGCCTGTCGAGAGGGTTTAGACAGGGCTACTGTTTCAAGCGGGAATTGGAGGCCGTATTTTTAACAGTTTTGCAGCTGGTAATTGGGAAGGCAAAGCCATGACTTTCCAAGAGAGACCACAGGCCTCGTTTCTGCGAAAAACGGGTAGATTGGGGATGACTCAGTAGTGCAGAATCTCTGCAGACTTGATTTTGGCCTCTGAGGGATGGATTTCTGCTTTGGAGACTATATTTACATTTCAGGAAAGCTAGTGGATGACAACAAATTTCCGAGAGGATCCTTGAGCCAACGCTTGAGGTGCTGAAGACGAAGCGCCGGCTCCATCACCAACCTAACATGGTCACGTCAAGCTAAGCGCAGGATTCTGACTGGACTTCTGCCGTGAAACATGGGTGTCCAACTGTCCTCATGGTGACAAATATCCATTGCTTTTGACCTGCTTTTGTGTTTCAAACAAACCATGTGTCCAGTTAGTCATCAACAAGTTCTTGTTTTTGGAGAACAACTCATGGTTGGGGGCTTTTTTTCCCTCCACAAAGCTCCTCTTTCTGAAAATTCTTTTGTTTTAAATCACAGCCAAAAATGCCAGTGTTTCTACTGGACCTATGGAGTCAAAATGGTGCAAGTGGAAACAAAGCTGACAGGTGCGGCGTTGATGTGATAATGCCACAACCAGAAGCTTATTTTGAGATTCATTTCTAAATACTTTGGAATGAATTTAATATTTTACTTAAACTTTATTTAAAATCCTTTTTTTTTTTTTTTTTCCTGGACACCTCGGAATGAAATGGGCATGTTTCTGCAAAGCTCTTCTGTTTTGGACAAACTGTTTTCTATCATCAAACTCACTACAATTTTTTAATTGGACTCCTCCTAGTTTGAGGGAACCTGAAAGCTGCAGCAGCAGCACATCTTGCTTTAGCCCTGTGTTTTAGTTCTTGTCGTTAATCCCTCCTGTCATTTAGGATGGAAATTTTAGTCCTGGCCCCCTGGCCAAGTGCAATATCCACCCTCTGGAGTGCAGCTCTGCAAGAGCTGCCGTGAGCGTCCATCTCCATCAGAAGTTAAAGCCTTCCTGGTGCATCCCAAACTTTCTGTTACATCGAGCAACCTCATCTGGAAACCCTTCTACCTTTGTCCCAAGGGATCCACCTTGAGCAAAGACCTCACAAAGACCCAACACAACTGCAGGGAGCCTCCTTAAGAGAGAAGAAGGGGGAGGAGAAAGCCGGCTGGAGCAACCCCACCTCCCAGTTATTTCATTTTCCTTACAAGGCTAAAGCTAAATGCTGTCCTCTGCCTGCCTGGGTCCCTTAAAAGCAGCAGAGCAAAGCCGAGGATCCTGAGTGAGCGCAGGGCGGGATGCGGAGGATGGCAGGGATGGAGAAGGAGGCACCCTCGTGAGCCCTGGGCGCTGTGGAGTGGCTAAGGCTGGTGCTGGATGTGTGATGGGATCTCTGCAGCCTGAACGAGGCGCTCACTCCTGCAGACCTTCCAAACAAGCATGAAAGCGACCCCAAGAAGCCACTGACAGGGAGGAAAGCTGCAGCTCGAGAGGTAAATATATTTCTCACTGGGAACAGATTCAATTACGTGGCTGTGATTTAGTTTAAGACTGATTGTAAGCGAATGGCTAAAGCTGAGGAGTGAGAAATAAATTCAATCCCATCTGGATACAAGATTTGCTCTCGCTGCAAAAGCTGTACTGGCTTAAAAAGCCAGTGCATTTATTCGGGTGCATGAAGAATTTTGGATTGTCACTTTGGGCATTCGCACCTGAAAACTTTTTTCTTTTTTTTTTTTTTTTTGTAGAAGCAATCTCTTGGTTTTCCTCTGGTGTTGCTAAAGGATTTGGAGAAGTAAAACCTAATCTTCAGAATCAAAACCTAGAGCAGGTTTACGACAAAGAGCAGTCTTTCTCTCTGAAGCTTAGTGCTAGCGAGGCATTTAAAACACTCCTGTATTTGAGTTTTCACAGTATTTTAGTGCCATTTCCCCAGAAGGATTCATGACCTACTGAGCTGGAGTGTCTGTCTGCATCTGGTTGGGGTGATTGCTGCTGGAATTTGGGATTTTTTTTTTCTTTCCTAGTTTAATTGAAACAAGCTGAGGTTGTCTAACACATTCTGGGAATCGTTTCCACTCTAGTCTCGCTGAAGCACAATTGCAGGACTCATAGCTGAAGCAGAGAAGTGAAAACACCTTAGTAGTTCAAAACTGTGGGCCAAGCTGTCCCTGAAAGTACAAGGAGCTGAAAGACGAGAAGATTTGGCCCCTGGTCTGTAAGATCCCCCGAGAGAGATGTTGAGCAAACATGATAACACTTCTCTTAGCATCTCTGTAAGATGCGACACCTGCGCTTCTGCATTACATCGTTGTAGCCCTTAATTTTGTAACCTGAGTAACAGATGCTGTTATTCACTAGGTAGAGTGACCGCCTGGCCTTCGGAGAGCAGCTGCAGGAAGCCGTGACACACCGAGAGGACTGGGGATCACGGGACAGCGCCTGCAGAGTACTGCTGAGGCCACCGTGCGCGGAGCTGCTCGGCGGCCAAGCATGGAAGTGCTGCGCCGCTCCTCGGTCTTCGCCGCAGAGGTGATGGAGGTTTTTGACCGCTCTCCCACTGATAAGGAGCTCGTGTCCCAGGCCAAGGCTCTCTGCAGGGACTACATAAACTCCCGGCTGATCCGAGCGGGCGTCAGCTGGAGCAAACCCGAGTACAACGCGCCGGTGCCTGGTGGCAAGCTGGCCGAGGTGTCCGCCATCNTCACGGGACGGAGCCTGCAGGGTCTCTCCCAGCGCTGGGGCCACCGCGCGCGGAGCTGCCTGGCGGCCAAGCATGGAAGTGCTGCGCCGCTCCTCGGTCTTCGCCGCAGAGGTGATGGAGGTTTTTGACCGCTCTCCCACTGATAAGGAGCTCGTGTCCCAGGCCAAGGCTCTCTGCAGGGACTACATAAACTCCCGGCTGATCCGAGCGGGCGTCAGCTGGAGCAAACCCGAGTACAACGCGCCGGTGCCTGGTGGCAAGCTGGCCGAGGTGTCCGCCATCCTGTTGCGACTAGGTGAGTCCCTGTGGAATGAGTGGGAACGTGAGGCCCATTGGGAGCAGACAGCAAGCTGAGTTCTGTTTGGGCTGTGTAAGAGCTTTAATTCATTCAGTAGCTTTCAGAGTTAGATGTTTGAATGGATCTTGCTGTGTTTTCTCCAAGCACATGTCACTCAGCTGCTATGACACAGCCCAACCTGGTGCCTAGTAGAGGTCTCCCAGCTCTCAATTTGGACTTCATCAGCTGCTCACATTAATAGTTGCTTGTGGTGATGTTTAATTTGGAGGTAGCTGCTTAGACCATGAGTCCCAGAAGTTTTGTAAAAGCTGTTTCCCAGTAAGTGTCGTGTATTTAATCTGCCTTTGCCTGCCTGAGTCATTCGGCAAGAGAAGAGTTTTGCTTTCTGTCACTGCGGCAACTGTTAGATCTTCTGGGCTTGGGGCATCCACACAGCGTGGCCCGTCTTTCTTACAGGGGCCTCTGCACAAAGATAACGTCACCTACGCATTCCTGTGCGGGAAGAAAAGGATGCCCATGGAGGCACGAGCAGGAGAGGCTGAGCAGGGACTTGTTCAGCCCTAATATCCAAGTAACACATGCCTGGAAGGCTGCCTAGGTGCTGACACTTGCCTGGATTTTTTGCTTGTCTTAACTTCCCTGTATTCAAACCACTTGTCTTTTGGGATCCCTTTGCTCCTGGAGGCTGCTTCCAACATCCTTCTTTGCCTGCAGGCTGGAATATTAGTTCATGTCTGGCTTGGAAACTGCAATTAATATTTGCATCCAATTTAAATACAAATAAGTCTGGGGAAGCAGTGTTCAGCTGGGCCTAACCAGTTCGGGACCAGGATGGCTTTCCCACTTTATCCCCTTTCTTTCTGCTTCTCTGAGATGTTGCCCCAAATTTCTTTCTTTAAGGCACAGCTTTTCTTAATTTTGACTGACTTCTCATTCTTTTCCCCTTTTTCTCCCATGTTCTGACCTTTTAGGGTTTTTTTTTTCTTTCTCTTTTCTATTTTGGTTTCCCTCTTATTTTTTGACTTTGTTTTTTGTTCTTCTGTCAATCTTGCTGCTATCCACACTGTCTCTTTGGCCCTCCCTTTCTTTTTTACCTGACTTGGGGGCTGAGATTTGGTTGCCTCCAAGCAGATCTTCAGTGGGTGGCCAGGAGCGTGTGAAAGGGCAAGCAGGTGGCAGCCCGGATCTGAAGGCGTCTTCTGGATGACTCTTCTGCTACTTATTCATGTCCAGATGGAAAGATTTGGCTGATAGTCCCCATCGCTTGGCTCTTCTCTGAGCAAATTTGGAGACAACCATGGTACCCGTGCAACAAGAGCGGGGAACAGCCCTTCCAATGGGAACAAGGAGTTATTTCCGTCCCAGTTGTTTATAACCACCCCCTGCCACATGGCTTGTTCCTTCTTCTTCCCTGTCATGTCCATAGCAATGCCCAGCAATGTGGTATCTGTTGTCCTTTGCTTCTTGTCATGCAGTGCAAGGAGTCCAACCCCATGAAGGTTCTGCTGAGAACCCTCCGGAGATGAGAAGTTGAGGGTGGTCTCAAAGGGCTGCTGGGCTCAAGAAAGGCAGTTGTGAGGCCTGAGGGAGTAGGAGCCAGGAAGGCTGGGTCCAAATTAGTGGAATTAGGTAGTCAGAGATGGTAAAACCCTTTGGTTTGGCCAAATGAGATGCCTCAAACTAGCCCATCCTGTGTGTCCTGGGTCTGTTTTATCTGAACTTCGTGGAGGAAGGAGGAGAAACACACAAATAGCTCTGCGTGTTGCAATGTGTACAGTGAGACACGGAGACAGGGGGGATGCCACCAGTACCGTGTGCTGCTCGAGACTTCCCAGAGACCTCCCTGGTAGGAACCTGAGTAATCCTGGCGCTGCTTCGCCCTGTTTTTCTTTCCCCCTCTGTTCTTCTCTGCGTTCATTGCTGCAGGACAGGGCCTGCTCTGCTGGCGCGGGTGCCTCCAACCAAACCTGGGCCCGGATCCCACCTGAAGCCTCTGGGCGCTGCTTGTTACAAGCTGCAGCAGGGGCAGGGGACCAGGTGCTGTTGACAGTGCCCTCCTGCTTCCCACCCGTTCTCTTCGGTGAGAAGAGCTGTTGAAGAGTATGATATAGTCCCTGTTATTGGGGCAGCCCATACATCTTCTGGGTTTCTGCTTGCAATCGTGGGACAATCCTGCATGTACAGCTGGCCAGCACTCGTTATTTGGGGAATTCTGGAATGGTTTTCATAAGATTCAGTGGTTAGTGACTTGGTAACACTCCTCATTTGGATGCCTTCCTCCTTTCCGCTTCCCACCTACGCGATGACGTGATGTTTTCAGGACGATCAAGTCATCTGGGTCTTGTGGTGGGATCTGAAGTTGTTCTTTGAGCTCTCCTCTTCCCCTGGGCACCCCGGAGCACATGTGTGTGGTGGAAGGAGCTCCCATCTCAGTGACCAAATGGAGACTTCCCTACCCAAAGAGCCATTTCCATGTGGGAATTCTGCAGTGTTCCTACAGTACTGATCCTGGCTATTTTAGGCCTGTTTTTTTAAGGATACACAATATGTACGTGCAGGTGTGTTGTAGGCATGGTAACTTTGAATCTATTTTAGCCTAAGTGACAGAAGTGAAGATCTTCCACTGAAAATAAGTATGTGATAAACAGGAAAATCTCCTGCCTGTGTGCAGCCCGCAAGAAATACCTGCAAATCCTTGTGAGGAGTCTCGCTAGAGAAACAAATCCACTGAAAAGCGGGTTTCAATAACTTCATTCAAAATGAAAATAAGGGTTTGTTTTGCTATGATAGGAAAGCTCTGCTCCTGATTCCCAAGCTGCAGAGCCCATGTCTGGGATGGCAGGGGGTTTTCTTCCTGTACTTGGTATTTCCATCTTGGTCTTCAAGCTAACTGGACATCCCCGACCATTTCCAATGGGGAACTTAATTGCTGAGGCATGAGCCAGGCAAATGAATGTTCATTTAACCATTTGAAGAAAGCAAAAAAAAAACCCTCCTGGTCTTCACTCAGTGCCCATTTTAGTGTAAAATAGCTAAATAGCCTTTTTTCCATCAATATCATGCAGCTCTGGGTGGGCTCTTGTCTTTCATCAGGCTGCAGGATGCTCAAGACTCACATCTGGGGGCTTTTTTGAGAAATCTTGGCATTGTGAGCAGCCTAATGTCTCTGAAGTGTGCAGAGATGCACGTGCACTTCATGAACAAACCGAGGTGACTCTCCTCATCACAGGCTGGTCTGTGGTGGAGGAAAGACGGGTGCAGGTCCCCATCCCATCCCACCACACTTGAGAAGCCCAAGGGCACGAGGTGTGTTAGGAAAGGAGAGCAGGTGACCTGTATGTGGAGCTGGGAATAAATCTCCACCTGGAGGGGCACGTGGGGCGCGATTCCCGCACGGCTGGAGCAGAGCCTCATGTTCTCGGCGTTGACTCCGAGCTGTTCTGTTCCTAGGAGATGAGCTGGAGTACATCCGCCCCAACGTGTACCGCAACATCGCCCGCCAGCTCAACATCTCGCTGCACTCGGAGACGGTGGTGACGGACGCCTTTCTGGCCGTGGCCGCGCAGATCTTCACCGCAGGTACCGTGCCCCAGCGGCGGAGACACAGGTGGGGCCGGGTGGACAAGGACACGATGGGGCCCAATCTCCGGAGATGTCGTGTTTCTGGGATCGCCTGCAAGGTGGGGCCTCGTCTCTGGAAGAGCTCTGGGCAGCTTGGCAGCGTGCCCGGCTTTAATGATTTAATGAGAACTCCGGGATGCTCTGTTGTTCTGGCAGGGAAATGCCCCATTTTATAGACCCTCCCGGCAGCTTCTCGCTTGTTCTAGAAGGCACCTCCCGCCCTTCCTCATTAGGAGCTGGTGTTACCCCGTTGCACAGGGAGGTCTCATTCCAAACGCCTTTGCTCACCACTGGCAATAGGAGGAGAGTCATTACATGGGAGTCTCCCTTACCCCAGCTCACGTTGCTCGCACTCAGAGCCAGAACTAACTCATTGCAAGGGAGTTCCCCTCTTCTGGCTTCCTTCCCCCCAGCAGGAGCCAGACCTGCAATGGAGCCTCCTTCCCGCAGCTGTTCTGGGCCTTTCTCGTAAGCAGAAAGGCGGCAACTTCGGCTTTCCAGGCTGGTGGCTGCCAAACAAGCAGGTGCTTTGAGCTTTCTCACCGCTCGGACCCGATCATGCTGCTGCTCGGCCGGTCCCGGCGCTTATTGGCAAAAGCAGAGTTCCCCGTGCTACATTCCTGCAAGGGATACCTGGCTTTCCTTGAAAAGAGTTTCTGTCCGGGCCTCAGCCCCTCTGCCCGTGATTGGGAATGCAGTAGTGGGGAATCGCTGCAGGAGAAAGGAGATTTCGTGTGGAGGTGACTCATGGCTTTGGGTAAGACAAGTCCTGGCATAACTGTGGCTTTTCTACCAAGTCTTGTTGTATTGCCTATGGAAAGAACAATCTCCCTGAGAGGGACTGCCTGGCGCCCCGGAAAGGTCTCTTGAGGCAGATTCATTCCCTTGGATTCGTGGAAATCCAAGGCATGTCATAAAAAAAAGATGGCTCCGTGGCGAGCGCCGCAGTCCGTGGCGTCCTTCCTAGCTATGCCTGGAATGCAGAGACGGCCGCGCCGGGCCAGCTGGGGATGCCACACAGGCTTGGAAAGCAAAAGCTGGACAGATATGACTAGAATGCCTGAGTGTGGTGGCAGTTGGCCACAGGTGGCCTGTCTTGTCTCGCCGGTAACGGGCTTTGCTTGCTCCAGGGCTCACCAAAAGCAGAGGTCGAGCTTGCGGGCTCGCGTATTTGCTGTCCAGATGAGGAGGTTTTGGTCCGAGAGGAGCATCGGTGACTCAGGTCACCTCGGTTATCGGCACCATCTCTCTTTTTGCAGACACTCAGCTGCATGAATTGCTGGTAGGCGGTTTCCAAGCCTTCCCTGTGCTCTGTGAGCAACTTTTGCTCCTCTTTTGCACATTGAGAGCAACGAGCAGGATGGCCCTTGCGTGTGCAGAGCTAGGGTTATGGATTCAATCACTTGCTTCTATCAATTCATCACTCTCCCTTGTCAGAAGGGGGCTGAGAGGCAGAGGGGGAAATGTTTGCTGATTTTTAACATTCCAGGATCCCGGCTGCAGTCTTGAGATTCAGCACTTAATGCTAAATCCAGCAAATCGAGAGCCGTCTGTGGCAGCCAGACATTCATTCCTTTTTTTTTTTTTTTTTTTTTTTTT
>VWPW01015418.1:2684-14470 GCA_013389825.1 Crypturellus undulatus
TTTTTTTTTTTTTCATTTTCTGTATCTGAACAAGAATATGGACTGCAGTGTGCAACAGAAAAAGACAACATGCAGTCCTGGCAAACAGGAAAGGATGGTCCAAACAGTGAGTGAGATCATTGAAGTAAAGCATACAATTCCTACAGACCTTACTGGGAAAAGGATTTTATCCAAAGAATCCAAGTTATTCTAGAAGAATATTCGTACTTGCTTGTCATAAAGGAAAATAATTCAATCGTGACTGTCTAAAATCCTACTTGCAAAAAAACAGTTTCTATGACTCACTAATTGTTCATTACACGTGAACCTAGGGTTCTCTTCATTTCAATGCTTTCAAGCTGTCTTTTTATAAATACAAATATTGAGACATTGCCTATTAGATAGACAATGAGATAGAGAATAACTAAATAACTAATTCAAAGCTTACACAACTGATGGAAACCTAATAAAGGTCAAATTTCCACAGATTCTCACAGAGGTCTACCCACACTGAACTTACAGGGATCTCTTTACCGGTCAGAGGCCACATCAGTTAACTGAAAATATACACACCCAAGATTTCTGAACAGTACACAAAGTCAATGTGGTATTTTTTGACTTTTGCATGGATAGCAGCCTCCACCCTTTCAAATCTATTCTTAAAGATCTGCTGATGTGATATTTACCTGCATGAAAAGATTCTGAGTTAGCTCCCTGCAAGAGTTCGCTTGTCTCAGGCAGAAACAGGACTTAATTTTGGAAAGGCCTGTGTTGGCTGCCTACACAGACATGAATTTCAAGTACTGTTAGATAGACAATCTCCTTCGTACTATATATTAGAGCTGTCAAACAAGTTCTAGTGTTGTTATTGCTGTATCACAAATCTCTCACTGGTAGATACTTTCCTTAAAGCACCAACTCCTGGATTGTCACAGGACTGGAAAAAAAAAAGTACGTATCCTCCTTTTACAGAGGAAAGCTTGGAAAAACAGCATTTAATGGCATAAAGCCTGCAGAAAAAGGGAAAAGAAAATGAATGTGAGTGCTATTTTGTTGCTCATTTCTCACATCCCTTCTTGTTTTTTCAGCCAGCTTAATGTTCTGTGATTTCTTATTGAGTTTGGCCCTCTTGCATCACCAACTCCGTTATGAATGACTTTATGTTCTTGCTTTTGGACTGCTAAGCTTCTTTGGACAGAAATTGTTGTTTACTGCACTTCCCTAGAACATCGTGTCCAATCTTTAGATCAGAGGTCTGTGGACAACTGCAGTGATCAAATACTGAGGGAAGGCCAAGGCTTGTTATGCTCTCCCTGGGAGCCCAGTCCTAACAGGTTGCCCATAACAGTGTTTTGGGAATCATTATTCTAATCACGTTTGTTTATTTAACGTATTCCACACTTCCTGCCTCAGAATTAACTTCTCTTGACTTGCTAAGCATGATTGTAGGGTACAATAGAGAGTATGTAATCTTTTACGTTTCTGTTACTTAGTATTAGTTTGTTTATATTTGGAGTTGCAAAAGAGGCTAATAGAGCTAGGTGCCTTTCAGATCCTTGCTTACTTTTGTTCCTGCTCATAGGCTTTTTTGGGCAGATTGCTTCCTTTTAGTAAATCATTCTGTTTTGAGAAGATATCACCTGGAATGCCTCTATCTTATACATTAAAAATGACTATTACACACATATCTGTTGGCTTGAAATACAAAAAGAATACCTAACACCTTCACCCACAGCCAGCACATAATCAAGAAAAGAAAAAATAGTAGTAAAATGCTGGTAAATTGTAATATTGGCTGAGATCCAGAACCTGAACTTTGAGAAGATAAGACCACTGCTAAGTTGTGCTTTACTTCCAAAAGGAAATGACTAGCTGCCGATTCAGAGGTAAATATGGGATTCAGCTATTAAAAAAAATTTTTCAAAAGGAACTCCTGATCTTTTCAATATCTAATAATTTTAGAGAGCAGCTTTAAGGATGCTTGATTTACAGAGAACACACACTTAGCTCCTTTGACAGCATTTTTAGAGCCTGAAGTTTTGAATAACTTGCTCTTTTAGTTTAATATTAATGTCAAGATGGAGGTAGTGCAGAAACCAGTCCCAGATAAATTACAGAAAAAAAAAAACAATTAAAGCAAAAATTGTATTTTTAACATATCCTTCCTAGATTTAAACTTAAGAATGAATTTTTCTATTTTATAATTTAGAATAGTGAGAATTTCATGAAATTCTGTTGATCTAGATGGGCTTATTCCATTCAAAATAAAACTTAAATAGAAAATACAAAAGGTCATAATTTTTAAGCCATAGGGAAACAAAATGAAGGTTATAACTCAGCTGATGGCTTTCAAAGTCTATTAAAGACTTCTCCAAAACAACTGTATTTTGATTTTTAAACTACTGATATATTTTTGAAGTCTTAATCTTTCATCAGGCTTTCAACATAAGTTTTGAATTACCGTATAAAACAATCAGAGTTTGGATAATTTACACAAATAAAACTTCAATTTCATAAACATCATTTGTTTCTGATCAGGTTAGTACTGACTTAACGGATTTTGTTTAAGAATAAATAGGCATCTTAATTTTTAAGACAACTTCACAGCCTTTCTTATGTTAATTGGTTATAGGTCACTTAATTTTCATGTTAGTTATGAGGCAAGTTGAAATGAGTGACTCTAAGTGGTTTTAGAGTGTACTGATTTGAGGTCAAATATTTCTTGTCTCTAATTAAAAATCTCTGGTTTGAAAGAATGGTGCCAAAGGCATTGCTGTATTTATAATTTAGCAACTACACTAAATGGTAAGTTCACTCCATTCTGGTTGGAGTTTGCTATTATCACATGTTATAAACTGTCCAATCAGTATCTAAGAATAAATTTACTTTAACAAACCTGAGATAACCTTGGTTTAAGTTAAAAATTCCACTGCTGGTTTTTAGCTGTGTATGATAATAGTCAGCTTTCTTAAGTTCTTTTTATGCCTTGGGTTGACTCCTAAGGTAAATTGCAGAAAATGTCAGGGTTATTACTGGGAATAATCCAAACTAACAAAAATAACATAGTTTTCAAAACAGAGGCTCAACAAACCTAAGTATCTTTTTCCATTTCCTATATTGAAGTTATAAGGTAATTTGTTAAAGAAATGCAGAAACTGAGGCCTGGTGTCAGCAATCAAAAGTAGTTTCATTTTGTTGCGACAGAAACAGAACTCTTTAGATTCTTCTTCTTTGAAGTATATTATTTTGAATATATGCTATTTTTGGATGCTGCAGAAAAATGCAAATTCACAATGTTCTAATTTGGCTAGAAATATGAATCCCAACAGATTAAACCACATGATCATGCCACCAAGCTTCTAAGCTGACAGAAAAAAAAAACCACAGAGGTGTCTGTTTCTTATGCAGAATGCCGAACAAAGAAAACTTTTGCTGTTTATTCATCTGCACCCTGAAGAGAGAGCAAGGACTGTCCAAAATAATGGCATTGTGGAATGATGCAACTAAGACAGAAGATTCAACCTTATAGTGACCTTTCATCTTCCATCAGCCCTCTATCAAATTCTTGCTACTGTTCTGCATTTAAGACATTTAGAAAACACATCTTTAATGGTGTTTAAAGCTCTTATTGCCAGATAAAGAACAAAGACTATTCATACAATTAAATGTTTATTCCTAGCAATGCCCCGTATATGCATGCCCCTCAAATCAATTGCCTACTCCAAAGTTACATCGCTTAATGTATAATATTGCACACAGAAAATAGAAATTCTTTATTTGCAAGAAAGTTATCAAGCTATCCCTCTTATCACATGCTTATAAATGCTTTTAATATAGTCTCAAGAAAATTCTTTTAAAATATATTTTTTAACTTCTAACCCAGCATATTGATATATATATATTTATTAAGTACAAGGAATTATTAAGTCAAATGCATGTGCAGAAGAGCTTTTATTCTAGCGTGTGCCCCTTCTAGGAGCAAACATTGTCTTCTTTACCAATTGCTTTTCAGTGCCTTCTTTAAAGAACGAAGAAAACAGGAACACAACAGTGCTATTTCCTATCAAGGCGGTAGAGGGAGTCCCTCCATTGCTATACTTGAAATTTCTACTATATATGCAATTAAAAAAAAAAAGATGAAATACAAACATCACCAGAATTAATCTTTCTTTAGCTGTATTGCAGGGACTAAGAAAAGATGATTAACAAACCCATTTTTCTATCTTTTAATTTTTTTTCCCAGAACAAAGGAGACTAACAGCTGCGTTCCTGCGGTCTGCTTACCCCACCTCTAAATTAATACACAACAACCTCTCAAAGCTTCAGCACAAGGTTACAGTGCCTTTTTGATACAATACGGTGAAGCCTCAATTTTGCTACAGATGCAGCTCGCAAATATCTGTGACTCATCTAGGTGTGAAGATAAAAGGGGAAGTGTGTGTGTGTGGGGGGGGGGGGGTTAAGGAGGCTGAGAAGAGACAAGAAAAAGATTTCTTTATAAGGATTTCTTTATAAGGATTTCTTTATAAGTCATTTCATGTTACAATGTCAAAATCAGCATATGTCTCAACCCTGGTTTATCATGCACAAAAAGGATCTTTCAACTATTTTCTGTACAGTTCTTCCCGAGAGCAGTTAATCCAGTAAAACTGGGTGTGCTCCACATTTCACTACTTATTTTCTTCCAACATACGTGTTTACTTCTCAAGCTGAAACAGTAATCTTGACATTGTCTTTTGTAATCCATACTTGTTATAATGTAATATCGCTGACATTGCTAACAAACCACTGAGTTTACTGAGCAAAGGGGACTAATTCGGCAATACTGCTTCCGTAACACAGGCCTTAGCAAGTACAATTCTCATTAGCTCTAAGGGAATAAGCCTAAAGGGGCTAAACTTTTGCTCTGCCTGGGTAGTTTGAAAATCCTTCTCCACTGGGTCCCAAAGCACTTAAGTAAATGATTAAAACTAAGCTTAAGTTAATTATTGATTATTTAAGTAAACACTAACAGATTTCAATGACTATCAGTGGTCTTAAGCCTGAAATGAAATCTGTGCTCCGTAACTGAAAGTCTAATGGGGAACTCAATATTTCAGTCTTTACTGAAGCTTGAATTCATAAAATAAACCCCTGATTTCACTAAGGTCAATGGAAAAAACTCCCTTTGACTTCAGCCACTGACCTCAGTAGAGTTTTGTTTGAAAAGGGCTACATAAAGGAACCAAAAAGTTTTTATGGATAAGCTAATGTGAAGGAAACCAGGCATTTATATACACGGAACTGGGTGAAGCACAAGATGTGCAACAGTGTCAAAAGCCAGTCTCTTCCTACCTCACAGGAAGCACAGATAACAGCCCCTTCCCTCCCGCCAACTGGGGGAACTGTAGCCCCTGGCCAATACTGAGCTCTTTTGACAGCCTGACCCCAACACAGAATTATTTTAGGCCTCCATGTCTGGAGGAAGACTGCTCTTCACTGCAAATGCTAAACAGAAAGTTGCTGCTCTTTACCTGCACTGGTGCCTGCACCGGTTGTGAGGTCCCCACCCATCAGGCCACCTAAGGGGTTGAAATGAAATACTGCAAGTGAGCACAATAAAGCACAACAGGCAAACACTCCAAACAGTCCCAACAGTTTCCTAGCTTTCAAATGGCCTCATCTAAGTGCTACTATTGTCTTCCTTCTGACTCCTACAGGCATCAGATTAAGTCATAAAAATTGTAACATTTAATGTTACACATACAAGGTATTTGCCTTTCAAGGACAAACAAAAAATGAGGTCCCCAATTTTTTATTTTATTTTCATACTTCCACAGCACAGAAACTATAAAATATATATTAAAATTGCATTTTGCACACCTGCATCTGTAAATTGTAATTGTTTCAGTATTAGCCAGAAACAGAAGCCTTCCACATCAGGAGGATGAGAACCTAACTGTAACACATATTTGCATAACTTTTCATTTTAATTTTCTCAGCCTTTCATAGATATTCATTCCAAGTATTTTTAACATCTCTCTCTGTGCTTGCAGACCTCAGATGGTTCTTTGAACCCTGTATACTTAAAGATGTTGATGTTGCTTCAGGCAGACAGATTGAATGAACCTAGTCCCCATTTACCCTGTTCAGAGGTGACCCCTCATCAGGAGCAGCATGGGACATAACCTCTTGCTATACCAGGCTCCCAAATACAGAGCTCAGCTAACGTGAACCATCAAGGAACTTGTGAATGCAACAATAATAATTCCTTGAAATAACAACAAATTCTGCATTTAGCCTCTAGATTGCTGTTTAAAGTAACTAGTAGTCTATTTTACTTACTTTAAATTGTTTGCCTTGGACACATATTCTCCCCATTTAGGTTTTGCAGCACAGTGAGTTCTTGCATGTATTAAACAGACAAGCTGCCTTTTTATGAAACAGCAAATTGTCTGCCCTTTTATCCTTTATTGATTTCCTTTAATCTCAGTCAAGACTCAGCTTTTTCTAGGACATTGTTTTTTTATTTTCTAAATTGGGAATAGAAACCTCTTTGGCTCTTCTTTTGATTTTTCAACACAGCAATTTTGGATAAACTGTTGTGACTAGTAAAAATGGAGCTCTCTTTTTTTTTCCCCCTCAGAGTTTAAAGTTACTAATGCACACAAGCAGGTGATAAAAAAAGATCATTTAAAAGACTGAGAGTGAGCAGCGCATACCTGTGTTACCTGCACTCGGAGGCCGATGCGTCACGCCAGGAGACATGCTATTTCTTTGCAAAGAAGGATGGGCTAGTGGCAAAAGGTTGGGGTTCCCCAGTGAGCTGACTGGGTTACTGTACACCAAACTGTTGTGGTTGGACACTGGGATAGAAACTGGCATCTCAAAGTTTGGTGGTGGAACAGTCTGTACAGGCAAAAAAGGGAAACAAAGACAAGAATAGTACAGAAGCACAACAGTCTTCAAGTACAGTTACTCTATATTTAGTTCAAATATGTTGTAGATGGTGGTTAACATATTTAAGCTCCCTCTCCGCTAAGAGTCGAGAAGAGTTTTAAACAGAGTTAACCAGGGTTTTAAATATCATTTCTGAAATTGTGATTCCATCTTCCTTGACTGCAGGTTGCACATTTATTTCATAAGAACTAGAAAGATTTTCTCCCCCCTCCCCCCTTAATTTTCTGTTTCATTCAGAGAAGTCATAATTGTTCACTTGTGATATCTTAATCTAGTGTCACAGATGACTGCAAGATCAAAGGTGCATGATTATGCTGACTTCATTGCAAGGAGAAAAATTAGAAGAGGTAGAATGCAAAAGGAAAGCTTTAATTTTGACATATGTTGCTTTAGCAACCAGAATGATCCCAAATCATGTTAAAAGTATCAACACAGTAAATGACTTTTTAAAAGTTTCTAGCTTAGTTTGGGAGGGGCTTAAAAGATAGATAGTTCTACTCACGGACATATAGTAAATATAAGAACTTTCTTAAAACTCTCTGCTGGTTCTTGGTTTGGGAAGAGGGCTGTTTTTAATGCCTTTTCAAGATACTATTATCATCAGTCAAAAGTAGCATCTAATAGAGTCTTTCCTTTGTAAGAAGCCCTTTCAATAAGCAGTTTTGCAAGCTAGACCAAATTATGCCACTTGATTCTAGGTCTGACAGGGAGTGTGAGGAGATGCCACAATACAATATTCCCAACTCAAGCCTGTTGGATGAGGGTTTGGGGGGCAAGGCTTGTCTTAATTTCATTAAAATCCATAGTTCTTGCATCATTCAAATACATGAGAATTTCATATTTAATTTACTTGCATTTTTAATAATCAGCTTCCTGCTCTTGTGAATGGATAGAAAACCTTTTCTGTTACCTGACAGTATTTTAAGTGTTCAAAAATCCAAATGCAAACTAAATACCCTTTAATTTAGTACTTAAAAAACTTTTAAGTACTTCAAAGGTCTTAACCTTTTTTTAAAAAAAAATATTTAAACCAGCCTTGTGGTGACTTCAGAGGGAGGAGTTCACAGATTTCAATTTTATTGGTAACAGATGATTGTATGATAGGTCTCCCAGGAGTCAGAGGGAATGTGCTGAGAACTGGATGCACTATCTGCTGTGTCAGGCAGCAGAGACAGCCTGACCTTGTGCCACCCACATGCATCTTCTTGGCTAGTCACATCTGTTGGCTGTTGTACATATTACAGTATGGGATATCAAATTATGGATATCCCTGAAGCTTTCTTTATCCTACCCCTCTTTTCCAGAGGCAGACATAATTCAGTTCTAAATATACAGGAATCTTTTTGCTTAACCACTGAAACATAGCAAACAAATAATAAGGCACAGCAAGATTCAGCACACCCTGTGAAGAGTAGGCTACGTGAAGGCCTCGGGATTTCTTTTGAGGTGTTAATTTAGCTCTATAACTCACTCTGTGGTTTGGTTTTCTGAGAAAAGCGTGCATCTCCACACTAGCACGATGGCTGAGATCAGCTAGGACACTCAAGCTAACCGACCTCAGTTTAAATATCTATAATCTGCTGACAGAGTTTCTCGGGTAGGGCTCCATCTCCGGAGCTCTTGTCCCTTTGGCCGAGATGCTAACTGGCTAATTTCTGCTTGAAGAGCTGGTTGAAGAAGGGTTGGGTGGAGGAGAGGTATTCTGGAAATGTTCAGTAAGAAGCAAAACTCCATGCATTCTTATCGTCCATGTTGAGATCCTGAAGCATCATCTAAGGTTTGTGCTTCAGAAATCAAGAATAAAAGAAAACAAATGACTATATATCGACAAATATAACTGCTGAAGTATGTTTCTGTCCCAGCTCTTCTTCACTTCTTACAGGCACAACACTTTTGCAAGTGAACATTTTGACAGTTAAGGACTAGTTCTCTGGCTGCATGTATGGTTTGTCTTTCAAAGAATTTACCATGCACGCAGGAGGAGGAGCACACATGCATTTCATGACTGAAGGCTAAAATCCTTGGAAATAGGCACATGTAGCATAATTTGAAACATTTATCACTCCGTAAGCAAGCCATTTTCTTCACTGCCCACAAAAGTATTTAGGAGTTTCCTAAACTCTGTTGTAAGGTGGTACACTTTGGCCCTCAGTGCACAGGTTGGTTCTGAAGCTCAGAGCCAGCTGTTGTTGATGGTTGCTGCCTTTTCAAATGTCTAAGCTTAGCTCCACATCCTGCCTAGGGCCATGAATAAGCTCATGGAGTGTGTTACTGTAATATGCAGTGCTGTGGTGGAGAGCTCTCTGCCTGGTTGCTCCAAGGACATGATCCCAGCCCCAGTTCTGCAGGCTTTAAGCAATACTTAAGAGCTTTCAGTCCAAGTCAGGCTCAATGTCACCCCACCAGCAATCGTTTTGCATGATTGTCATAAGGCCTAGGAAAGCCAGCCATCTGAGGCTGGTATACAGCTGATACCAGCACTGTGCCCTCCAAACATTTCTATTTCCTGTTTCCCTAATCTCAACTTCCGTCCAACTATCAAAACAAAGACCCAGCACAAATGCAAATCTGAAGGCCTGGCCAATTCCTCTTCAGGCTCATCTGCTTCTGCCATTAATCTGTCTTTCCTTTATGTACAAACCCTTCAAGTGCTGGAATCTTCTTAATCCTATGCTACAGCACAGAAGAGCCCCAGTTTCAGTTACTCTTATCACTCTTTGTAGAGACTGACCATCACTGGACATACAACTTCAGTTTCTTTTGTCATTCTATACAATAATTTTAAAGTTAATTACAAAGCTCATCTGTTTCATTTTTTTGCATGTCTAACGGCTTCCTCTGCATCCTCTTGTCTGCAGTCTGGCAAGTCTATACTTAAGACTAGTTTATGTAATATTTTACAGGAAATTTTATCAGAGATCAAAATAAAATCACTTTTACTCTCTGCTTTTCAGTGCAGTACATATGATTCTCTGGGATACAGTAGTTTTTGTTTCTTCTCCTCAGAAGTCAAAGATTTAATTAACATTTTGTATGCAGTAAGGTCCAGAGGAGAAGTTTTTTTCAATAATTACCAGTGTTAAACAGTATCTGTCTACAGTTTTGCTTCTGGATGACCATATTTCCTGCTACTGTCTTTGATGTTCTTTACCAAGAACTGTAACCTCCTAGAGGTCCCCTAGCCACTCTTAGTGGTAAATCATGGGGCAGTTCTAGTTCAACTAGGCCTGATGAACATTAAAGCTTATGATGCACTTGTGTGATATATATATTAAGTTAAACATGGCCAGGAACCAAGGCCATTTGAGGCCACAAGGCAGTTCATACTATTAAACTTTTCTAACACACACACACACACACCACCAAAAAAAAGTATAGTCAGTTTATGGCTAATAGGAATTGTTCCTGGTCTAACTGCCAAACAGCACTCAGGAGTTGCTTAAGAAAATGCAATTTGGCCCATGCCAATAGCATGCCAGGGCCTGCTCACACTATTAACCACAGATATAAAGGCCTTCCAGTGTCTCAATCTTCTTTGTCATTCTGTAATTTTTGACCCTAGACATAGCTTTAAAAGGGATGCAACTAGCAAAACTACCAAAGGCAACAGATTGCCCATTTAAAAGAAATATCCACAACATTAAAGTTAGATATGAACACTACAAGTTTTGGAATATTGTGGGAAGCAAAATGTCAGGGATTCAAAACCCTTTAAAACAAATGCACCAAACTTTGTGCCAAGTACTTTTTTTTTCCTCCCATATTTAGTCAGGCCTTCATCTATTTACAGAAATACTTAGAGCTAGTGGACTATTTCTGTCTCTTCTGCTTTCATCACTCTTATGAAAATTACAAATAAATGTGTAATTATTATCAGATGTTCTAGAAAAATATAAATACTTACCCCCAGAAAATTATCTGAGGAAACATTATTGGCTTCATCTGTTAAGAGGAAAAGCCAATTTTATTTTCATTTGGCAGCAACTTTGCTCTCTTACAAGTCCAGGCACTGCATTGTTTTATACATTTTTGTAAGTAGTGATTTAATGGGAGAATTGTCGACTTTTTGCTCAGTTTTGCTTTCTTCCCCCCAACTTTTTTGGCTACTTTTTTGAGAGTCACAAGAAAATAAATATAGCTTCCTAAACCTCCCTAAAAGCTATACCAATTTGCACAGCTAAAGATCATCTCATGTATTTATAATTTTTTGTTATGCACTAGCTTTGAGCTCCATCTTGTCCATTATACTTAGGCTTACACTAGGAGAAGGAGCTCCTGGTGCATGAAGGACGTTCACCTACTGATTCTTCATGCGCACGCACACACACACACACACACACACACACACACACACACCCCTACCTGGAGTTCAACGTGCAAAGTATTCAAAGGAGGGATATCCTCTATTATGTAAAAAACATCACTAACACTGACAGTTCTATAGTGTGTCTCTGAAGCAATTTTATAAAGAGATAATAAATTGTAATTTGTAATATCCCTCCAAACTAGACAGTTACATTATACCCAAAACAGCTCAAGGAAATAGTGGAGATGAACCGTAACAGAGACATTTTTGATGTCAAAAGGTTAAATTCTAATGAAAGCCATTGGAGAGAAAGTTCATTAATTTGGAGGAGGACAAAAACAGTGGATCATGTTTTTAATAGCTGTGTTGTTTCCAATTCCTAGATCTTTCACAATTTTATAGAAAATGCATTTTTTTTTCCTGAATCCTTGTAGGGGTAATAGAGGTGAGAGACTTGATATTAGCCAGGAATGAGGTCTTCCTTTTTTTCTTTTCCTCCCTGCTTTAAGACTACATGGGGGTATGCAAACACCCTGATTTGTGTGGGGGTTGCAGCCGTACT
>VWPW01015421.1:0-81892 GCA_013389825.1 Crypturellus undulatus
ACCTCAGGCCAACGACTGTGATGCGATGATGTTGACCACCCTGGTCAACCTTCACCACATAGTCTTGTGCAGAGGATTGAGGCATCAGAAGGCAACACATGGTGACACAGGAAGACTGGCAGAAGTGAACTGTGCCCCAGTCTACCAAGCTTAAAATCAATGACTAAACTTGTGTCCTTTCAAGGTGCTTCCCCAGGAGGATTGCTGCAGCTTCCACTCTGCTCTTTCTAATATACCCTGACTTACTCCCAGCAGTGCTGATGGCAATCTTTCCCGAACTTCCTGTATTTTAAGCAATTCATAAAAACAGCTAGACTATGTTCAGATATACTTTAGCTTTTATTGACAGCAGTGTAGCTGTGGCAACACAAGCCTCTATTAGGGGACATACTAAAGATGTGACCCTGAGATAGATTAAAGTTCACCTGGCTATGCCTGCTTGCTTTGCCTTTTTTGCTCTGTGAGGCTAGACATTAGCAGAAGTAAAGCAATGGGAGATGTCAGAGGAATCTTCAAGAACAGATTCATGTCTCATTCTTCAGGAGGAATCAGTACTCCATGCTGTGGAATGATTGCATGACTGAAACTATTTTTTTCCAATACAACAGTAGCTTTCATCCTACAAGATGCTGGAAAAGACCTCAATGCACAATGTGTGTCTGTGGTGGCAGATGGAAATTGCAATGTGACCCCTGTTGAGCTGGACTTTATTGCTGTGCCCCAAAAAGGGTTAATGACAGGACAGAAAGGATTAGTCACCTGCGTATAGCCCGCGTCTTAGATGTCTCAGTTTTCCAAGGCTCTTGTTTCATCCCAAAAGCTGGAGCCATATATCGTGGAGAATTTGTGAGGCACTTCACTTAAATAGTCTAAATTTTTTCCCTATAATCTATAACCTGCATATAGGTTCCCCATCTAAAAGCTGTTTTATAGTACTCTATGTCATTGACAGAAAGGAGTGTTCAAACAAGAGTGCCAGGCTGGTTAAACTGGCCACCAGTGAACAATATGATTGGTGTTCTTCTGTCTCCATGTTTCACATCAGACATTAAATGGTTAATATCACTCTTGCTAGAATAAAAATATTTGCAGCAAAGAAACATGCTCTGTCTAATCAGCCACAATGAAAGTGCCTTCAGCAGTGGCCCCCTTTCCAAACACAATGAAATTGCTCAGAGACCTTGTTATTTTCAAATGAGTTCCTGTTTGTTTATTATTATTTTTAATGCAAACTACCCAAGTTTCTAGTGATGATATTGAAGGCAGCTTTCATAAATAAAAATGAAATTTACAAAATGCTCTCATAGAGAAACAAAACTGCTAATTAATGCAAAAATGTTCTTGTCCTAAATGGTTTGGAATAAAAAATGATTCCCCCCTTCCCGCTCCCTCCCCCCAAAAAAAAAGTTTACAAAAAATCCTTATTGCTGCTCTACCCTCTTCATCTTCACCTCTCTCTGGCCAAGAGACTCTTAAACATGAGGAAGAGTTTAATCTCTGGCCCAGCTCATGAAAACCCTGGTCACGTACACAACATTTTGGGATTGCATTCCATTTGAGTAAGTTAATATGGAATAAAGAATTTCCAGAGATGGAATCTTCTAATCTGACTGTAAATGTGCACATCTTCAAGTGATGTAGTCACTGTTCCTTTTCCAAACTGAAAAAAGAAAAAGTAAATACTTTAAGAGCAATTTCTCTGTTGCATTTTTTTTAGCTAATATACCTCAAATTACCTTGCATTTGCTGTAGGTTTTCATGGGGGAGGAATACCTATAATTGTTTTTATTACAAAGCCACTGATTTTTCAGTTATCTTTGATGCTGGAGTAACATCTTTTTTGTGTTATAACCCCAAATCTGGCCAGTCAAATAGGGTATGTCTGTGCTACTGGATTTGGCCAAGGTCTGGGCCCTGACTTGAGTGTGTATTCTGACTTTCTCAAGGGGAAGTTCAAATCTGTAATTTCCATATATGAGTCATTTTATGGAAATGGCTTTCCATCTCTAATGCTGACTTGGGGAGATGACACACATTACGTGAGGGAGAATTCGTTTGAGAAACTGTGGCTGTGAGCTAGGCAGGTGCAGATCTGGGCAAGTCATGCCAACTTTTCTTACACCAAATAAGCAGCTGGCTGATATTACCAATAGCATCTAGATTATAAGTCATCTCATCCTCTACCTATTGTCTAATATGTCTCACCTAGGATCCACTGACTGTATTGAATGGACTTCCACAGAGTGTAATGGGAACCGCTGGCTAGATAAGACACCGACAGGAGATATAATCAAGGGAGGGTGAACCACAACATCTCAACAAGCACTAAAAACTTGGTGAGGTGAATTGAGAAGAGGAATTGGTGATGAAATATATACATATAAATTACTTAATTTCCCCTACAGAAAGTCAGTATGTAGATTTCCTGACACAAAGCTAGTTCAGAGGCTCTCTGTGGTTGGTAGAGAAAGGAACCATATCTGCTGGAAGAACAAGTGAACACAACTCAAATTCCAAATAAATCATTTTTCAGTAAATATTTTTTAAAATAACTTCCTTATAAAGACATGGAAGAATCTTTCTTTGGGACTCTTCTTACAAGGGGATGACATATATTTCCTAAAGTAACACAGGCAAATTTAGGATATGTGTTAAATTATGACACTTGCACTGTTCTTATGTTGACATAATTGCAGTTCTCCTTATCTTCCTTTGCTCATGCAGCCATTTCCCCTTATATTCATATAAACAAAAGCTGTAGACTCTAAATTTGAAGAAGGACTGGAAGAAAAAACAATGCATGTTTAGGTGCTGTGCAGGGCTGACAAGTGGGCAGAGTAGTGATTTTTTTGAATTGTCTATTTCTTAATGACTGTGGGTACCAGGCACTGGTGAATACGAACAAGTTAATTTTTTTTTTTTTAAACACAATTTCCAGGAAGCAACAGTCTCTAATTCAATAGGATCCTGAGAAGCCACCTTTCAATGTGGCAAAGAGACCTCATATCTTGACACTATCATTTTCAATTAAATGTTCTGTAAAATGGTGCAAATAGGAAGGGAGCATTTAGGAACTCTAGAGTTTCCCTCGTGCTATAACTGCAAATGAAAAAAAAATATTGGTGGTCTCAAGAATGAGATTCTGCATATGACTAGTTCATCTTCAACAGAAATAAATCACCTTTGTTCCATATCAACACAAAATTTAATACACAAAAACATATTTTTTGCATGTTGCAAAAGGAACAGAAAGAGGTTTGCTTGACCTTCTGAAAGTCATTAGTCCTCTAGAAAATTCTTACATTCAAAATGACATTTTGCCCTAAGGGCATGAATGTACCACTCCTTTGAACTGCTTCAGGGACAGTTTGAGATGAAGAGTTATTTTATGTAACCTGGAAGAGTTTAAAATATAGATGATTGGACAAAACAAATCTGCTAAAATATCCTAGAACTTATACTGTAAAATAATCTATGACTAAGTAGTAGAGTCAGTAAATCATAAAATTTCTTTTTATTTGAAAAGGAGAAAACTAAGATCTAATTAAAGTATCTGCACAGATCCCGCTAATGAGCGAACTTTTGTAGATTAGATGACAGTACAAAAGCAACAGCAGCAGTTCCAGGAATCACATTTCTAAAGACTTGATGTTCAAATAGATATTTCTTCCAAGCAGTTCAGTTGTAATGGCCAACAAATAACTCTGCCTGTTGTAGAAAATAAGGATGACCATGAATGTCTTTTATTGTTAGTATGACATCCAGAGTTTTTAAAATATGGAGTCCTAGATTTGGTCATTGTTCCTTTTTGTCCATGTTAAACCTCACATTGCTCACCTGCTTTTTGGAGAGGTTTTGCAACTTCTTGAAGCTAGTTTATCTAGCTTAATATTAAAGCGGGCTATACTGGAGAACACTGATAAATACGTGGAAAAGACTTGCAGTTATTGCTCTGGGCTCAGTGGAAACTGGGAATCCTTACCCTCAACAGATACAGCAAATTTTCCCAACCAATCTGCAATTGTTTCCAGTCGTCCAAGGTGCCTCCTGCATGAAGGGACAACACCTATATTCAAATAGGAAGGATCTGAACTGTCTTTGTCAATATGATATGGAGACAGTTATTAACACTTTTCTTAAAATTACAGTTGCAGAAAGAAATGCTAAGAATACAGTAAATACAGCTAAACAGGTTGATTTAACTACAGTTTCCATTTACCTCAAAACCACTTAGAATGGACTATTTCATTGTAGTTATCTCATTCTGATTCTGATCAAATAGATATATATATATTTAACATAATATAATATTTTGATGCAACAGAGCAAAACTTTGACATGGACAGTCCATTATAGAAATAAATAAGGAATGTCCATTTTATGATGCTGGCTTTGCAAAAGTAACTTTTAAAATATTAGCAGTCTAGTTGATAGAAATTGTTTTTTCTTGCTATTCCAAGCCATAACACTGAAGAGGAAGATCAGAGCTAGAGACGAGTTACAAAAATGCTCGAGAGCTTTACCTGCTGGTGCAATGCACTGATTTATTTCATGTTGTTTTGGACAGCTTCTTCCACAGCTTTAAGTCCAATACGAATGGGCAATCATACCATTTAAAGAGCCTAAGTCTCACAGATGAAGATGCAATTCATGACCTCTCAAGACTAATTTTCTTCTTGAAATCAGAGTTTCAGCTATAATTTACTTTCTGCAGATTTAGAGCACATGGTAGCAGCAGTAGTTCTCCAGGTTCAACATATAGACTGGATCAATGTCCCATCAAGATGATAACATTTTCCTGGATAAAATAAATCATGGCTTTATAGAACAACTAGTCTTAGAATACTAATGAAAGGACATAATTCTGAATTCGGACTTGAGTGGTGCACAGGACCTAACTTAAAATATAAAGAAGGTAAAACAATTTGTAAGGGTGATCACAGTGTGCTTAGATTTATCACTGTAGGGAAAGAGGTGAGGCCAAACACAACACATTCAATTTCTGAAATGAGAACTAAATAAAAATGAATGAATCAATCAAACAATAAAACACAAATAAAAGTCTGCTGAGCATGAAATATTATTAGGAACTCAAGTAAACTGTCTGCCACAAACCTAAAAGAAAACAAAGCAGTTGTCTGTTAAAAAAAACTATGAATACATTGATAGGAAATGTAAGTAGGGCATCATAGGGGAAAGGCAGATATTGACATGCCTAACCGCATGCAGAGAACAGAAAAACCATGGTGGGAGTTGGGAAGGCATTAGCATGGCGTTCTGACTAGGACATCCTGATCCATCGGTCTGCTGCTGCCCTGCAGAGGAGTCAGTAAGTACATGGGTGAAGGGGATTCACTGGACACAAGAAATATGTATTTTTTTGAGATCCTTTTGAAGGATTCTGCACCAATAAGTTTATTAAATGAACTTAGTTGCTCTAAGTTTGAGAACAGTGCATTTTTTTGTCTCTGAAGTTGTTCAAAGGATAAGAAGTAGAGGATGGTCACTTAATGGTCACTTTTTCAGATGGGAGAAGGCTCAGCAGTGGTGCCTACTGGGGATGAGTGCTGGGCTGATTTTTGTTCAACATCTTCATCAATAACCCAGAAACAGTATGCAGTGAAATCTCCAAGTGTCAGGGTGCTGTTAAACTCAAACTCTTCCTTTAAACTCTTCCAGATGAAAATTCTTTCAGCCCCAAACTGCATCAACAGTGAGAAATTACATCACTAATCCACAATACTGAGTGTTCAGAAAGGCAACAGATGAGTTTCATGGAAGATATGCAAAGCAATGTATCTAAAGAAAAATAATCAAAATCATGCGTGCATGGTGCTGAACTTGGATTTTAAAAAATCAAAAGGTAGAGAAATAATGTCCAGTTCCTGCAAAACAAGAACTGGTAAGCACTTGTTGAAAATGTGAGAAGATTTATTTAAAATAGGTTAAACAATAAGAAAAAAGGAAAAAGAAAAAAAAAAGGTACAGGGTCATAAACTTCTGGAACTTGCTGCTACAAGAGACTATGAAGGCAGATGCTGTCAGAATGTTCAAAAGAGTGCTAGGGAAATTCATGGAAAAAGCTAGAGATGAACTCCTAATGTATGTTGTCCTATAATCCTAAACTCTGAAGGAATATGAGTGGAATTGTCAGTGGAAAGAGGCCAGATTTTAGTCTTCTCCTCAAACAGCATTTGATTTGCCACTGTCAGGAACAGATTATCTCTTTATTATGAATTATTCATTATGGATTTGTTAACCTCCGGAAAAGTAAAGTTCAAAAAGTGGGCATGTGGGCAAGGGAAAAGAGATTCCAAGTACTCTTTAGGGGGCAGGTGGAAAAAAATGTTAAAACACAAACTATAAAAATGTAAAATGCCAATGAGTACATTAAATGTACTCATTTAATTACATATTGTCTGTAAAATATATCCACTAAGGCCCTGCTTGAGGGACATAAAATCTGTTATGTGATGTCTCTTTATGTTCAGTCTGTCTACTTTTCCTGGTAGTTAAGGTATTTAATTACTGACCACTTCAAAAACTAAACTTTCTGAATAATTCATAGAACATGGCAACAAGAGGCAAGGTTAGGATAGCCTGTGGATAACTTTACATATAAAAACACAGAAATTGAATTCTAATAAATGGAAGGATGCTATTATTTCTGAAGAAACAACAGAGGTCTTTGAAATACACAGCTGGAAAAAAAATTTAAAAAGCTGAACAACTGGCACTGGCCAGAAATCACTATTCTCTAAAGAATTTGACACCACAGTAATTGGGAAAAAAACTAACAAGTGCAATTATTTTCAACTGGTCTCACATAATTTTTAATTGGTTGACATGGCTAAGTCCTGACAGAATAATGAATTAAAGCCAAGAGCAATCTTTATCTGCTGGCTTGATTGCACAAGCTTAGCAACAAAGTGATCCCATGGCCACAGTTTTGGAAATACATCAAAAAGTGTGCTCAAAAGCTCAAAGTGAAAGCTTCTTCTTTTTTTTTTTTTTTTTTTTGGTGGGGCGTATTTGAAGCTCTACTAAAAGCCAGGTGTTTTCAGCTACTGGAAATCTGATGCTTATGCTATGGAACTGCAGAGTGCTTAGCAATAGCTGAATATTCAGGACCCAGGACAGGGGGATGAGAAACCAGTTTGACTCTGCTTCCAGATTAAATCTTTCTGGTCTTAAGTCACTCAGAGCCTTGACCCCTTTTCTGCTGTGTCACAGCAGCGATGAGGTACAAAACGGTACACAATCGTATAAAATAAAGGCTTTAACTGTTTTATTTCTGCAAGGTGAAAGTAAAAATATACTATCACAAAGGATTTAACAAGAGGAAGCAGTGAACACTTGAACAAAACTTTTCTATTTATTACCAAAAAGTGATAATACTGATGGAAGCATTGGGCGGAAATGTTCTTTTCTCTTTATTTTAGCTTATTTGAGAAATGTACTATTGGTCGGCAGTGCGCTGATGAAGGAAGAGTTAGGAGAGTTTTACTGTTTTAAAACTGCTGCTCTTATGGGTTGCTTTGCCTTTAATTCTGTTGCAGCATTTATGGGACCAACAGTCTGATGGTCCTACCGAGTCAATTCCATATCATATCTGCATGGACAGAGGAGGACTTCCAGATTTGTGCCGAAGATTCATGCATGTGATATTCAATACTGGGCCACAGATCTCAAAAATATTTTAGCTAATACAGCAACTCATGTTGCATGTAAACAGCCATGCCACATTTTTCATTGTTTTATCTCTATCAATACCTAAAGTTCAAGGCCCTTGTCCTCATATTTATCCCTTTCACAGGGCCAGGCCTCACAATATATTCCTCTTCCTCTGTCACAGCAGCTGATCCAACAGTGATGCTGAGCCGTTACTCAGTTACGGGAGGTTTGTGGATGCCAAAGGTCAAGTCTATTAATCTGCCTTGGGCCTACAAAATGGGAAAAGCAATCTGCTTCACCATTATGTTGAGGACAGATGCAGCTGGTCAAGCAGCTACTGTCCCTACCTTTTAACTGGAGACAACTGTGCCCTCAGTGCTATACGCTATTTTAGCACTTCAGAGCATCTATTGATTTAGCTAAAGTTATCTTTGGCTGTAAAAAAAAAAAATCCATAGATAATGCTAGTCCATAGCATTTTGTAAAAGCATGGACTAGGAGCCTCTGCAACCTGGCAAAATGACCATAATCGAAAAACACATACCACACTTAGAGCTCATGCTTCTGTTTTGCATTTTTATCCTCTCTCTTTAAAATATCCAAATTTTGATCAAATGAAGAAGTATCCAATGACATAATTGATAGCTATTTACATTAGTGTCTAGTCACTACAGCCAACTCCGTTTTACCATGACAATGGCACAAAAATAAAACAGGGTTTGTCCATAATATACTCTCAGTATAGGTATATTTACCCAATCCCCCATACATACTGCTTCTAAGCATAACAAAATATTTTTAAAGTAATAGCAATGAACTCTTATTTTCTTTTCCGTAGAGAAAAAAATGTGTCTAATAGTCTTGCAGTGTCTCCAATAATCTTGCGGAGGAAGAGTCCTGTGGAGAGTCATACGATGAGTCCTCCGGCAGAGGCAGATAAGCTTTTGTTACTTCCTCAGTTGAAGACAGAGACACAGCAGCCAGGTTGTCAGAGGATAAAACACAAAACAGAAACGTGAGCTCTAAGTATGGTATGTCTTTTTGGATTAAGGTCATTTTATGGCTTGAGAAATGTTGACAGTACATAGTCAGCACATCAGATCTTCATTCAGATTGACCTTTCTTCCCTTACATCTCTTTAATGGTCTTGTTTAGGGCTTCTCAAGGGGCTTTCTCAAAGGAAAGCTTTCTCAGTTGGAAATTACTGGAAGAGAGTTAAGCTTACAGGTCCCAGAACCCATTCATTAGAAAAATTATTAGAGAATTTAACACGGATGTTAGTCTAAAATTACTGTTATCAGTAGAGATCAAAAGATTAAACCTATGACAGGCTTGGAACTAAAGAAAATGCTATGTCAGCATTCCTATGGGACTGACAGATAAACTTTGGTCAAATATGTCGTAAATATTTAAAAGTCAGGGTTGTTCACATTCAACTGTAAGACATCTGCAATGATAATGGGAAAAAAAAAGCATTGTTATCAAGAGTTTTATCTTTTTCATGCTCTGCTAAAATATGGACCTCCACCTACAAATCTTAATTGATTTTAATTAGGTTTTATAGGTAACAATCAGCTAAGTGATAGCATCAGTGCTGCATAGCTGAGTAGTATGTTGTATTGTAGTTCAGATTTATCAGTGTCTATGTGCAAAATATTAGCCCGCGGCAACAATGTTAGACCGTAATGGGAAACAGCCAAGGAAAATAGAAGCTTTCTGCTGTCATACCTTTAACCTGTCATTTCACAGGAAAAAACCCTGACTTCCCTCAGCTTCAAGTCATTACAGTGAATCTTCTGCAACATCCTTGGCAGGCCCTTTTACCCCTTTCAAAAACAAAGCAAGCATTAAAGCAGCTGTTGCTGCAGGTCTCTTCTAGCAGAATTCAGATTTCCAGTCGTGATTTGAAGATTCTTTCCCCAGCAGATTCTCTCTGCTTTGTCTGATATTTCCGTTTTCTTTTTCTCCCTATATTAAACATAAAGGAAGAAGAGTTTTGTTTTCCTTTCCTATTGTTCTTTCTCCTGCTCTGTTTAAGTTGAAGAATATTTTTTCTTAGAGCAAATATTGTGGGGCAAGACCAGAAAGTCTGGTTGTTTCACATGGACCCCGTGCAATTTGCTGGTAGTAAGAAGATAAATGGCATTTGGGTTTATATTGTCCTTTTTACCATAACCTTCCTTTCCTTGCCTTTCCTTTGCTGCTGTAGCTGGAGTGCTGAACACTTCAAGTCCTTCTACCAGAAGAATCAAAAGGAGTTTCGGGGTTGGTGATGGAGATGGAGTTTGTACTTCTGCTAGCTGATAAGGAGCTATATTTGCCTAAAGAAGGGAGTGTTAGACTAGTGCTCTGTGTATAGAGTCCTGCTGAAGGATAAGATTTATTTCCTTTTTTTGGAAGCTCGAGGTACCACATGTTGTGCGTCGCAGTGACAGCTATTAAAGTCTTGGGGAAATTCAAACAGAGCTCAGGAGTGATGGACCATCGTGTAGAGTTCAAAGAGTCTCTCAATAGACTGGCTAAACCTGTCAGCGCACCCATTTCTAACATTGCTGATTTTCTCCTACACCTTCCTTCCTGAGGAAATGGCAGAATTTACATGCAGGATTGCCATTTCTGCAGTATCCGAGAGCAGGAGGAAGTAGGCCTGAAAGCCCTGAGGAGGAGGGGTTGTGGTAAACCAGTGTGCGGAGCAGCATGAGATAGATTTCTTCTATGGGAAGCTCTGTCTCCTCCAGAGACTGTAATTCAAAACTGCCATCTCATCAGCAGAGAAAACTATTACATGGTTCTACACACTACATTTAGCAACAGCATCAGCACCAACTTACCAGGAATCTCCTTGCCCCCGCTTTTTTTTTTTTGCAGTCCTCCAGTTGCCAGGTTTCTGTAGTGATGTTATTCAAATGTTTCCTGACTATTAATATCCATTTCTGCTCTGTTATTTTGTCCTCACATGAAGCTTCAAGGAGTGAGCTGCATTTGGTGCAACAATTCTCTATGGAAACACTCTCTGCTAGAAGGGTAGGGAAGGGAATATGAAGTAGTTTCAGGCTGACCCACCTTGGATTATCATCCCCATAGACTCTTGAACATTAAACAGGTGTCCCAGAGATTATCCTGGCGTTTTATTCTAGCAATTTTAATTACTTGTTAGTGTCCCCTTTCATATCCCACCCCAGCCAACATACTTAACTTTAGTATGTTTGGCTTTGTCAGACATGATAAATCCTTTTGGGAGGTCACCTATAATATGTGGTTTTATTTGTGGATAAAACTGAAAAACAAGTTGCTTCTTGTAGTTGCAACATAACAAATGCAGGAAACCTCAATGATTTTGAGGGATGAGGACAATAAGAAAAATCTTTCTTGATAGAGTTACGTTTAGCAGATAAATTCTGCTCCTAATACTTGGTGCACTTGATTTAAAATTGTGAAGATCTCATGACCACAATATGCCCATATATCCGTAAGAAGCTTGTACCATGAAGTCAGTGATAGTAATGTCTCAGAGAATAAACATTTTCTATAAAATCCTTTTAACCAATAGTACTATATACTTGCTCTCATGACCTGAAAGTGTAGTGAATCAGATCAGAAGACCTTATCACCCTTGACCTCTGTTTTTATTCCTTAAATATTTTGAAAAACAGACTTTATTTTTCAGTCAGGCATCCTTAAGAACTGGTCATACCAAGGGGTTTCTTTGATTTTATTTGGCTCAAAATCTGGAGCAAAATAGCTTCTTTTTTTTTCTTGGAGTTCACTGACAGTAAGTCTGAGTCACATTCTTCCATCCTCAGTGACATCTTTCCACCTTCTCACTTTGTATTCTTTGTGCAGGAATACATTACTTCTTCAATGTATCGGAACTTTTTGCGTTTCCTGGTTTATCATATTCTTGTCATGCACAACAACACTGAAGCCTTCATGACATTGACTGTCCTGAATACTTTCATTTTCCACAGCACATTTTCCTTGATAATTCCATGTGCTGTGTATTTATTTTCCCAGTGATTCATACTTTAGTCTATGTATAAAAGATTATCCCACTGCATATATATAGACTGCCAAAAGATCATTTGCATCTGTACTTAAACACTCAATGTAACTTAACTGTAGAAGTCTGTGTGAGGGAGACAGCTGAAATGTACACATATGTTTAGCATGTTTGAACCAGTAGCCAGTCCGCAGGGAGGAAATAATAGACTACATTAGCGTTCAATCCCAGAGAATGTCCCTGTATTTTTGGCAGAACAGTTAACCTACGTTAGTCATTAATTATCATAATCTCAATTCACACATATTTTCAAAAGACCTGAATTCCACATTCTTCGTGTGATCAAAGTTTTCCCCACTTTATTAAATTCTTACTCCCATATCAGTCATAGATACTCCATATACCCAAATTCAAGATTTAGCTTATTCTTCTCCTAACCCCTTCTTTTAAAACTTCACCTAGAAGAGATCCATTATCCTTTAAGGATGCTTTGCTAGTAAAAAGAGAAAATAGTTACCATGGAATCAAGTATATCCTCACCATTGACTGACTCCATAATACAACGTACGAGTACAAAAGAACTTGTGATAGCAATGATTTCTGCAATTCTTTACCAGAATCCTGATAGTTGTACTATATTTATGTACTTCATCCTTCACATAAAAATCAAATGCAGATATTCTACATTATGACCAAAAAGACTAGAATACCCTGAGAATAATCTTATATTTTCTTCTCTTTGGCAACTTTAATGTCTTCCATGTCTTGATCCATCCCTGGCATCTGCATCCTCTTATTGCGAATACCTGGATCCTCAGAGTCCACCTATTTCCTGGGCATTTCTGGCTGCCATACCCACTGGTCATGCCAGCCTGCTAGCTGCTTGTGTACCAGGGACTGCTGCTGTCAGATGCTTCAGGCTCTCAACTTCTCCTGGTACTCCTAGGTGAGATACAACCAAAGCTTCATACTGTTTCTAATCACACTGTTTCCTAGGTCTGGAAAATTCAACCATGGAGAAAAAAATAGGATAAAATTCAATTTAAGTTTGCATCTTTTTTCATGATTTATTTTCCAAACCAAAGCCTGCAATGAAAATTTAATGATTCTTTGCATGATCAGTCATATGGGATGCTGAATTATGCCAGCAGGCTGAAAAAAAGGATCTGAAAAATAGTTGTATTCCAACAGATGGCTTCTGATGCCTAATTATCAATATGTAATGCACAGTTTTCTAGCAAGGCCTGGTTATCTGGCTAGTCCTAGCTCTTAATGTATATAGTGCATTTTCCAAATGCCTATAGCTATGGCTCAAGGGATGGAAGAATATAAAAATGTCTAGTTAAGAGCATAGCCACTCCAGACACTAATGGGCCTGTGAAAGCCTTTGGCAGGATATCGATCCAGCACTGAGAGCACCTAAACCGAGCACGGATGACAAGGACGGATTTAGCTGCCAGCTACATTTTATAAGGCCATTCATTCTTACAAACACCTAAGACTCACAACATGATTTCCAGCTGTGTGAAGTAATTAATTATAATAGAGCACAAATAATAATCTGTTGTTGCTTACTCATAGTAATTTTCACTTTCCAAAAACTGTGCGTGCCCATTTTGTGCTGTTACTGCGGGTGTTGTTTAACATCCAACAGCGAGATTTCAATGAATGAGCAAAGCAAACAAACCCTTTAATGGAAGGTGTGGTAGATGCTGAAGGGTCATGCAGAGTAAGGCTTTCAGGACAGCACAGTCTGCTAGCAGCAACATTCAGGTACATGGATGCAGATCGCTTTCCCTGGAGGGATAAGCCTTGAGAGCCCAGCCAGGTGGTGAGTGCCTGTGATAGGGTGGGGGACAGCAAAAGCTAGTTGCAGCTCTGGATGCTTCAGAGAAAACTTCTCCAGACTCCAAGGGATTCAGTGATTATCATCTATCTTGTTTCCTTTTAATGCCAATAGCATCAGGAAACCCTCAACTCAGAGCAGTGCTAGGGAGGAAGAAAATCCTCCAAAATTCCACCTCTCCAAAGTTGCTGATAGTATTTGAGAAAATGAAATGAATGTGACACAAAAGGCAACTTAGATCCAGGAAAAGACAACTAAAGGCATGATTTATGACTGTCCTAGGAGGGCTCATAGAGTTGCAAGCCTGAGGCTTTACATTTCTGTGTGAAGAATATGGATCTGTTTGAGGAATGCCGTGAAAGCACAATGGAACAAAGAAGAGGAAAAGAAGTAAGCACCAAACTGGTCACCAGAAATTGCAGTCCAGGTCTATGTTCACTTCGCGCTGGCTCAGCAGTTCAGCAGGCTTATTGCCGTGTTCCTCCATGAGGGAGCTGTATAAAACTTCTGATCTCCGAAATGTATTTTATTTCTGTTTTGTTTTGTTTTAACAAACAGAAGATTACATGTTTCATTGAGTTGGGATATGGCTTTCACTTTCTGGTGAGGTCCCTACTTCTTCAGATCTTTCTTTCACACTGGCATCTTATCCAACAATCTCTGAGTGTTCTGCTCTGAATCTACAAAATATTTTTGAGTCCCTTCCCTGATTCATTTTCAGTGTTGTAAGTTTAGAATAACTGTACTCAGATGACACTTCCCTCAATCAGCAGAGCATCTACCTTTAATTCACACATGCTACCAGCTGTTGTATAGTCATAATCATAAGGATTGCAATAAACCGCAGACCACAACTGAGTTTAAAAAAAAGTTTATCTATAAGGCCCAGCAATTAAAGAAAATGTACTCGAAGTAAAAAGAGCCATTCTGAGCAGCACAGTGAATTGAAGCAGGAAGAAAACAAGGTTTTGTGCATGAAATAATCTGTAGGAAACTGACAATATAATAGTTACCGGACAAAATTTTGGGAAAGTTGGATTGAAAAGTCGACATTGATATTTTATTTTCTCTCTATTTTTTTTTCTCACTGTCTCTGAGCTACAGAATATTTTGGTTCTCTGTGCATTTCTTATGCTCTTTGACATCACCAGTGAATGTGATTCAAATCAAATTTGTCTCCACCTTCTTCTCCATTAATGAGACTTATACACAGTTGCAGTATGTTCATTTGTTAAGGACTTTTCCCTTTCTTAATCTTGAGTCTTACTTGCAGATTTATTGCACAGTTATGTAGATTTAATGGTTATTCCAGTAAACAGATCAATTTTACCTTTGTGTTTCTTAAATATAAGAAAGGCTATTCTGTTAGTCATATCCTTTAATTTTACTTTATTTACTGCCTCTTTCCACTGCTTTTTATCATCTGACATGTTGATACGAACATACTCTTTCCTTTAAAAAAATTATTAATTTTCAGGTTATCTTTCTGTTTGTCCCTGTTTCAGGCATCAGGCTGCTGTACTGCTTTCCTGTCAGGGGATCAGGAAAAGTGGATGCCAGAACATAGTGATGCCTCTGCAGTACCCAATATTGCAGCATGTCCATGACATTGGCCTCTTCATCTATGGATGATCTAGGGAACATGGTCAATGCAGCGATCCCTGGATGGGGCTTGCAGAGAACTCTCATTTACAGCGGTCCCTCTGCAGCAGCTCATGTTAGGCACAGCAGCCTAGAGCACTGTTTTTTATTGTTTTGCCAGCCTTCAAGGTTGGCAGCACTCAGAGATTCTGTATAATACACATGAAAACATGACTTTACTATATTTATTCTCATTGACTGTGAACAAACCGGGAAGATCCTTCCACTATCCAGACTTATAATCTTCCTAACTTTTAGGGTTTTCCTCTGACTTTTTACTCTATAGAAGCCAACTTGAGACCTGGAAATCTTGGTAGCGTGGTGCAAGTTCAGTTTTAGGTATCACACCTGATTTTTGTTAGTGGTGACTGAGGATTAGTTAACATTTCCCACAAGGCAACTGTTCCAGTACAGCTCTGCCTGTATTCAGATTCAGTCAGAGTGCCATAGTGCATTTTGGAATGTCTGGCATTGATCTCAGCTCCAGCATCTGGAAAGAAGATTTCTGCACTAACATTTCAAGTTTTAGAACATTGCATAAAAAAAAATCACCATCACAAAAAAACCCCAAGAAATCCTTAAAGAGGTGACCTTTTTCTTGGCTGTGGTTACAGATTCTTATAGATGACCAAATTACTGCTTAGGTATGAAAATGTAAGTAGTATTAAGTAATTCTGTTTTGCAGTTTTAGTCTCTCATTTATTTTAAAAAAATCTTATTTATTCAATGATATCTGATGCCCAATGAATCTGGGGATGATATTTGTTTCTCAGCAGTGGTAGAGATGAATATTTCCTTCTCTTCCAACAACAGTTTAACCTGGTCAGAACCTGGAGCTTTGGCTTGGCAATATCTTAAAAACAGTCTCTAGGTAGGACTAGGTGAGGAGAAGTTTTATGAAAAGTACAGCAAGTATGGAGAGAATGTATTTTTCTATGTGTTATTATTAGACTGGATCATACTTTTGTGAATCGTGAAACAAAATAAAGCATTGCATAAGCATTGCCCTTTAAATGTCAGGACAGTGTATGTGCATGTGTGTGTTTATGTATTTATTCTGATTTAAATTTGCTTTATCTGCACTGCAGATTTCTATTGAGGGTATTTAACCCATAGCTAGTTGTCAGAAATTGATGCAACCCAACCAATAGGATAAATATTTGCTTTGGGTACTCTGAAGTATTTTCCCAGATTTTGTTGTTTTGTCTAAGATCAGCCAGGGATTTTGTACTTGGAAAGTAAGTCTCTGCAATATCTCTTTGGGATTCACCCCGGAATTTTGTGTGCTGATAAAAAAATTTCCTGACTGGGTACAAAATCTAAAACTCTTGGCAGCTTTTTTAAGAGCTTCAGATATATGGACCGCTTCACAAGCTTGGGTTGAAATGAGTGACCACTTACTTCAAACCTTTCATAAGCTCTTGACTGGGAAGAGTTTTCTTTCTTGCTATGCTGCAGAGACGTTTGCTCTGCTATGCTGAAGTGACCTGTGAAGACATGATGCTGCTGGTAAAAGTGCTGTATTCTCTTGCAAACTGTAATTTCCTGGTCTGAAATATGAGCGAAAAATGAATGATACATACAAAAAATAATCCTGACCAATAGATCATGAATTTTAGAGCATTACAGACTAGCAACACATTCCAACTAGTTTTTATTACCAAGTAGTTAAATGGTCTGCCTAGCACCTGGCCTTCTTCATAGTTTTCTATTCAGGAGACAACCTCTATCATCTTGTTATTATTTATTATTACTCTGTACATAATAAACACTCTTAGGATGTCTAGTTTGCTGTATTTGTAATGACAGTGTCATGTGATCTGGCATTGAATCTTGCCCCAGCACACAGAATCTTATTTCTGAAAAAAATAGTTTTACATACATCCTCAATTTTTTCACTCACATAGTGTTTTACATTAGGTGTGCCTAACTCCTTTCTTTCCTGTCCATATTTTATAAGGTATTTGGAAGTAACATTCTCAGATTCATTCAACTTCTGTGTTTTCACTTGGTTCTGTTCAGTGCCACACTGCAAAAATTATCAATAATTCTAAGTATTAGACTTTGACTGTATTTTGCTTGGAGACCCACTTTGATGAAGTGATTGGCAAGAGCCAAAGGAAGGAATATCTGGGAAGGAGTCTGGGAGGACATTGGGATGTCTGCTAGGTTTCATTATCCCTGACATACGTTACTCTGCCCGTTCTGACTGCACATGTGCATGTGCTGCAGGGGCGACCTCACCCGTACTGGTCTGTATTCTCATCCCATTAGGAGATTGCTCCTAATCACCTCATTTTCTGTGAAAACTGAACAAGACCTTCTGTTTGTTCAGCATTGTCTTTTATCTGTGCAAAGAAGTTGTTAGGATAAAAGATCAGTGTATACATATATATATATATTTATATATGTATGTATATTAGACACGTTTCTTTTCGGTCTTGAACCTATTTTCAGGTATTTCACTCGTTTTTAAAATACTCCCCAAACTGATGTTTGTCTAGCCAGTCGTGCCTGTCTACCACCTTGCAGCAATCATGCCATACCTGGAAGCCCACAGGATTAAATAGGGCCCAGGTCTTCTGCCTGGGCTTGTTCTGGCAAAGAGAGCTTGTGCTGTCATGTATAGGGAGCAATGCAGTGCTTATCTTTCTGAGTCCGGTCCAGAAGCAGTGAAGAAAAAAAAAGAGACTAAGACGATTTAAGATATGATCTTAAACAAGATACCAGTTGAAAATTAAAGTTCTAATGATTTCTAGAACTACAAACTAATATCACTATTTGATTTTCCCTTCCTCCAAGGAGTTTTACGCTGCTGCTTATTTTAAAAGCAATGTAAAACTTGATGCTATCAAAGATCGTGCTCCTTAAATTTTCAAAGAAATTAGATATGAGAGCAGATCAGTTTATTCTAAATTTTTGGAGGCGCTCAGATTTTGCAGTATATAGATATCAAGATAAACCAGTTTTATATTTGGCAGAATGGTGATGTTTACAAAAAAGAAAAAAAAAAGAATGCAAGAGGGAACTGATAGTGAAATACTACCATGTCACAGTGTATACATGAGGGTTATGGTAAGCTTATTTCATGAAGCACTATTGTTGCTCCATTTTGCAGCTGAATTGTTTGGAAAGGAAGTTTTCCAAAAGAAATGTTCTCCATAAGTGTATGAGGCCCCCTGACCTAAAAGAAACAAACTCTACATTAGAAAGAAAGAAAAACCTTTGGAGTCAAGAACAATATGTGGAGAGCATGGAAATAGCTCCTGTAAAGCTCTCAGGATAAAAAATATTTATGAGATTCACTTTAATGGTTTGAAATCTGTGGGACTTCTCAGAAATTTTCTGCAGAAGCTACCCCATCAGAAAAACATATTTTCTGAATTCTGACCTTTCCCTGAAAATGCACAGTCTTATAAAATTTCATTGAGTAAATAATTCAAATGAATCAAACAGAAATTTAAAGTATGAGAGTTTTAGAATGGAACAGTCCAGTTTTATTTTGAAAATGATATTTTACTTATAAATTGAGAGACTATTAAATACTTTCGCTAAGATATTGCTTAGAAATCTCAGGATTTACAACAAAATAGATAATATAACTCTTGCACAATACAGTAGCATCCTAACAATAAGATGATTCTTCTCTTTAAAAGGAGTTTCTAAGGAGGAAGAAGATTTTATTTATCACAATTGACAAATGAACAATTCCTATTTAAAAATAAAATGCAAAACAAAGAGTTTCTAACATTGCATTTAACATTTTTAGATCATTCGGTAGTGCTATCCTTCAGTTGGGAAGCTCTTTACAACATATCAATAGAACTCTTCCTATCATATGAAAGGGCGGAAATGACAAATTATCTCTGTCTCAATGTGAAAATAGTTCTACTTCAGGAGAATTTGGGCTCCAAAATGCAGATTTTCAGTAGCTGTCCCCTTAGCCACTAGATGGATGAAATTTCCAATATCAGCACGTTCTGAACAAAGAAGTTCCCTGCTTAAAAGTTGTCTGCTTAAAAAGAGTATATGAGCATGGAAGATGCCAAAGGCATAAGATTTCCTGGGAACTACTGATTCTGCATGATTGAGAAGAGTGCATTGACACATTGGTACTTCAGTTGATTGACTGATTGATTGACTGATTGATTTTGCTATTCCATATCTTGGCTTGATGGATTACTTGTGTATCTAGGTAGTCTGGAAATCTGAAACCTGTTCTCACCCAGCAGAAGTCACTCAGAACTCCCATAGATTTCAGCATTTTCCATAACAGGTGAATAACACACAGTAAAGAGGAAGATCTATCAGTTTTGAATAACATTTGGAAGGAGTGAATGGTCTTGAGCTGCCTCAGCCAGATTCTCTGTTGTGGGAGGAAAGCCACTGCTGTGCTATAACTTTGCTACAAGGTCTCTTAAAACATGGAACAACAGAAGTGGATAGGTACAATTCAAGGTATCTTGTCACTCTTTGACCACCCTGGAACCATCTTTTTAGTCATCATGCCCCATTCAAAGCAGCACTTACACTGTGTGGTGGGAGAATATGTTCGTTATAAAGTGACCATCACATTAAACAGGAAAGCCTGAAATTTGAAAAGTCTGGGACTGGTACAAACGAGTGGTTTGTAGCAAGTCATAAATATCCTGTTCTATTAGGGTTTTTACAGGCTGGAGATGGCTGTCACTCTCTTGTAGTTCATATCAAACACACTCCAATGGAAATGGTCTTCATGGACTGATGGGAAGAACAAGTGAAGAGGTGTGTGACATGGTGTCTGCAGAACTCTCTAAGGCAACAATTTGTTCTTTATAGGAAAAGAGGAAAAAGAGCTCCATTAACAGATTTAATGCAGGTAAAGCTGTAATGAAATAAATCACAATAAGACTAAGCAGCAGGCAATAAAATCCAGAGAACTTGCACATGAGACAAAATTACAAAGACAATAAGCTGAGAGCTACTGTAGATGCCTGTGCTTAGAGCTGATCTGAAACATCATAAGGATGGATGAAATCCAAATCCGTTCCCTGCAACTGAAGAGGGGAAAAAGAAAACACATTGCTTTGGAAGTGCCAAGGAAGGAAAAGAAACTGTTTAATACTGTGGGATTTTTGCCTGTCTTAGAGTTTAGCTAAGGAGCTATTCTTGTCTTGGCATGGTTAAATGATTGAGCCTGCAGAGAACAAAAATATATCTGGTTCTGTACCAACTGGAGAAAAGATTGCTGAATCCAGAGACAATGAAAGACACTGCTTTTTTAATTGTTCTTGTTTTTTTTTTTATTATTACTATGAAGGAATAAAACTTTTCATCTTGGCTTACACTTTAAAGAGTAAGAAAACACAAAATCAATTTTATCACAGCCTTACCACCTGTACATATAGTTACAATTATCTGTGATGTCAGGATATTAAGAGAGCTTGTAAGAAAAGGGTGTTTTTCTTGTTCTATTCTCACATGCTTCTGTTGGTTAGAAGTTTGAGAAGAGATATAGTCATTTGAGGGTTAGAACTGTCTGTGAATACTGAGGGGAATCCGTTTATTTTTGGTTAAAGTTTCCTAAAGAGGAGTTGAGTGCTCTGTGATGCCAAATCAGTCTGTCACAGTCTGATCTGAGTTTGTGTTGATGGGGAATCCTCCAACACTTGATGTAAACAACATCTGTCACTTTACTATGATTACTACACACAAATTTAGGCCAGTTACTCTGTGGCTGCTTGAGGCCACAAGTCTCCTATTGCCAGCCAATGAACTAGCTAAGGCTTCTTAATGTAATTATCTTAGTTGTTATTGTCCTTCTGATGTGCCCTCTGTACCAATTAATCCAAGACCTGTGAAGTCTGATCTCTGTGGGGCATAGTTAAAAAAAATGCAAAAAGCTTGAAAAACATGTTGATTTAGATTTATTTTTGTAAGGTAGTCTGTATACTAATTATAGTGTCTTAGTATGTATACTAAATATGCGATCTTGTGGGTGAAAAGCACCCTGTCTTTTTCCATCAGTTTCACACCTTACAAAAATGTCTGAAAAACAGAAAAAAATAAATAAAGAAAGAACTACATAGTCTTTTTATCTTGATTTGGAAAGCTCTCATACTGAAACCGCATGCATTTTTCCTCATCTCAAATTTTCCTCTTATTGTGCTCTTAAAATTTTGTACTTCCTTTTAAAGTGGAAAATAATTGTACTGAAAATTTGTAAGGAAATTCTCTTTAAAGTGAAAGAGGCACATCCTCTATGCTCTGGAATCGCTGTTGAACAGATAATTACACATTCTTCTTAGACAGTCTTGGCTGTAGCATCACTTAAAGGAAATTAGCATTTAAAACAGTTTTATTCTTTGTTACATCTAGTACAGATTGTTAAGAAACTTCAGTTGAATACCATGATGGAGGATAGCTATGCAAATTTCCTTAACATCTAAAAAGTTGTTATCAATATTTATTAAAACTACTTTGGTGATGCTGTCTGTGTAGAAGGAATTCTAGTTCCCATTGCAACTCAAAGCTCAAAGGGTGTTAGATTGTTTTGAAACTTTCAGTATGGTAAGAAATATAAGTCTACAGATTTCTTAATGACAAAATCTAATGGCAAGAGTGGATAAAACCATTGGTGCCAAGGAGAAGCCTAGTGCACCAATGTGCTCCAAATTGTTATAAAAATATTAAACACTGGAAAATCCACTCTTGCATTTTTCCACTCCTGTGACTCAGTCATTCCTTCTGTGACAATGCCTATCCCTGTGCTCTCTATGAGCGGCAGCAGCAGCAACATGCTGTGAAGTCTATTTTAGCTTCTGACTGCAGCACTGAAGTATCTTTACAGAAGCCATCAAAAAGGCTTTGCTGTCTGCATCACTTTTGCTTGCTTACCTGGGTTGGGCTATTTAGTGTACATGATGATACTCCAAAGTGTCACCTTCCCTGAATCTTGGTGTGATGATGATTGGACTGTCTTCCAATTGTGTTAAGATCTCACCCTACAGGACTTTACCTCTTTGAAACTGAATGGTGCTTGACTTTATTTTGTCATTCACAATTACTCTTAGGATTGTCTCCGCTGCCAGCTTGAATGAGATCAATTTGTATGAAAGCCCAGATTAGAAACCTCTCAGTACTCCTTGAAACTCTGCTAGAGATACTGTTAATAACAACTGAAAACAGGAACTTATCAGTTAAACAACTAGTCCAATTGCTTCACTTGCTTCTGTGAAAGTGATGATGTTGGAAAATAAATATTAAAATAATTTATTTCTTAGTTTGCTTTCCTGTTATGTTCAAAAGAATAACAAATATTCATTAGCATTACAGTTATTAGAAAAGACATTTAAAACTTTGGGCAACTGGTATATGGTTGGCTGTTCACCCTTTGTCTAAAAACTTGTATTGTCAATAAAGAAATCACATCTCAGCATCAGTCTGGATGTGTAATTTTGCTGCACAGTTCCATTTACTTAAAATGTTCTGATTCACAAGGTGCAAGACCTTGCAATTAGCTGGGATTTGGGTGATGGCACAGAGCTCCTGACGAGACACAGAAGAGCAGCAACAGTAAGACAGGACAATGAAATCACTGACTGGTGCAGCTGAGGTCTTCCTCATCCAGAACCACAGCTGTTGAGGTATCCAGGAGTTTTGGGCTCTCTTTTTCTGGAACACAGCCGTCACAGTTGTGGAAGTCCTCATGCCACTCTCCCATGGTTTCCCTAGTGTATATATACATGACTGTATAAAATGACATCCAGATTGGAGCACAGATGTAATGAATAAGCTAGAGTTCAGGTTTACCACATTGCTGATATTGGATGATTGAAGAGAGAAAGAAAATCTGTTAGTTGTCTCTTGTTTTTTTTTTTTTGAGATGAAACTGCTTGTCTTTTCCAAATTATATTTGCAGTCTTGACTATGTCTCCAGGAGCATCCCAAAGCCCATACTGTGTGACAGGATGAAAACAGTTCCTTGTGCTTCTGTATGGTCAGATATATTTTTAACATTGTAACTTCTTACCTGTGCCTGGAGCTTTTCATTGTTATCCCTGGTGATAGAAGCTCTTGGGTAGCCCTTAACATTGGTGGACCTGGTCTCTTTCTTTTCTCGTGACATATAGGCTGTACAAAGGAAACCCTTTTCTAGTTTTGCCTAGGGGGAGCTGAGGCATGCAGTGATGTTACAATTCACCAAAGTAGCTGTGCGGTAGATGAAGGAGTCTTAAAAATCCCGGTCTAATATTCTACCACAAGAATTTCACTAGTGTGTTAAATACACAGATGTCTAAATATACACAAAAGTCCCTTCATTGCGTGGCTTAGAGTTTTTAGAATGTTTATTGCAAGAACTATAGAAATATAACCACCTGATAAGAACAAGCTTGGACCTCAGAAACAATCTGATTTTGAATTCCAACCTTATTTCGAGCTTCTGCTTATGTTTCCTCTTCCTTCAGCTCCTCGCTAACACTTTGTATTTGCCTTGCAGCAGTTCTGAGGATAGGAGGAAGAGGTAATGTCATAGAAGTTACTCATGCTAGTATGCCTTTCTGGCATATGCTTAAGAAAAATATCCTGTAAATATCCTGTACTATGTTCTCTATTATACACTCTTCTTGAATATTTGCTTTTTTTTTTAATGTATTCAGAGCTACAGTCAGTCTAATCCTGCCAGCAAGTCTGGGGAAATAGATAGTTTATTCCTACAAGAATAGATCTATAATCTTAAAGCTATACTCTTGTCTGGTGACACATCTCAACAACAAGACCTTGGAAATCTTTATTGTACATGCATGGCTAGTGGCCTGAGATGCAAAAGAGGATGACAGAGATTCAGTTTATGAGATTGTTAAACCTTTCCTCTTTTTTCCTGAGGTAAACATTACGTCAGAAATTCCAGGCAGTTTGCAGTATTTCCAAATTAAATCTTTCTTCAAGCATGGCATGGTCTAAAGGCATGTCCAGTAACAGCATTCATAGTGCATATCCGTAGATATGCTGGATTAGTTTGAAAGCTTTTCCAAAATCATCAGTCTTTATAAAAATCCTTTATAGATATACTTCTAATCAGCCTCTCCAAGCAAATGCAGAATAAATCCTGAGCAGCTGTCAGTTTTGTGTGAAGCTCTGAGTGAAATATGACATTTAATATTTGTTTCTTTTGATACAGAACATATTCCAGCCCCATTCACAGTGAGTGTTAAAACACACAAATAAACACCCATGATCCATTCCAGTCAGTGGAAAGAGAGCAATAAAAAGAGTGGGAATGGGATGGAAGCTTGTGCTGCATCAGCATTTTTCCTTAAGTAGCATTACCTATATTTCTTCTATCAAACAGTTTTTATCCTTTTCTTTATTATTAGTTTTTAAAAATGTCTTTAATTCTTTACTAGCTTTATGTCTATTAAATCAAACATTCTCTTTTGGTTTCATACCTGGGATTTACTGGTGAACAATGGATAACCCATTAAGTGGTCTGACTTTTTCTGGTCCTATTGAAATGTTGTAATTTTCCTGTTTTTACATTCTTCCAAGTATGTATTAAGTCTTGGCTAAATAACTGCTTTTTGGAGGGAAGAGAAAATAGAGAGCTTAAGCTTGAAGGAATGATCCATAGAGTCTTTCTGCCTAATATTCAGTGCACCATCAGTTTCATATCTCTCAATAGGCAAGCGTCTCAGGTCTCCTAGCACACTGGAGATAGCTTATGACATGAGCATCATTCCATTTTCACAGGTAGTCTTAGAGATAAATCTCGTAGGATTTTTTTTGCCTTGACACAAAGCCTTTCTCTGTTCCAGGAGAATTACCATGCTAGTTCAGGCTGGGAATATGTTTTGGCAATTTAAAGGTATAAAACCATTACATGAGTGTCATAATGATCCCCGAAGCAGGTATTACACTCTAGGAAATCCAGAATTGTTTACATTTTAAAGGAATCCAAACATATTATGGTGTGAAAATAGCCAAGTTAGGGAGCTAAACAACACTAATTATCATACTTTTGAAATAGTCCAAAATAAACATATCACTAAAATGATGCTTGCGATTGGAATATAGCATTTTGAATCTCTAGAGTGCAGGCACTCTAGACAATGAACCTCTGTCAGCTCCTCAGCAGGGTTTATTTATTTATTTGGATAGTTCTAGGTAAACAGACAACAAGATATGGCAGCTTATAGACAGACTTGGCAAACTGGCATCAAACTCCCACATAAACATTATAGCTTGGAGCTGAATCATCTTTAGCATTATAGTGATACAGTAGTTTGCATTTAGTAAAATTTCCAAAGCTTTCCATCAACCGACAAAATGATAGACTTTGTGAGGTAGATTCAAACATTTCCCCTAAAAATGTGTAATCATAAAGTAATTTGTGGTTGCCAGAGACCTCAAGAGGTCATGTATTAAAACCCTCTGCTCAAAGAAGGACCAATTTCAAAAGAGCAGAGCTGACTTCAGATGTGGTGAGAAGGTTTAGAAATATGACAAAAGACCCTGCAGGTAAAAACAAAGGTTTTCCTTTCTGACAAAAAAAAATGCTTAATCTTTTTCTCTTGACTGGAGGTAATGAGACAGATGGGGAGGAGAGGTGGTTAAACAAGGACAGGGTCAGTGGTTACAGACACAGATTCTGCATCTTTGAAGCATGGGGGAGTTTTAGCACTGAATTAATTAGACAAAGAATTGGCCCTTGGTTTAAGAGTGTTTCATTGGGAAAAGGCAGCTCTGAAACTGCTGCGATGTTTTAGGTTGCAACTGATAGTTAGGGTCTTACTGACATTTTCTAATAACGTCCATGTGGTGATAACTTTTTTTATTACCCCTGTGACCAGAACTATTAGCAGAAATACGAGTATTTTAGGTTTTTTTTTTAATCTTCTTTCATTGTACTCAAGTGGAGGTATTGATGGCTTCATAAGAGTAGAACAAAACAATTCATTAGGCGTTTGCTTAAATCCCTTGATATAGAAATAAAAGATTTTATATAATGATGAACTCCCCAAAGGGTTAAGGCAGTAAAGCATACAAACCCATATATGCACATATTTCAGATTTGTTGTGAATCTTCTGTATCATGGCTACTTCTGTATTTCTCTGACATAACAAGAATGAAAGCAATAGGTAAACCTATTTTACTCTCTGCTTTTCATTCTGACCACAGAGAGGGAAACAGATAAATCACTGAAATTAGACATTTGAGAAATGATTGCTCGTGTATTATTCCTCTTTATCAAAATGTTAATTTACTGACCCAAACAAATAATTGCATTTTAATCTTTCACAGTTAATATGTCAAAATTTTACTAAATGGAGGTCAGAATTAATATTGATTTATCCAAGGATTAATCGTATCTTCAGGAAAGGTTTTTGAATATTCACATATAAAAAAATAAACGTATACAGACAGTACCAGCTTTATTTTAATGCCTCATTGAAATTCAGTTTTGGAGTAGGATATTGCTCTGTATAAATAAGAATACTATACCTTTGTCTCCAACATCTGATAATTGTTCATTATCAGCATTGTGATCTGATATTAGCAATGCTCTGCTGAGTTGAAGCAGGATGTGCATTTGACATGGGTAAACTCAAGGCATAAGAAGATTTGTGTACTGTAGAGAACCACATCAATATGAGTTTGCAACATTCAAGTACGGAAATGAGGAGTTTTCAGATATGTACAGATATTTCTGACAATTTTTTTTTTGCACCATGTAGTCAATAATTGCCGTATCAGTGACAGGACACGGAAATCCTTCTAAGAAGAGTGAATTATAGCCCTGATATGGAGAAACATCCAGTTATGACCAACTTAAATATGTTTAATGCTCTATTAAGGATCTCTGTCCCATTTCTAAGGGAATGTAATTATTTGGTGCCCCAATGTTGTGTTTTTGTTGGCATTTCCTCGGAAGACTGTATGACTGAAGACACTGGTATTTATGCTGTCTTCCCTGCATTTAGGTTAAGATACATTTACAGAGAACAGTATAGGAACTTGTGCTTCTCAGTAAAAAAGCAGTATCTGTATGAAAGTATAAAAAATGTATAAAAGTTTGGACCTTGCTCCATGCTCAGATGCGAGAAAAAGTAGCTCTACAGTGGACTGAGATCCCAAACTAAGTTTAGATCAAATTATCTTTTTATGATTTTGAAGATAATGATGAGTTTTGCCCAAATGCAGGAAAACTAGAAAGCCTAGTAGCTTTTGGATTTTCTTATTTTCTCTCCTAAAAATGTAGTGTATTTAGAGTGCTAATCAGGGACCTAAATATAAATACGTAGTGCAATTCCCTAAGGGGATCTGAGACACCTACATAGCAGATGAGCCGCAGGATGTGCAAGAAACACCTGTAGCAGCATGTGGAAGCCAGCAGTCCATCCCAATGTGTGTTAAAAATATAGATCTGAACTGCTTCCTTAATGACTTGCATTCTTCCTTAGTTATTACATTTGTTTTCTAGACAAAGAATATTATTCAATGAGGGCTAAAAAAGGGTTGCTGACCTTTCCCTCTTGACCAGCTGTTGATCAACCCTTCTTTTCCATTGCAGTCTGCAGAAGTGTTGACAGATCTTTGCGACTTTCAACTTTATAATGTCCTAGGTAACTGGAGTACAAGATTATTCAACAAATTCCAAAGCCTCTTTTTTTCTGCGGTAGCAAAATTTCAACTCGCTTTGAGTTCATCTTACTCTGTAAATAGCTCCATCAAAATGAATAGCATAACTCACGACATTGCTTTTATGCAATACTAAGAATCTCTATCCGAGTCTGAATAATTCTGGTGATCATGCAGTCCTAACTGCTGTGGAAATCAAACAGAATTAGGCTTTTTCAGAAGTGGGACTTGACTAGTGAATGTCCACGCCATGTAACACCACATTCGTCTTGGCTCCAGCCTGCCCGGCCAAAATAACACGGTGCTCTGGAGCATGTTAATATAGCTGTGCTTCAGTGCATGCTAATAGCTTCTCCTCCCACTCTTCTCCTTCCCGTTCTCTTGGCACAGAGCAGCAGCAGTAGGAGGTGAAGGAGCAGAGGTGAAAGAATTTAAATAAGCCAAAGCTAACGTGCTTCAGAGCACCTTTCAGATTTGTTGAACGAATGGAGTGATAGAGGAAGGAAATGCAAAGTGGTGAAAAGGAATAGCTGGGGAGATTAAATTGCTTTAAAGAAGCTGGAATCAGAGAGCTGTAAAGAGGAATATCCAAGGCTGAAAGTGGGAAAAACAGTTTGGAAATAAAATAGGGAATGAGCTGCAGCACATGGCATTATGGAAAATTAACTTTAACACAGAATTTATTGGATAGATCAAGGTATCTACCCTGACAGATTCTTCTTAACTACTACTTTGGCTCGCTTAACAAACTTAACATGCTAACTGAGAAACACAGAGTCAAGTAAACAAAGCATGGGGCCTGATATATGGGGCCTTACTTTTTTAAGGCAAGATAAATGGCTTTGCAAAGATGGTCAAGCCACTGGAAATAGGAAAGCCATAAATAGTCATAAATTCCATCCAGAATAATAGATATTGTTTTAAGCATAACCAAGCAGTATGGGGTAAATTCCGTACAAATCAGGATATGGTACTTCTTTTATCTAAAGAGATTATCACTGCACAGAACTTGGGCCACATGGACAGAGTATTGGGTTATCCCTTCTCTAGGAGAATCAGGTGCATTCCGTCCTCATTTCTGCTGGAGGGATAGCTGCAGCTCCGACTCAGGGTTTTGCTTCACTGTAACTTTGGGTAAAAGATTCACTTCAAGGTTAAATGCTGATATCTACATGCAGGAGTCTGAGCTCCCATCATACAGAGTCTAGAGCTAGAGTGTGATGCAGCTTCCTAAACCCAGTCGTCATTGGAGATGTCAAAAGGAATCTAAAGGATAAAGATCTGTCAGTGCTATGCAGGACTGATGCAATGACAGAAGATTTAACAAAAAACTACTCTTTAGCAAGAAGTGCTGGAGGCCAGGAGTAGTGTCCTAATGTTACTAAGTATCCTTGCGAACAAGCCATCAAGTCATTAACTGACATGGCCAATGGAGCTCATGTGTCAGTCAATGTCTGCTTTAGGGAGACCTGAATTACTCTTTGATTCTCCTGACCTGAGTGATATGGGACTTGAATCAGTTGCCGATTGATCCCTAGTACCACTTGTGGGGCCCTAAGATGTCTGACCAGAAGATCAATGATATGTTTCTAGCTAGATATCTTTCTGATTAAATTATCTGTATGTGTAAGAAATGTCTGGAATTCAGTTACCTGCTAAAGAAAGATAAGCATTATATAAGGCCAGAACAGCAGCGTCATGATTATGCCTCTTTTGATAAAGGTTGTGAATAACTTTTAAATGGGCAACTTGATGGTAAAAGATAACTATTTTTTTTACTACATTTATCTGAGTAGAAATCTGTAGAAGAGCTGGATTTGGTCCCAAACCATTAAGGTCAAAGAGAAAAAAAGAATGGTTATTTCCTATGGTGAGGAATAGGGGCTATCCTATAGTAGAACTATCCTGATTCAAAGTTTTTGCATACAACAAACTGTTTTATCAAGACAAAGAGGTATTTGGGATGGTTGTAGTTATCATAAATATAAAGAGATAAATCAACCACAGATGTTTTCCCTCAAGGAAAAAGATGTTTGTCACTAATTCTAATCATTTAACCAAAATGAAATCAGTTGTGTAGATTTAACAGATTTTACCCCTTATACTCAGGTCTGAAATATCTCTAAATTTTTTTCCCCCTTTCTTCTGCATTTCAATTTGTGCTGATATGGGTATTAGTATTTGTGAAAAGGATGTCCTGTAGTGGTATTTCTGCAGTAGCTTTCTCTCTCCTTTTTCATTTCTGGGTTTATTTGGGTTACCAGGAATAAAAGAATAAAAATTAGAAAGAAAGATTTGTCTTATTTAGTGATGTTTCAAAGCAAAATGTAAGAGGAGGAGGGAGGGCAATGATCAGAAATTATAGCTTCCTCTCTGCAGCTCCATGATCCAAACTTGTGGCCTCTTTCTTTGCCAACTTCTTTGCCAATGTCCAATAAACCTGGGAGAGGGTCTCTCTTTCCTCTCTCTATTAGAAAACTTGATGACTGGGCAGGCACACTCACCAGAGATAGGAGACATAGATATAAACACCTTTAGGATGAAGATGTGACTCAAAAAAGGATTTGTCCGAATAAGTTCCTTGAAAAAGAGGCTATCATACTAAAAGTTGACCACTTCCTATTTCTCCTTTTTATTTCCACTACGTTTTTTTCAGTGTAAGTAACTGAAGATAAAGAAGGGAGTTAGGAGGCCTCTGGGGATTTTTGGTAAGGGAAGGTTTGGGTATGAACAACACATTTGTGCATAGAGGAGCAGCTACTAAGATTTTCTGTTCTGTCGGATCGTTGGGTATCAGAACATGCTGATTTACTGTCTTGGTGGAACATATGTCCCAGGAAACTGCTGGGTGCCCAAGAGTTTCATCAGCCTTTTCAGAGATAGGGAGCCAAAAGCCATCGAAGACGTCGTGCAAGAGCCTTAAGTTTTTTTGCTTTGCTTATTTTTTGCTTCTTGCTGCCTACCTTAAGAGATTTTCAATCATATGAATAGAATGTTTACAAAAACTCAGTTAAATTTTAGGCCGTTCTTCAGTAAAAATGCTTTTCTTAACTCTTCAGAATTTTGGGCAGGTGTTGAGCATTAAGTTTCAGAGTTTCATTAAACCTCAATAGCTTAATACTTCTAAAAGTCATTCAGGTGCTTTTAAATGTCTTGTTATATATAGCCTTATAGGTCATCTGTAATACTGACATCTCGTGAGTCTCAATGACACAATATTAGGAAAAAAAAAGCAGTCTCATTCTCAGCTATCTGTGCTACAGGCTCAGTAAAATGTAGAGTTTTTTAAAATAAATCTGAGATGTTAATCAAAGCTCTGTACACATGACCATCTGTCATGATCTGTGATAGTAAAACCCCTGCTGCTAACAGTAGGCAGAGACATGCAATTATTTGTCTTATAAGCAGAAACATTAGCAAACACTCCTGGATGCAAAAAGCAAATAATGGATGAGCCAGACACCCACAAACTATTAATATATGCAGATGACCTTCTGTTTACAATTAAAAATCTAATATTCAGAGCACTAAAATCACCCAACCTATCAGAATCTGGAACAGCTTCATCATATAAAATCTTTCAGACTAATCAGATGTCTATTTCCTGACATCAATGGCCAAAATTTACTAGGCCTTTACTAGAAAGACAAACACAATTTATATTCATATCAAACTGGTCTGAAAGATATAATCAAAGAAAAGATGAAGCTGGCCAACTCAAGCCTCTGAGCAGAGATAGTACTGTGAAAGCCAGCATTACTTCATAACTCCATTTTTTCTTCTTATTTTTTGTGGAGGGGGAAGGAGAGGGAAGGAGTGCAGATGAATATTTTCAAATGACATAGCAATAACATACAGAAAATGATTCAGATGGTATAATAAAACCTCTCCTGAAAATCTACAGAAATATAGGGCTAACATATTTGAAACTTGAATCTGTCAACCGAGACTTTGTCACGCAAGGCTATCAGATTGGACTGGGATGTGGAAGTTATTAAAGATCCCTGGTTTTGAGAGCTGCAAGAACCAGCTATAAAATCATTTTAAGGAAGAGGTGGAAGCTTTATATCCTTTTTATCCTGCAATGGTGGAAAAGGAAAGACTGGTAATATGTGGCTGTAATGCTACAATGGTGGCTATCAAAGACAAGCTTCAAGTGTCCCTTTAGAGGAGGAACCCTGATCTGGGGTCATGGCTATTGACTCTGTAACTTTAACAGGATTGAACAGAGGTTTGCAGATAACTGTATAGACAACAGCAGGTACCAGGCCACCACTTGGATCAGTGTGATATACAGCACAAATGAGATGGATCTCTTACTGTGTGTGACAGCAGAAAAATAAAAAATGTGTATGAGAAAAAAAGATTAAGGAAACTAATAAATAAAATAATATTTATATATATATACATATATAATAAATAAAAGGATTATGGACATTAAGACATTTCCTGATTTTTTTTTTATTTTATTTTTTATTCTGGAAACTGAAAAGAAGTTTCAGAACCAGTTAAATGACACTCCAGCCAAGCAAAATCAGAAGTCTAAACAGTTTACCCTCAATCTTCTTTATTTTTTTCTTTTTTTTAAAATTAGTTTTAGTTATTTATTTTAGTTAAAGCTATGGATTGTTTTAAGCTTTCTAGTGTAATAGTTCATACGGACCACCTGAGATCCAAGCCCTTTTTTCTGTATGCATTAGAATTTTTTCTGACATAAGAAGTGTAAATACCAAAGAAATCTGAATGAATAATATGACTGAGAAAATAACCACATTCATATAGCAGTAAATATTTTAACCAGTAGTATGTGTTCCCTGGACATCAAGTGTAAAATAGTATTTTTCACTATAGATGGAGGCATTTTTTTTCTTCTTTCAATTTACAGCAGCCCCATTGACTTCAATAAATTGTTCTGGATTTGCACCAAAGTAACTGAGAGCAAAATTTGACCTGGGGACTTCAACATTTCTTTTAAATCTAAATTTGTAATAAAGCACAAAACTTCTTAATGATGAATTCTTCTGTTGCTAGGCAGTCTGGCCCTGATGGGCTGTTAAAGTTTGATTTACTCTGCTGATCCATGACCTCTTTTTCTGACAACTCATTTTTTATGATTATTTATTTATATTATAGAAGCATGAAGAGGCTTCTGAGGTGACCAGGGCTCTATTATGCCATCAGGCACTATCCAAACTCAGATTAAAGGAAATCTCGCTCTGAAGAGTTTGCTATTTATACAGTGGGAATAGATTTTTGGGGGGAGAGAAGTGAAGAGGAGGAGGGAGCTCTATTTCCCCCAGATTGTGTTTCATAATGTACTATATGTGCTCTGCTCTGTCGTAGGGGAGAAACTCAATAGCAATTCACCCTTGCAACTCAATGCAATGGGCATTGAGAAAGCCAAGGGCTGAGCAAGGAAAGGACTGACCTCTCCTTTTCAATGTCCTGTACACAAGTGGCTGTGGATACGGCAGAATTGGTTAAACCTGTCAAATATAGCTCAAACAGGGTAAAAAAGCTATTGGGAGAGGGAGGACAAAAGTACCTACATCCACACTTGTGGGAGATGATGTTAGGCTCTTTTCCTTTCCAAAATGGGCAAAAGCTCTTTGGCATAGGTGTTGTCCTATTGTTGTCTATTGTATGCATTTCTGGAGGGCCCTCTGAAATCTTTTAGGTTCCTGCCTTGTGCACTCTACTGATGACAGCTACTTGCTGCTGAGCAGCTTGTGAGTACCAGGGATCAGACACAGGCAAGGAAAAACAGCTGTGCAATATTTATTTTGAGAACAGAGCAAGCACACATCTATTGATTTCCCAAAACGGTACAAGACAAAAAGGTCATATTTTCTGTGCTACAGACCTTGGGGCTTCACTAAGGTTCAACGAAGCTATTTCACCCGAGGTGTCTGTGTTTTATTAGCAGAATGCCATTGCCTGGCATCCCAAAGAGGCTGTGCTGCAAATGGCATGTGAGAATTGATTGCTGAATTTCTGCCAGGTTCACAGGGCTCTGCGGACAGTGATGTGCTTTCCCGTCAGCTGCACTGGGATGTGCACCCTCGAGGAAGCGTGAACATGGCCTGAGACTGCACAACCTAGGATCAGTTATGGTGACACAGATGGGAGCTCCAGACACAGCAGGAGGAGTCTCACCTGCCCCAGTGAGGCACAGAATATTTGAGGCGGGAGACACTGGAAAATCTAAATTAGTGCAGAATTAGGTACAGCAAATCTCTCTCCCTCCATAAATCTCTCTCCCTCCATATTCCATATGCATTCTTTTCAGACCAACTTTTGTGGTGTTAAATAACAATAATTTAGAAGAGCAGAGCAGGATTTGCTGCTTCCCTTTTTCTTGTCTCATCTTTCAAAGTGGACTTACTTTTTACAACTGATCACGACTGTCTAAAACTATACAAGCACTGTGGAAGTATGAATCTGAGTCACAAGGCTTAGTCTTGCCTAGCCTTGCCTGATTTTCTACTTGAGAACCTTAAAATCAAGAGTTTGCTCTTAATTCTACTCGAGATGCTATAAATCAGAAATTATTCCACTGGGATCAATGTAAAGTTGCTGTAAAGCTGAGCTGAGTGATAAAGATCTAGCCTCCAAATCATACCTAGAATGAATGAAGCGGGCAGGACCCATCACTGTGTTATTACAAATGATTTGAGCTAGACAGAGCTGGAAATATTGGACAAATCCAAGAGAGAAAAGGAAGCAATGAGCCATTCTATGTTTTCTTCCATCTTCGCAGTGTTTGTTATACCAGCTGGGTTCTTCTTTCTCCTGTTCCATCCCTACCTCTGCCCACACTGCTGCTTAGCTGTTCTGTGTGCAAGTGTATTTTGGGTTTGCTCAGGGTTGAGTTTTGTAAATATAAAATAGTTGACCATACTGGGGCAGATGATCAGTCAACATAACTCAGGCTGAGTACACAGGGCTGACTCCTTCCTGCAGGGGAGTTGACCTAATATTAAGCAGGCTCAAGGTGACTTATAGCATCTCTCACATTTTTTTCTACTTAAAAAATGTTTGGATTTCTTTATTTCACCCCCCCATTCTCTTTAAATATTGATCGGACCCTAACACTACATGCTCACCTGCCAGGCAGGCTGCTTCACTTGTTGCAGCTAGGTGTGCGTTTGCAGGCAAAAGGACAAACAAGGCTAAATTTTCCGTAAGGAGCTGTCTGCACTAACTGTGTCTGTCCCTCTGGGCATCCTCCCATCTGTCAACTGTTCTCCATAACTAGCTTTTCTTGCCAGCCCCAGGATTCAAACTTAATATCTGCTTTTGTGGTTCCTGAAAAGCCTTGTCCTGTCCAGACAGCAAGGAACTGTGCTGCGCAGCACCAAAAGTTTTATTTTTTACCCTTTTTATCCAAGTAAGTATCAAGACACAAAGACCCTGGAGCTGTCTCTTTTCTGCCAGCCCCACCATGTGATTGTTGTTGAGTGACTTTGATTATGATTTTTATTTTTATATTTTTTGGTCGAGATATGTCTTGCAATTCCATTCCCAAGCAGAATAGTACAAGACATCAGAGCAAAAAGGAATAGTCGTCTCTGGTAAAGATGTGGTCAAACGATGTTTTGAGAGGGAAAAGGCGGTAATTAAGATCAGAGGTAGAATTATGTCCATGTAGAGATATTAAGGCTGGGCACTGCCTGCATCCTATATCCAAAAAAATTCTTAATACATACAGAAACCTCAACCACACAGTTCTCCGCCCAATTCTGAGTCTAAAGGGAAAGGCATCTCTGTATATTAACAGGATGGAAGTGGCACATTAAAGTAAGACAGTGCCCATGCTAGCAAATCCGCTAGGAGCTGATCTCATCAGCTTGGGCACGCACAAATATGCTCCAAGTGTCTTCTACTGATAGCCAAGGCTATCACAACCTGTGAAAAAGTAAGGGAGAGCAAATAAAACTGCACGAATTGTGAAATTCTATGAAGGGCATGTTTACAGGATCACTTGTAGCAGTGTGTGAGGACATAAACAACACATCACAGCTGCATGCTCATAGGGGGCATCAAATATAATTGGCAAAAATAACTTTTGTGCTCCTGATTTCATCTGGATTTTGCATTTCTGGATCTAAGCATAATTTAACCCATTCTTAGAGCATTGTGCTGCTCTCTCTGAAATTAATAGGAAAACTCTTAGAGTGTTTGAAGAAGGATGATGCCTATTATTCATAGTAGCCAAGTGCAAAGACACTCAGTGTCACCTTTCATCAGCAACAAAGGCTATCCAGAAATACAGATTTTAGCATAGTTTGGAGGAGTCTAATGCAAGTGCATTAGGCAAATGCATTTTATTTCAATCAAATGCATCTTCTAATTTGTCTTTCTCCATAAACTGCCTGAATGCTGAACATCAGTTCAGAACTTGGTGAACATAATTTTAACATCTGTATTGTATAAGCTTTGATGAACAACCTCCCATTTTGAAGTCCCAAGTATCTCTGGTAGTACAAACAAAGATGATTAAAAGACTTTTGACTGAAACTTTCCTGGCACATGATATGAAAAGATTTCTGTCCTTAGGTTTTCCAGTTATGGCGTAGGAAAGACAAAGATTAGACTATTAATCAGTATTTAGGCTTCTAGAAAAGTCTATTTTGGTTGTGTGACAGTATTTAAAGTACTGATGTGCCAGTATAGTTATTCCTACAAGACGCAGCACTAGTGAAAATCTTTTCCAAACTTTCATCTCTTACGCATTGCCTGGGAAAAAAGTGAAGAACGAGAGATTACAAGTATACATATTGTAAACATGACTGTACAAGGAACCTCAAAAAGAAGAATGAAAGTCAAATGTTGAAAGCTTAGTGATGTTATAGTCTCTTTTGCATGAGTCTTGAAAACCTGTGTTGTTCCTCTCCCCTTCATATATTGATTTATTGCTTGATGGTACTCATATCATTCAAGACTTCTCTGGGTTCTGCTTTAATGCTTGCATTCTTAAGTGCAATTTTTTAATTTCATCCTAAATCAGCTGTTTTCTGCCTTCACTGTAGCTTAGAAATTTTATTGACAGATTGCTAATGAAGGTTCTAAAAGAGAAAAAAAATCATAAAAGGAGGTAAAAAAAAATTACTCTCCTGTATTGTTACAAAAAAAGAAAAACAGACTAACATTAGGAAAATCAAGCATTGGGAAGAATGAACAAAACCAACTACAGATAAAAAAGGACAACCTTTTTATATTAACTTATATTAACTTCCTCATATTAACTTATGAGGAAGTAAAAAGCAAAGATTCTGTGCCTTGCAGCTTTGACTTTGGTGGTGCCAAAGCAACGCTCCAGCCAGTTACCTCACCGTTAACTTACAGCAACTAGGGTCAGCTAGAGCTGGCTCAGGACCACATCTGGTCAGGTTTTGGTTATTTGCTGCATGGGGCTGTTTTTCCCCATGCAGGAGTCTGTGTTTCTCTTTTCCGAACATCATTTGTTTCCTCTTTGCCTATTTCTTCAACCTGTCAAGGTCTGTCTGAATGATATTGCAATCATTATCTGTTGAATCAGACACTCTTCCTGGTTTTATATCACTTGCAAACTTACTGAAGGTAAGCTCAGACCTAGCATCCAATTAATTAAGAAAAACGTTAAACAATATTGGACCCAGTATTGACCCCTGGATTGCATCACTACATACTGGATTCCAACTTGACTTTGTGCCTTCTAGTTACAACCATTTGAATTGACAGTTCAGCCAGTCTTCCAAGGAGTCCATCTCACTGTCTGCTTATCATCTGGTCAATTAAGAAATTTTCCTTAAGTTCCTGTGGAACTTTTGATTCTCTAGTTTCTGTTTGTTTCCTCTAGTTTTATCTGAAAAGAGACCAAATTCTTCGATTTGTGTATGGAGATGTAATGAGATTGTGTCAAAAGCCTTACTGAAAAGAGACAAAAAGTCATCCTCATATTATGTGTAACTGGAATAAGAACTGTTATCTAAGAGCAACTTCTTGCACATCTTCTCTAGTCCTCTTTATAGATATTTGCCTGCTGCCTACAGTAGCCCAACACACAGGTTATTTATACACTATGCTTCATCTCCAACAAATCAGGAACAAAATCCTTGCAAGATGTCATGGCATAAATGAAGCCAGAGGACAGATCACCCCATCCTATTGCATAACTAAGAACTAAATTTTTTATCTGAGTTAGATGTTAGGCTTCTTTAGGAGTCCAGGGAGGGAGAGAAGTACGTCCAAAGAGTGTCTAGCTCTGCCTAACTCATATGACATTTCAGAATGAGATTAATCCCCTTCTGGAGGTATCTGCCTGTCTCCATTAGTGACTAAGAATAATTTTTGGACAATTAAAACAAACCAAGATGAACCCCCTTGCCAAACTCTGCATATTGATTCATTTATGTAGTCCACTTTTGCCTAACTCGAATTACTGAATATGTTTATTTTGCTTCCTTAGTCATTGCTGTAGTTGTAAGATGTTTATCTGAAAATGATGCTGAAAGCTGTAGCTGTGCAAGTCTCCTCCGGCACCTTGATGATGTTCTACAATATCTTAACGAAATTCAATTCTTCTTGAAGACAGAAAAGAAGAAAAAAAAAAAAGAGACGTCTGAATGCGTAACTGCTATTCTGAGACTGTAACAGATTTTCTATAAATAACATGATGATTAAATCTTTTGCTCAATATAGTCACACAAAGGCATAGCTTGAGTAATTCTAGCACAACCTTAGGCCATGCTTTAAGAATATAGGTACCCAGATGAGGTAACACATTTTGTTTGTTACTGTGTCTGAAAATCCATAGTCTTGATGCAGAATTAGTTGTTAATAGATGCTGGCATTTAAGAAGAAAGATCTAGTCAGAAGGAGAGGTTGTTCTTGGTAGGTCCATAAACAAACATTGTAAAATGCAGGAGTTTTAAATAAATAAGACAAGTTTCAGCCCTTTATCCTGCTAGAAACCATCCCAGTTTCTAGTTCTTTGCCAGTAACACCCATATTTTTATTTGTTCCATACAATATAATTTGTCAGTTCAAACATCTGCAATAGATTTCCAGCAGAAAAATACAGAATGTGGTAGTCATTGGGAAGTGCTGTATTGTTGTCTGTATCTTCATATACACTTCAAGAGGTATTTTTCTCATATAATACCAAAAGAAGAAACAGGGGTGGCCCTGGGAGAGGAAATCAGGTTTCACACTTGCTCCTTTCAACAAATGGAATAAGGATTTGTTACAGGAATTCATCAGCCAAGCAACAGAAGTGTTTTCCTGGCGGTGGCAGTATCGTTATTAGACAGCTCAAGTGTTGGGAAAGGTTGTAAGCTTATTCACAAATGATGGGGAAAATTCTGCCGTCTCCTACCCTAATTCAAGTAGCTCAAGAGTAGAGAGAAGTTGCAGTTCATAAGAAATTCTTTATGTTTTAGCACTCCTTTTTCTACCATGCAAACCAAATTCATGAGCCAAACACAGCTGGCAGTTTGGGTTTCTCCTTTAACTCACTTGCAATGATTATGTCAAAGATTCAGTCTCTACTGTGGATAGTGGTGGATGCAGGCAGGCTCTGCCTGCTCTCCGAGCTGACCAAGGACAGTGTGATCACACCAGTGCAGTACAGCACTGAGGTTAATATATGCTGCTAAAAGGAAGGCATATATTAGCCAGGGCTTTGGTCCAGGCTTACAGACAGTTTTGGCATCAGAGTTGGCTCATGTTCCCCTGCCTTGGTCTAGGGGGCAGTGCAGATTCACCCAGTGTTTAAGAAATCATCGTGGATGCCCCACACCACTTCTCCGTGTTGCTGGTACAGCCATTCGTAAGGGATTTGGGGCTGAAAGAAAGCAGCTAGTTCTTGGCACGCCAGAAGGTTGAGGTATTGGTTAATTAAATTCCTTGTAGGTTTTCCCTTGATGATAATGCTAAATCCAGGGATAAGTTGTCTTGGCAACAGCTTTGGCTACTGTTCTTTCCACCCTTGCTTTTAGGCTTGTGATTAAAGGTACTCAAGTATGTAAATCACCAGCTGAGGCTGATGGATTTATTTATTTATTTCATGGAAAAAATGTCCCCACATTAATTGACAATACCATGCACTTTCACTTATGTTTGAATAATAAAACAATGCATTCTCTCTTCAGAGCTCAACATTTAGCCAACATTATTTATTGTTTGAAAATGTAATAAAGATACATACTTAATATCTTATTTCCAATTAAACTTTATGACTAGGGGTTGACAATGGTTATATTTTTGGCTGTGTTTTTTAATTTTCTTCAAATGTGTCCCTGGGAATTCAAGAGGCAGCTTGAAACATAAACATGTTGAATGTTAAAATAGTGTCATATATTTTATGGCCAAAATGTCATTACATAGATGTGTGGAAACTATCAAACATGGTTGCTGTAGCTAGGCACCTACCCTGCTTCTTCAGTGGAGCTCAGTGTTTCCAATTTCAAATGAAGTAAATGGCACCTAAGTGGTCTGGTCCTTTATTTATCTATTTATTTGTTTGTTTATTTATTTTGTGGAGTGGCATCAAGTGACTCGCTGAAGACTATTAATTTGGGGTATCCTTGCAACAAATCCAGTCACTTAGTTGAATTATTAACCACTTTGCATGTTTGTTAAAGAATCCTCAGTGATAAATGAAATGTACAACATGGATTTATGCTTCTCATTTTAGTTATCTCAGTTAATAGGTTAACTTCTTCATAAAAATGATAATTTTATGCACAGATGCTCATTCTGGGTGTAGGGGCACAGCAAGCAGGTAAAGCGGCTCCCCACTGTTAACTTGTGCAGATGTTTTTACTCTCTCCATTTCATTTTCTGATGGTTGGGCTGTCAGCAGATGAGACACTTCTGCATGACCATTGGTCTGTGTGACTGAGACCTTGAATGGAGTGGATAGTCCCTCCTACCAGCAGACATGTGGGACAGTGGCAGGTACAGCAAGTAATCCAAATGCTTGGAGTGTTCGAGGGATTTAGGAAAGGCTAGGTGTGTATTTATTTCCCTCACTTTCCTTTCAGACAGCACATATTCTTTGATTTAGACTGCATATATACTGCCCTGTGTACAATAACCTGTGATAGAGCAGTGCGCTGTGTACACAATTGCTGTCTTTCAATCCTGAATCCATTAAGGACTTTCTTTGTCCAAATCCTGGCCAATGGGTATGTATTGGAAGACTGGTGCTTGGAAGAAAAAATGCAGATATTATGTTTTATAATGGCTGAAGATTTCTTGAAAAATCAGAGGGAGGGAACATCTGTCATTGCAAAACTCAAGCAAAGAACTGCCTACTGGCGAACTCAGGCAGGAGTGTCATTGTGTCAACCTAGTGTGAAACGTGGCTCAAGGCAGATAAAAGTGCTTGTGAAATAGAAATATCCGTATCATCCAATGGTAAGCACTTTACTTACCTGGGTATGATGTGGAGCCACCTTCCTTTGGGTCTATTTACAGCCCTATTGGCTGTAGAAGGAAAAGGGCTGCTCTCAGGATTCACCCATGAAAGGATACTAATTTAGGTGCCCGCATCATTCCTTAGAGCGTTTCCTCTTTCTTAGGCTACAGAAAGTTGGGGGAAGCTTTCATCATAACTCAGCCCTCAGCCTGCTAAGTTACATGGTGTGCAACCCTCTCTTCCAGATCCTCAAAAGTCTCCGTCCTACTTGGAATAAGAAGAACTTGAGGAACTTAATTTGAAGTATCCCTACTATTTCCATACTTCTATTAAGAAAACAATAGAAAATATTTCTGAGGACACAGCTGGTGACTGAACTAGACAGCGATGAGATGACATACCTCTGGCTGGCTGACAGCCCAGACTGCCATGCAATTAAGTGTGTCTAAATGGAGATCTCCAGCAGTCTAAAGAGAAAAGATGTTCCTATTAGGAATTTAATACTAGAAATAATGGGAAAATATCTTCAGGGAATAGTTAGAAAGCAGGACTGTGAAGTTTCTTTCCAGAATGAAGACAGGAAATGAAAAGCTAGGGTTGGGTAGACTTCTATCCATGGGAATCCAATGATCTGTACTATTGTGTATTGGCACAAATAAATGGAATATGTAAACAAGAAAGAGCTCAGGAAGTCTCTGAAGAAGGAAAACACCCGAGTGTCTGCGAAGTAAAGAAAAATAAGAACCTCTGGAATTTAGATGCTGTGTAGGGAAGGGGGATATATACATATATTTTTGTTGTTGTTGTTGTGTATTGTTGATCATCTTCCTAAGGAGACAGGGGAATGCTAAATTTTAAATCCTTCTCAGAGGAAGATGGGACTGTTTTCTTGGGAAGGAGGCTATCACCAGAGAGTACTGAATTGATAACAAAAGGAATAAAAATAAGAGCTCGGAACAAAATTAAGAGCTGTTGGGAAGAAAATGAACCAAAGCATCCAGAGACACAGAAAGATGAAACTATTTAATCAGCTTTATGTCAGTAACTGGGAGATCAGGTGAAAAAGTACAAGTTTGAAATTGATTCTTTATAAGTGTTTATTAACAATCTGGGCTTTTAAAAAGCCTATAAGGAAGACCTGTGTGGCTGAAAATTAAAAAATACAGTGGATTTGGTCTGTTTGAAAGAATAATATCTGTGCTGTATATGCAACAGACGACCAAGCCAAGGCAGAATGTGGGATGACTAATACCTTTTCATGGTGGAAAAGCTGTTCTGGCATACAGGATGGGAAACTACATGAGATATATTAGAGTTTTTGTGCTTGAAAAGATAAAAAAATTGTGAGTTCCTAAAAATGACAAGGGACATTTTGCTAACTAAAAGCATCTAAGCTGGGGGAACTCTATATTAAAGATCATCTTAGCAGATTAAGAGAAATGGATGACACAACTCAGGCATTGCTTCAGTACACATGTTCATTGTTTGATTACTTTCAGTTAAAATATATACTTGATGTTTTAAGATGTTCTGTTCCACAAAAATGGAAACATTTAGAAAGTAAGTTTGTGGGGAAAAGACTATCAACAGATATGTGCGTTACAACTGAGAACAGTTGCAAAACATTTCATTGGATGCTTCAAAAATCACATTCTGACATTAGGAACAGAAGGCTTTGCCAGCTGTAAAACCTAACAAAAACAATCAGAAAATTGGATTAGAGCAAGAGTGAAAGCCATTTATAAAAGCATTATAAAGCAACTGGGTAGTGGTAGGGGAACAAATTGATAATAAAGGACTATTCTGGCTGAGAATGCTAAGGTGGAAAGCAACTTAGGTGAGAATATCTTTAGAAAGATAGAATTCATGACTGAGGAGAGAGTAGAAGAGAGGCAATGATTTTGAAGAAAGTAAATTTCAAAAAGTTTGAAAAGCATGTGGATAAGAACTGGAGAGATGCAAGTCTAAGAGGAGAAGGTGTCTGAAGGGTTTAACAATGTGGAAGAAGAGGAAATGTTATCAGAGGTCAGCTTAAGTAAGACATAATATTTTAATTTAGAATATGAAGCAGTACAGAATCTGCACAGCACATGCTGAAACTGTTTTAGGAACTGGTGAGTGTTGATATGTGGTTGTAAAGAGGAGATGTGCTCCTATCAGGAAGACATACAGTCTTTCATTATTGTCATTCTACCATACAAATCTTGTATCAATGATTTGTAAAGAAGCACAAATTTTCTTGTTGGTCAAACTGGCCTAAATAACGATGGGGAAATCAGGAAAGTTTAACTGGACCAGTCCACAAGGGGTCCAGTGGTCACAAGTGGGTGCAAGATGGTACTATGCATTTCAGTGCAGTTATGTGTAGTCTGTTGCAATATCACTGTAGGATTTTCCTTGATAGTAAAAACTGAAGACACTGGTACAATTTACTAAGCCCTGTGATAAAGTTTCCATTGAAGAAATCTCTAAGATTAAGATTTCAGTTGCTCTCTGTGACAAATGCTTTAGTTCAGACAGGGTTGAATCAAGGAAATGTTAATACTCTTGCCATGCAGTTGGTAAATTAAAATTTGCAATATTGCTTTTAGCCTCATATTTTATGAATTTTGTCTCAAAACTTTCCACACTAATTTCATAGAATAACTACATTTCCCATGTAATTTTATTAATAGAATAAATTACTACTCTTGAAAAAAAAGTCTTAAATGAAGCCTTCTGAAATGTTGCTGTTTGCCTTATATGTCTCTGCCTGCATTAGTGAAAGAGATACGACATCATTCCAATAGAGCCTTCAACATAATACTCATAATTCTGCTTTTTGACGATGAGTAAGTCTCATGGGGGGAAGCTGGATTGTCAGCTTTTAGAAGCTCTTGTCTTCTTTTTTTTTGTGTGTATACTACAGATTTTTGAGGCAGCTGGCCAGCAGAGGATGTGTAGAATTCATACAGGGGAATAGCTGTTAAAAAGGCCCAAGTGACAAGCAATGGTCAAGGAAAGAAAAGGAAGGCTGGCTCAGGGTAGCTGGAGAAGGAGAAACCAATAACCTTATTAATCTTTTAGGTATATGTAGAATGGTTCCTCATATTGTTTCAAGCAGTTAAATACATTGGAGAGCTCTATCATGGTCTTATATTGAATTCAGAGGCTCAGAGTTCATTATGGGGGAAGAAGGAGCTGTGCATAGTTAGGGAGAAGATATTTTTCTCACATTGTTTGGTGCTGCTTTTTGTGATATGTCTATGTATGTGTTTTATCTGGAGCATTGTCATCTGGCTAATTCTGAGCCTGATTTAAAATCCACCATGAAAAGCCTTTCTATCTTAAGGAGTAGAAACTTGTTTCTGGAAACTTAAGTATCTACAGCCTGTGATATCACAAGAAAACTGAGCTGTTGGAGGCCCTTATAACACTTTCTGAGTGTAAAAAAAAAAAGCGTCTCTTCTTGTAAATATACTTTTATTTAAGTTGAAACCTATGTTTCTTGAATCTCTCTCTCTCTCTCTCTCTCTCTCTCGGTCAGACAGAAAAAAATAAGTATTCTGGTGTCTTGGAGCTGCTTCTTTGTTTATCTTGTGTTTTTACTGCTTACATGGAATTTTATAAAAACAGCTAAAACTAACCAGATGCTCTGAGGGATGTTCTTCTTTTCAGGTTAGTTAGTGATATCTGGGCCAGTCTGGGCAACTGAAGCTATGAAGCATCTTTTCCAGCTGGGATACAGCTGAGCTTTCTGGAGCATCCACCTTCCTTCTCGTTCTGATAGTTTAAATCTAATCTTCAGGGATTTTAGTTCAACTGAAGACAACTGCTCGGTAAAAGCAGCTACCAGTGAGCTCTCAGTGTCTGCATAAAGATGTCTCAATCATAATTTAAGACTGCAAAGTGTAGTAGATGGTATTGTGCAACTCTTTTTGTTCTCCTTGCCCTCTTAGTATTGAATTCCTTCAGTAAGAGCAGAAGGAAGCTGTCTGTGAACATCCCTTGGAGCCCATGTTTGCAGCAAAGTCTGGAGCAATTCCAATTCCCCTCCTTTGAGGCAAGGTCTATGGAAGTGTGTCATGCTGTTCACCTTCTAGCTGGTGACTGGAAACATCAGATTCATTGTGATGATAGGAATAATGCTTGATTCCCGCAGGTTTCCCAAGATGAGCATAGGCAAGGCAAATTATTTGGCCTGTGATTCGCTCAGTTCTTTCTCAAAGATCCTTTGGGTAGGACCTCCCCAGTCCTCAGAGAAGGAGGGATAAATCCATCAGCAGCAGCCTAGCTTGGCACCTCTGGAGTCTCTCACCTCTCCTGTGACATAGTGCTCTCTTGAAAAATGTTATCTCAGAACAGACTAGAAGAATGTTCCTATCATAGTACTTATATCCTGTGGTCATCTCTTCATTAGCAGAAAGGAAGGTTCTGGAGACAGCTGTAAACTTTCCAGAGTTCATAAAATAAAGGAAATACTTACAAAATTAGTTACAGGTAGGGGTGAAACAATGCTACTTTCCTCCAGATCCAAAAAATAGAGAATGTCAGATTCCCTACTTTAATTTAGTAAGGTGGCCTTCAGCATAAAGATTGTGTTATTTTGCCTTAAAAATTGTTTACAAACTTTACAAACTCTTTAATATGCATCCTTCTCTATTTCGCAGCTACGTTTCAGGTATCCTATCACATTGCAATTGTCTCTATATAGATGCTTCTGGCCTTCTTTTTTTCTTCTGCTAAATTTATTATATTTTGACATTTGGGACTTTAGTGACCTACTCCGGGAGGTATTTGTTCTTCCTTTCTTAGTACTCTCAAATCCCAGATTTAATCTTTCAGATACTTCATTTCATTTGCAAGCACAGTCATTCCTTTTGTTCTTCTCTTCAGCCAGATACTTAGGTTTTTCAGTCTTCTATTCTCTTTTTTCCCTCTGTATAGTTGATGTTCCCCCACAAGCTCTTTTACAGGAGCCTATTGTTTCCACAAAAATCACTGTTGGGACGAAACACTGTCCCATTTGGGTAGCTTTTTTGTATCTCAAAATGACATTAGTACACCGCAAAAGTAAAAGTTTCCTTCTATTAGCTCTCCAGACATTTAGTGTAATCCCTATTCCATGTGTTCACTTATATTCAGATCCAATTGTATATAATCCTGCAGAGTTATTCTTACAAAAATCTTTCTCAACCTTGATCCACAGGTTACGTTATTTTCTTTAATTTGTAGTATGAGAATACTACATTGTAGTATGGATTATAGTCCAAATCTTGTGACCTTTGTTTTATTTATTTATTTATTTTTAGTTTAGTTTAGTTTAGTTTACACTGTTTTATTTTACTCTGACACTCCTTTGTATAGTTCTGATGGGTTCCTTGCATTAACTGTCTACTATAGGCATATGAATAAAAGATATATTAATTGCTATTTAGCTTTCCAGGAACCTCATTTCACTACCTTGCGCTAAATAGGACAAAAGGACAACAACAAAAAAGCAACCTCATACACAGCTAATTAAAGATAGTGTTTTTTATTTAAAGCAAAATTATTGTGCAGCATGTGCTATTACCAAATTATCGTGGTTAAAAGATTGACCTATTGTAATATAGGGTATCTATGGGCATTTGTAAAACAGAGATTTTTAGATAAGAAATGAGAGAGTTCCTGAAGTCAACCTCATAGTCAGAGGTACTCAGTCTTTTCTGCATACTCTTCTCCACATTAAGTTCCTGCAAGGGCCATGTTCTGGTCTAACCCAGTTGGAAGGAGAAAGCTGCTGTCAGCTGCTGAAATCTCTCTGATCCTTGTCAAGATGGCAATTTCTTCACTCCTTCAATCCAGAATGAAATTTCCTGAAGTGAAGTATACTAAATGATGGGAAAAGATCTGTGTTGGACTCTGGTCTCTGTCTCTGCCTGTCTAACTTAGATGTTCCTATATGTCAAGAACATGAAAAAGAAATGTGGGAGTCATAGGAAGCACTCTCTCTCTGGCAGTATTACATATAGAATACTTGTGGAAATAGTACAAATTTATAGAGCAGCTCGTCTTCCTAACTTCCATCAGGAGCTGCAACTCATCAACTTCCTCACTAGACTGTATTATTTAACTGCACAAAGGTGCTGTATTGGGAAGGAAGGAGTTCTTTTTGTCTTTCCGCTATCCTCAGAGAGATGCCTAATGCTTATTTAATCTAGGTAGAGAGTTCAGGAATGAGTGCAGCAAAACCAGGGTAGAGCTGACAGTTGCGGCCACTTGAACAGTCACCAGGGGAATGAAGCATATCTGACTGACTGATTGTTATACATAAAAAAAATCTTCAGCAATCATAGATTATTTGTCTGCAGTTCCACTCTCATTTTTCACTAGTAATTGTTGACGTTATTTGACATTCCATCTTCCAATTTGCTGTGGTAATGGACTCACAGCTGACAAACAAAGTGATGAAATACTGCTTATCTTGGTTTTATTTCTTCTCTGAGTAAAACCCTGGTGGACACAAATATCTTGAACAGAAAACTACACTGTACAAAGGCACTTTATGATCATTCAGCATCTCAGCTCTTCAGAGCTGATCCTAAGGTCCAAGTTTTTCATATCCCACCTCTGAGGTGAGAAAGGGAACAATATTTGAATTTGTTAATTAATTTACTACCTGCCTGTATGCGTAGTTCACAGCGTAGAAAAGAGTGTTTCCCACTAGGACTTTTGGTGTGCTAGCTCTGAAAATTTGGATGTGGATCTCAAAGGGTTCTGAGCAGTTTATTTGTCCAAGTCTTTGGAATGAGGGTCTCATGCATCAGTACAGATGGGAGGCTGGCCTGCTGGAAAGACGCTCTGCAGAGAAGGTCCTAGACTACAGACTGGCCATGAGCCGATAATATGCCCTGGTGGTCAAGAAGCCCAATGGTATTGTGGGTTGTATTAGGAAGGGTATTGACAGCAGACTGAAGTGATCTTCCCCATGGTGAGGCCACATCTGGAGAGTTGTGTCCAGTGTTAGGTACATGAAGTTACTGGAGGGAGTCCAGAGTAGGGCTACAAAGATGAGCAGGGGTCTGGAACATCTGTCCTATGAGGAGAGGCTGAGAGGGCTGAGCCTACTCAGCCTAAAGAAAAGGATGAGAGGTGATGAGAGATGAATGTATATAAACAACTTAAGGGAGGATGTAAAGAGGATGGGGCCAGACTTTTCAGTGGTGGTCAGTCACAGAACAAGAGGCAATGAGCCCAAACTGAAACACGAAAATTCCACAGAAATGTGAGGTAAAACTTGACTGTGAGGCTGATTGAACACTGAAAGGGTTGTCCAGGTCTGTGGAATCCCCTTTCTTGAAGATATTCGAAAGCCATTTGGACACAATTCAGTGCAACGAGGTCTAGGTGGGGTGCTTGAGCAGTGGGGTTTGGCTAGATGAGCTTCAGAGATCCCTTCTAACCTCAGCCATTCTCTAGTTATGGTGGGTTAGGACAAAGTGGTACTCAGAGACATCTCATTGCTTGAAGTTTCTAATTACACTGTTTTAAGTCAGGAGGTTCTCCAAGACATAGGATGAGGGTTGCACACTTACCAAGTTCAGTGGATGCATAATCTAATGATGAAATTTTTGACTAACATATAGTCCAAATGTGAGAAGATTTCCTAGTACCAGATTTCCTGGGAAGTGTTCCAAGACATTATTGGCCAGAAGTTTACTCCAGAAGAGTTTCCCTTGGAAAACTCTATCAAGGTAGAGTGTATATTCTGTCTTTTTTTTTTTTTTGTAAGTAAACTGCTTAAAATTATAAGTTATATAACTGAATTCCCTTTGTACATGGAATATATCTAGCTGGCTTCTATTCTGCTGTAATCCCTCCAGAGTGGCTGAGCATTGAATAATGCTGCACATATGGCCTATGTTGACATATCTTCAGCTTTGCACCAGGTGATTAAAAAGCCCAGTGTTTTCATATTTTCTACAAAAAGAGAACACAGAAAATTCTTCCAGGCATTTCAAATTCTTGTTTCTACATTCTGTTTCTGGGAGATATTTTTACTGGTTTTTGAATTTTTGTGGATTACTGATCAATGTTATCTTTCCTGATCTATGGCTCCTTAGATCTTAGGAGATCTGTGAATTATGAGAACAAAGCCCCAACTTTGTGTCAAGCAGAGGAAACCCTGCTATGCTGTAACAGGAGGAATTGCATGAGATGTTAGAAAGGAGTGAATTATTCTTCTTTGTCATTTTTCTCTCATAAACTAGGTTCTAATTTGTTTTTATGTGTACTAGAAAAAAATCAATGATTAGAATAATTTCTAAGAGGCTGACATAACTTTGGAAAAGTTGGACAGGGAGCTGGAATGAATTTATAATGAAAGGATTGTTTATCATAAACATAAAATAGATTAGCATTTTTCTGTAACTCTGTGAATTCATGCCTGATATGTCAAGGATAGAAATGTAATAGATGTATCTTCTTACAGAGGTTGATTATATATTTTGTTTATTGCATGTACTTGATGGCAAATTTTTCAAATGTTGGAAGTAGCAAATTGTACAATGCTCAGCACAAGAATAACCATATCCAGATTAGAAAGGTTTGTGGAAAGTTTTTACATGTTTCCAAGGATTAGCTTGGGACTGGCTCTCAACATTTATAGCTGCTTTAGCTCAATTTTAGTTGACTCAATGTGTAAATTTATACCAGACAGTCTGTGGACTGGTAAAGCTTAAAAGTGATTTAATCTGCTTATTTTTTTACCAGAGAAAATATGCAGTGTAATTCTGTCCTCTTGGAACTGAACCGTCAACTGCTGTCACTAACAACATATACAATATCTGTGCTTTTTTTAAGGTATATTTTGTATGTTTGTTGTTATCAGCAAGCACAAATTGATTGGCCTCCTCATTAAGGTACATTTTCTCCTCATCTTTATTAAACATGTTCTACTGATTCTGAGGAAAACCTTCTGGAAATATACTTGAATAGTCCTATCTTCAACTAGCAAAAACTCTGATGAGACTGATGGGAATATTGGTTGCATGAAGACTATGAATTCAGCTATCATATTGTCAAAAGTGAGAAATGTGTAGAGCTTCCAGGTATGTATTGATCAAATATTTCCTTAGGCTGAAACTAAGTCTCTGTCGATTCCCAGTCCTTTGCCAAAGCAAAAACCTTCAATGTAAGTAAAGAAGTTTGTTGTTTAAGGCCTGCATCTTTCTGACAGTGCAGGGAGGAAGCTACTGAGATACCCAACAGCCTGCCTCAGTGTTTCTGACTAAACTCAGCAATGGCTCTTTTTTCTGGGCTGTGCAATGCCTAAATGACTGAGGGCAGGGAGGAAAAAGACTTTCAAAATTCACCACAGGAGACAAGTCCTGCATCTGTATCGGAGCAGCTTCAGACATAGCAGATGCTGGATTTCTTGTGGAAAACTAAGGGTGGAAGTGAATCAAGAGAGCTGAATGGGGAGCAGAGATGGCTGGGTGCAGGAAGAGTGTCAGAATTATGATAAACTACAAAATGTGTATGTGAAAATAGGTGAAAGCAGGGGAAGTGTTCATTGGAGGAGGTGATTTGCTAAGGGCATTGCCTGGCACTGCTGGCAGACAGAAGTAGTAATCAGCAGGAAAAGGCAGAACCGTACCCTGAAACCAAGTGATTTACAGCATCAAATACTGAGGGTGCTTGGAGAGAATCTGCAGTCTTGCAGGATTTCCAGAACTGCAGCTGCAAACCACTTCGTGCTGCGACAGCTCCAGACTTCAGTGGTGGAAATGATGCTGAGATTTGCAGTAACTCATGCCACACAGTAGACCTGGAGAAAGAGCGTGAGGGGACAGCTTGAATCTAATCAACCTACAGATCTCATAGAATCATAGAATCATTAAAGTTGGAAGGAGCTTTTAGAGATCATCTAGTCCAACACTTCTGAACACCCAGAGTCACCTAGAGCATGTTACACAGGATTGTGTCTTAGTGGGTTTAGAAGATCTCCAGAGAAGGAGACTCCACAACCTCTCTTCGCAACCTCTTCCAGGGCTCTGTCCCCTCACTGTCAAGAAATTTTTCCTTAAGTTCCTGTGGAACTTTTGGTGCTTCAGTTTGTGGCCGTTTCCTCTTGTTCTGTCAGTGGCCATCACTGAAAAGAGGCCAGCCTCATCCTCCTCACTGCCTCCCTTGAGGTACTTGTACACACAGATCAGGTCCCCTCTCAGCCTTCTCTTCTCCAGGCTGAAGAGGCCCAGCTCCCTCAGCCTCTCCTCATAGGGCAGATGTTCCAGATCATCCTCGTGGCCCTGCGCTGGACTCTCTCCAGCAGCTCCACATTCCTCTTGTACTGGGGGTCCCAGAACTGGACACAGTGCTGCAGATGTGGCCTCACCAGGGCTGAGTAGAGGGGCAGGATCACCTCACTTGACCTGCCGGGGGCACTCCTCTTAATGCACCGCAGGATCCCATTGGCCTTCTTGGCCATGAGGGCACACTGCTGCCTCATGGTCAACCTGTCATCCACCATAATACCAAGGTCCTTCTCTGCAGAGCTGCTCTCCAGAAGGTCAATCCCCAGCCTATATTGATGTATGGGGTTATACCTCCCCAGGTGCAGGACCTTGCACTTGCCTCCTCTCATCTTCTTCTTACCTGAAAAATAGACTAAAGAGAGTCGCTTGGGATAACAGCTTTGCTTAGGTAAAACTAAAATACAATTCAAAGCAGAGAACCTTTCTCTAGTTCCCCCACCCCATCTCACACAACCACATAATCATGGCTAACTAGTTGAATCTTCTGGGTTAAAGTTGGAAAAGATAAGAGGATTTTTTATTAGCTCCTTGCATCCCTGGGCAGGTGTCGAAGACAGTCACAGCGCTTTTGTTGTCACTGAACATAGTGATTTGGGATCTTCTCTTTATGGCTAACCCAGTGCTGGAAAGCTCAGTGGTGCTGTTCCCAGCAATAGCGGTTGTCTCTCCAGCTCCAAAGGCTCTGCACTTCACTTAACAAAATACTATTAGAAAGTGGGAGGAAAAGCAGTAGCTGCCTAGTCCCACAGGCAAAAGTTTTTTTTCTTAATGGATGCTAAAGAAAAGTTTTAGAAATAAGACCTGAAAGTTCACCATATGAATAACTGTAATTTTCAACTGCAAATGCATGTTTGCTTTTCAGAAGCAAGTTTGGAGCCTTTATAATCACTTACTTATCCTTACCCTAGGACCCTAAATAGAAAACATTAAATAGAAAAAAAATAAATAGAAAACATTACTTTGGAAGTAAAACTTCTATTTCTCTTACACGTAGGATTTTCTTGCAATTGGTATGTAGCTTTAATTAAGAACAACTAATCTTCATAAGCACTGCAGCAGTTAATACAGGGACTTTAATTAATGACTGGTAAGGAGTTGAATGGAAAAATAAGGGTTTACCTTGGATCATATCTGGTCATTTTTCAGTTATAGATCTAAAATACCCCAGCTTGAGTAAATTCTGATCTATTCTTTGAGCCCTCTGAAAGGATCAGCGCTAATACCTTTCAAAATCAGGATGCAGAGGAAGCAGTACCCATTCGTGTTTTCTGAAGACTGTTCTTGTTATTCTGAGGGCTGTTCTGCAAGGGGATTTGTCCCAGTTTCAACTACTGATGGTCAAATCAAAGAGAGAAGAAATGGAAATTGGAGGAGTGATGCAGAAAGATGAGGATATATTTTTATATTATACCTCTCAGAACAAACACGAAAGAGAATGGAAGAAATTGAAGGGTTTTTTTGTTGTTTTTTGGGGTTTTTTTTTTGTGGAAAAGTGATTGCTTCACTATGTTAAAAGATAGTACCTTGAAGGGAATATGTAGAAGCTGGTTGTTGGTTTAAATATGATTTTATGAAAAAATAAAGAATTGAAAATGTCCAGGGATCTGTGGAACCAAGATTTACCAATTCCATTTCTGACTCAGTATTTTTTCACTTGCATGGAATGAGTGCACCTAATTAAACTGGATCTGGACCAAAAAAAACCCAGTTGTTTCTTGTACTTGAATATGAGTCCAATAATATTTTGGCTGCTTATTACTGGTAGAAATCAGGGGACAGCTATTACAGATCTTGGTATTATACATGCATAATCTATCTTAGGAAAGATAAAAATGGATAGAAGCAATTTTTATCTGCTCATGGCAACAAAGAACCTTGCACCCACCCTGCCAATGCAATTTACAGAGTGATAATGGGATTTTACTTCTTCGGGGAGGGAGAGGATTTATCAAGGCACAAATGCTTGAGAAATGAAGTGATCATCACGTCTAATCAGAAAAATTTAGATTCTAGCACGGCACCAGCTAAACAATACAACGTTATCTGTGAAGAACATCAGAAGAAGGGTATGAACCTGAAATGTGAATGATAGATATTTTAAAAGTTTCCACTTTCCACTCTGTGATGCTGGGTAAAGCTTTTGACATATAATAGAGAAATCTTAAGATTTCTCTAAATGCCACTAATAACTGCTCCAGAATGGATGCTACAACTAGCATTTATCAGAGTGCGAGTTCTTATGGCTGTGTCTGCTCTTTACTTCAACTAGGGGGGCGAGAAGGGAAAGTAGGTCAGGAAAAGACAGCTTAGATATATATCACGTACTCAAAAGGTTGCAAGCATCCCTCTGAGAGTCTGCGGAGGGATTAGGGCACTTGATACTCTTTCCTGGACTCACAAAATAATTTAGGTTGGGTGGGATCTCTGGAGGTCATTTAGTGTGACTTCTGGATCAGATTTCTCAGGAGAAAAAGTAAGAGGTCATTTCAAACGGAAAGTGTTGCACGTACTGCAGAAAGTGTCACTTGGGTGGTTTGTTTTTAATATTAGTTTGGAATTATATTCATTGGATTATGTACTGCCATTCATATGACAGGCATTCAGACTTCAGATACCTTAACCAGGACTTCTTGTCTTGAAAGTACTTTGCTAGCTTTTTATGAAGACTTATGTCCTGTCCAAGGGAACTCATGGGAATAGAGATGTAACGGTGAGCATATCAGTATAACCTTGGTCTTCTTGGTAGCACAAGTTCCAGCTGATTAACTTGCTGCTTTTGCTTACTATTTTTAGAAAGTCCAGCTTTTCTGAGACATTTTTTTTTATTTTATTGTTTAAAACATTTGGCATGAATGTTGCATTCAGGTACTCTGAATTTTGCTGACTAACAGGAATTTGCATACATAGAAAGAAAAAATAAAAATAAAAAAGTAAACACAGAGAGGTTAGGAGTCCTCTACTACAGAATATTGCTTTCAGATAGACTCAATTTCTGATTTTAAGTAAGCATGTGAAAGATGGTTCTTACGCTATTAAATCAAGTGATCCAACTTACCCATGAATCCAAAGAAGTACAAATACAGTGCTTTAAAGCATCATTTCATCACCTATTTTATTTGTAGAAGCTCATGTAAAAACCACCTGAGAGCACATGAAAAAACCTGTGTGTGCAGGACTAGAGAAAGTGAGTGGAAGCAACAAACTGGTGGTGGGTGGTAGTGGTGTAGGAGAAATAAGGCAGACCTTCATTCATTGCATCTATTGAAATCTAGTCCCTATAGCCTGCTTTATCTAGTTCAGGACATCGAAGGTTCATTACGGCTCTAAGTACTTTGATTCCAAGCAATTCATCTAATGGCTGGTGTCTGATGTGCACCTACCATTGGTCTTTTTTCCCCTTTGCTTTATCTCGCTGTTGTTAGCCAGTAACAAACATATCAGTCTTCATTTAACAGATACCACTTGCAGATATTATGTCTTAAGAGTCAATGTGCACTATCTTTTCCATCTTGACTGCCTGGGAGCATGAGCTGCTCCAAGGGCATATTCCTCTCTGTGGCCAGATTCCCAGCTGCAGGAAGCTGCAGATGTTTCCATATATCACTTTCTAAAAAGGAAAAAGCATTGAGGAGATGATAGAATATTTTCTCTAATATCAGTATAATGGCCCAGCAATTGCTGTTGTAAAAGACTGTACCTGTGTGCCCACTGCCTGGCTCTCTGCAGCAACGTGGCTCATTTCACTCACTGCTCAAGGGAGCTGCCACAGCAGCAACAAGGCAACATCAGACCCATCCTCACTCTCAGCCCATCACTCTTATGTCAAGGTAAATGCACTGTGTGCCAGTTGGGACTTGTTACAGAACATTTTAAACTTCTTTGCCTCCCACATTTAAATGGTTAGAATGGATCTAATTCAAATAGCCCCTGACATGAAAGCAAAATAATATCAAAATAATATTTGGCTAAGAACCAGCATGCTGACCTCCAGCCTTGAATGAGCATTCAAACAAACATTCTGTGTGAAGAAACTCTTTTTTTTTTTGTGTGTGTGTGCCACAAATGCATCATTTAGTTTTCCCAAAATAATCAGAGAAGTCATTTCTGGGAAACACCCGGACTGTAGCACACCTATCTTGTGTTTTCTCTCTTGGTGTGTTCTGAGGGGAAGATAATTAAATTTCCTGTAGAGATCCTTTTGTTTGCTTCATGCATTCGTTCATTCAGAAATTCAGATCCAGCAAGCAAAAAGGACCTGAAAGAGTGATCTTCATAGGGAGTTGCATGGTATATAATAGATCTCTAATTTGCTTAACAAGAAGGGTTATGTAAAAAATCCTTGCTTTTGGTATCTTATCTCTAATGCACAGGATGAATCATTTTAGTTTGCAAATAATTGCATAATGATTTATCCCACAAAGTGTCCTCTGTCTTCAAAGGGTAGAGTTGGATCAAACAGGAGCCAAATCCTTCAGTCATTCTTTACCAGAAACATGGGGCTAATTTGTCTCCAACTGTACATGCTGAAGATCCGTCCATCAAATGTACAAAGAAGTCTGTGTCAACCTTTTGTGGTTAAAATTGTGAATATATTTGAGAGATGACTAAGATCATATCAGTCGACTAGGAAAGCAGACAGTGCAGAAACCAAGACATTTGCAGGACATTCCTTATTCTGCGCGTAGGCCAGATCCCGAGGCAACTGGAGCAGGAAATGGGTGCAGTATTTGTACTCTGCCGCTTTACTCAGGTGTTGTGTGAAATTGAAGTTTTGGCAGATGGCAAAAAGTTTCCGAAGGCCAGTGACCTTGGAGCTGAGTGAACTTGGAAGTGCAGAGGCTTGTGGTTGCTCTACACTGTTTGATGTGAAGGCACCATCTCTATGTCCCTCAGAAGTACAAGAAGGGAAGCTGTAAGCTGCAGGAATGACATGAAAGCTCTTCCACAATACCTTCTCTGAACATATTTCTTCTCTATATTTCTGTTCTTCACTTCTCACTCTGAGATGTCTTTCTACATAAATACCTACTTATGTCAAAGTCTCCTTGAAGGTTAGAGGAGCCTGTGCTCTTTTTATTCCAGCTGTCATTGTTAGGTGAGATGTGATGTTTCCTGCCTCCGGCCCTGGATCAGTCTCCCTTTGGCCCTACGGTGCAAAGGGGCTCTATGAATTGGAGGAGGCTGAGAGGAGATGCATGCTGCAAAACAGTCCTTGACCAAAAAGTTTTGCAACAATGAGGGCAGAGTAATATAACTCCCTTACTGGCAGGAAAGCACTGTAACTTCGTATAAATTCTAACTTCAATGCGCTTATTTCATTTTACTTTCTGTTTTCACCCTACAGTCTTTTCAAAGTTTAATTGGTAGGAACCAAACATAAAAGTAATTATCTCAACATAAAAGTGTGCACAGCTAAATATAGCATTATGAGCCTAATGGAAAACCACAATAGGAAAAATTTCATTGTAATATTAACAGCAAGTCTCTCTTGGGAGCATTTTGAAGAATGTGCAGCTAGTGTAGCAGTTGTGACAAGTGCAGTTCTACTGCAATAAGAGCACTGTCAAGTTGTACTCAATGCACTAACAATGTTACTTTGCCCTTAAAAATCACACATAAGCATGCAAGATCATTTTTATTATTCCTACCATGTAACACTCTAGTGAAATCGATGGTATGAGTATCCCATAATTTTCTGGGAGACCTTAGTCTTCATTAAAAATACATAACAAGGTTAATTACAGGGTAGTGAGTTTTTAATATGTTGCTGTTTACCTTTGCTTACAATGCCGAGGTCTGGAGCACAACTAGTCAATTACATTGAATATGCAAAGCTATAGCTGTTTCCTGATTGCCTCATTAGAGCTTATGAATCTCTATTTCTTGTTTAGGTTTTTTTGCACCCTTATCTTCATTAGGTCCAAGTCTGGTACTCAACGTCTCTGGTATAACAAAGCTGAAAATCTGAGGGTTATTCATGGAGAATATTGAATGGGGAAATGAGGAAAAGCAGAGATTCGTCTCTTAAGTTTGTGTAAATCTGTAGGGTTTCTAATTAGGCCATTCAATTACCTGTTTACACTGAAGTAATCAAAAGCAGAATGAAGTTTATAAAGATCAAAATAAATTGATCTATATATATGCAGAGGGGTTGGACTAGATGATCTCTAGAGGTCCCTTCCAACCTTAACCATTCTGTGATTCTGTCATTCTGTGATATTTTGTCGATGTCAGAGTAGGTAACTAAAGCAGTGATCTTCTACTGCACTGCTCTGAGTGGAGCTAGAAATTTTTTAAACATTCTATACTCACTGTGTGTGGAGGACATTTGTATGATCTGTGTTGAATAGATAATTCATGTATTACTGCTCCTGCCTAGCGATGTGCCTCTCTTCTTTTGGTATACAGAAATTTTGCACACTTACCTGGTCATAGAGATCTTAGCACACAAAGTCTTCCACTTAGGTGTGAATCACACACGAGTTGTGCCTAAAGGTGTGGCTGGAAGACATTTTCACCTTATTATGCACAGCACCAGATGACTAATGCTATATCTAGCCTCCAGAAGGGGCTACAACATGGGAGGGAAGAACCAAATCGTAGGTCCATGTTTACTTCCAACTTGAAGGGCTTGGTAGCCCTCTGTCTCTTGTCATTTCCTCCCCAGCATATCACAGGAATGACTTTTCATAGCTCAGATTGTTAAAAAGCAATTAATAAATGAGAAACTGATTTCAGCTCCTTTGGTGTCTTGAACTTTATGTTTTCTATCTTTCCTTCATAACCCTAAGGTCTAGAAACATCCTATTTTTAACAAGAACTAAAATGCAGTTCTCATGTAATCACAGAATGCTGGGAGCTGGACTTTGAGGGAAAATACCAGCCATCGATATACTTGCGACATAATTAGAAAAGCCACCAACCCAGCTTCCAGTGGTGTAGCAATCCTCTTGGCCTTTCCTCAGCTGTGGGCAAGAGAAGTCATCTGCACTGAGCCCGCGCTCTGCTGAGGGCAGGAAACCGAGGGCCCGGGGGTCTCCGGCTGCACACAGCGAAAGGCCGGAGCTCTGCCGGCGGTCCCAGCTGGCAGCTGCAGCCAGAGAAAGCAACGGCTCTCATACAGTCTGCTCCTGGGAGGAAAGAGGTCATGGCCGTCTCCTTCCCACATCACGGAGGGCTAGTGGTAGCCTGGCCTAGAGGAGTCGGCCTGTGGCAGATGGCTGTGTGCTGATAGATGAAAAGTTTTTAATTCTGATCTTTCAACTCTGGAAAAAAATGGAGTGAGACTACTGCTTAGAAATGTTATCAGGGATTTCAGCAGAATTCAGTCTCCACTCATTATTCTTTTGCATTAGTATTTTCCTCTGAGCTGCAGGAAAGGGTTTGAATAAAAGAAGAGGCAAAGTAAACCCTCATTCTCCTGGGACAAAATGTTCCTGCCATTTTCCTACTCTTTTACTTCAAAGCAAGAGTTTCAGGAAAAGCTACAACACCTAGCATTATGAATCAAGAGCATACTAATGTTATTCAGCATAAAGTTGCTAGGAATATCAGTCACTGTTGCACTGGGAAAGGGGAGGCAGAACAGAGCTTGGTGCAGCACATCGCGCCGAGCGAGTCACAGGCAGGCTCTGAAGGGAAGGTGTCACTCCAGGCTCTGCTTGCAGATATGATTAGCCATGAGCAGACACTACTGTCATTCATTGTAATTGGGTTATATTCCCCTGAAAATCCACAGTGTTTTTACAAGGCAATGCTGAGTCTGGATTTGTGCTTGTGTTTCCTGTTACTTGCAGAGTTGACCATTTCAATTGCAGTCTCTGATTTTGCCCCTCGCTTCGATATTGGGTTGTCTGATTCTGGGTTCATCACACTTTAGTTGTCTGTGGACTTTTTTTTTTTTTTTTTTCAGTAGGCTATTTTCCAGGATATTTCCCAGAGCAGCTATTGAAGTTTTTTAAGGAAGGAGCCTCTGAAGTGTGTTTAAGGATAGAAACATATTTTTGTGCATAGGATACATATTGTATAGTGTGGTTGATATCCTGTAGCCTATGTGTGTAGCAGCTAGAAGATTTGGCCTTTTTAGTATTACAGGCTCAGGAGCTGCTCATGGAGTAGTCTGAGTGCATTTACTTTTGATATGATATAGGCACATGGTCCGAATTCATCATCTTCATTAGTTCAGCTGCTCAGCTTCTCAGGAACCCTGGTTTTCACCAACCTTTTCAAATCTGAATAACCTCATAAAGCAGATGATGGAGTCCCTCCATTGATCAAAGCTGAGTACTTAAAGGTAGAGTTGCATTAGGGCCCTGTAAAGCCATCTGTGAGTGCATCTGTGAGGAAAGGAGGATTTTTCACATCAGCGGTGTGAAAATGCTTGATTCCGCATTTTATTATTGATATATCATATTATATGAGCTCTACAATAAGCCTTGACTGCAGGTGTAATAGTTACCACGGATGTTGCACAAACTATTGACCCACAATGGAGAGCCAAAGATGTTTTGCTGCATGACATCGTTTAAAGCACAATTAAACCTAGTAATTATACTATGGAGAAGTCTGTGTCTGTATCTATAAAGGGAAGAAATTGAATTCCTCCTGTGTGCCACAGTGAGGGCTGCACTGTCTTCATTTATGCATGATTCTGACATCTCCGGTTCTCCATAGTCTTGGTCTAGGTACACTCCTTAAAACCAAGACTCTTCAAAGATCTGTCTCTGCTAGTGGGGTTATAGTTTTTACTGTTTTTTCTTAAATGAAAAGTGTCTCCCTTACATCTACAGTATAAGTTATTCTTTTCTCTTTCTAAAGAACAGAGGTATCATTTTTGGTACTTAGAGCCTTTTCTCTTAGTAACAGTTCCAGGAAATCCTTGCAGGAGCATGGTGGAAAGGTGTATTACAGAGCAGGCAACATGTGAGATGTTAGCAGCTGATACTGTGAATGCTGCAGAGAAGAATCAGTGCTTAGTAGAGTAGTTGGAACACGGAGAACAATAAAAATAAATGGAAAGAAGTTTGTCTCAGTACCCATTTGCCAAGAGTCTACTATTCGTGGTGGAGACCAAAATTGCAGCTGGCATTTTCTGTAATGAACTTTCTTCCAGTTTGTTCAAAATCACCCTTTATACATTAGCCCTTTCACTTTATTCTTGAACTGAATGTATCAAACAGACCTTCCACATCTGGAAGAGCAGGAGACATCCTCATGCAAAATAGACCTCCTTTGAAGAGCTGGGATACATAGGAACTGGGATACATGAGAACTTACAGATCTGGAGTTAATCATTTGTCACAATAATAGTAACAATAAAATTCCAGTTGGGAAAAATTAACTTTGTGCATGAATTCTGCCTTTCTCTTTTTCTTAATTAAATATCAATTTTATGAATGCTTAAAATAACTTTTATATCTTGTGCCCATATTTTTACTTTTCTGGTTGATAATTTAGTGGTGCAGATCTGCATAACTCTATTGAAATCAGTGGAACTATCTTAGTTTGCACCAAAGGATGATGATCTAAGACTTAAAGTGCTTACTCAGAATAAAATAGCCTTTTCCAGAAAGCAGTACTGGGTAATGAGGCAAGGATTACATCTAGAGGTTTTAGAAGTGTATTTATGAGCCTTAGAGCCACATTTCTCATTGCTAGCAAAATAATATCTGTTTTGTCACTTGTTAATATAATTATTCCCTATTTTAGGAGAACAAACAAATGGAAATGCCTGCATTTAGCAACTGATGCTCTGGCATTTTATAAAGTTGAAAATGGAAAATACATTCAAGGCATTTAATGTTCCAAATTGTTTGTTGCCTTTATCTTTTGAAAGGATTTTGTTACCTGTCCACTTTACAGACTGTAATTGACCCATCAGTGTGAATAATTTGTTTTGCTCTGGAAAATTTTAGCTACAACTAAGACTGACTAAGAGGAATTGTTGTTTCCGTGATAATCTCTATTGATGTGTTGTGTATTAAGCAATAAGCGGCTGCTGAAATTGATTAATCATCGAGGTGGAGATGAGATTTTAAGGCAATTTCAAACTGAGCTCACATTTGTTATTAAATATCCCCTTGTCGTGGTGTTATGCTACAAGATGAATAGAACTCTTATATTAGACTTCTTGGTGTCATATGTTATTTTTAAAAATTTCTGAAATGTTTGAAAATCTCTGATACAGGCAGGTCAATTTCTCCATTTCCAAATCTGCATTGAGGAAGCAGAAAATGATAATCTTGTCTTTTAGAATATATTACTCTGTGATTTCTTATGTGATGGTAAACTTCTTTTTCCTTTTTTTTTTTCTTCGTTTTTCAATGTATAAGACAAGGAGAATCAGCAGAACAGGTCAGATCCAAGGCTGATGAAGGTCAGTTTTCTGCAGCGGGCAGCAGACAGCACCAGCTGCTTCAAAAGAGACAAGAAGCTTCCAAGCTGGTGGCAATTCAAAAATTAACCTTTGAGAAATTTCCTCCCAGCTTCCATGGGTGGCACATTCAATTACGCCTGGAGGCAGGAGGGTTTTCAGGTCTTCCACAGCTCTTCCTCTTTTTTTTTTTTTTCCTTTCCTTTAAGATTTGCTGCTATAACGGCAGCTATTCTTGCTGCTTGTATACAATGCTGGGCCATTTTTGATTCCTGTGAAGTTGCATCAGTACAGAACAGGCCATCTCCCAGTCTCAGCACATCCACTGCGTTTCTAACAGTTTGTGTTACCAATGCCTGCTGACTACAAGCTTTAGATCACAAGGTTGGTTTGCTTGTTGCAGCCTTTTTGCCCTTCTTTTTACCTCTTGTTACCTTAGAGTATAAGTTCTTCAAGCTGGGATTGTCTCTCTCATAAGGTTTTTACAACATAGAATATTGTGGATGCCTCCTTTCTGAGGAAACAAAACATGCATTAATTTCTAGGTTAAGTTACTTCTGGGTTAGCTGTCTACTTTTCTTATGCATTCCAGCCCTTGTCTGAGTAAAAGTGAGTACAAACAAAATACACAAACACTTCTGCACCTCGAACTTATCACCGTGCCATCTACAAACACTGCAAACCCAGTCCTTATCTTGCTGTTCCCATCTAGAGTCTTATTTGGAAAAGGTTTTATGACCCACTGAAGACTTAATTTGCCTTGAAGAAGCTGTGCAGTAGCAGAGTTGATGTGTTTGGATGGCAATACTGATGGATATATGCCCAGCTTTGGGCTTCTGTTCCCTCATTTGCAGGTGTTTCTTTTACTTGCATCTATTTCTAACTATGAGTGGTCATGAAAATAATGGCATATTTAACTATATGAGTTTTGTACTGAGAAACTCCCTTGACTGACTTTCACGAAGCTGCTTCCATTCACCCAGTGCAAGGTGGGAATTGGGCCCATGGAAGAGCTAGAGAATCTCAGGCTCTTCCCTGTGCTCCCTCAGTTGACAACAATTTCTACCTTCACTCAAAGCCCGTCTGCTTAATTTTAGTTAAAAGCACTAGACTTCATGTCAAGACAAAACTGAGTCCTTTTGCAGAAGATTATTCAGGTTTGCAACAGAGACTGCATAGAAAAAACATGTTTTTCTCTTGCTTCTTTTATTATCTTGATTGGCAAAGATGGAGTTGGAAAGACTTACTGAAAGAGAGGAGTAAAAAGGCTTGCTCAACACTGTGTGAAGCTTTTCTATAGTTTTAATTTGCTATTTCTCTTTTCAAAGAGATCTATTTCCCCCATAGCATGGTGCTTCTCCAAAAAAGAATTTATGAGGAGGTTGGAGCAGAAACAAGTGACTACAGGTAAGAAAGTTCAACCTCTATATCTAATGGGAACCTCAATTCATATAATCCAGCTGTTATAAACTCACTGCTCAAATCACTGTTCTTCAGAACAAACATCTAACTGGGACTGCAGTTTGTGAAGGAACCTGGATCCTAAAGCAGCTGTTTTTTTTAATGCATGCAGAGACTCCTCTTACTCCTGTGCAGCCTGTCACTGCGTTTAGTTTTGCCACAGTACTAATGGTGTGTGTAGGATACACAAATGCATAAATGAATGTCTGGGTGCAGGGAGAGGGGAGAGATCCGTTGTGTGTATATGGTCACACCTGTGTTTGAGACAATGTAGTCCAAATAAGATGGCAAAGTTCTAGCTGATCTTTAACATCGGCTCTCAGGATATATTTAAATTCAAATCAAATCAATTCCAGCCTTGCTACTACATTTTCTAATCTAGCATCAGTTCAGGCAAGGACATGGTCCTGTACAAATGATATAAGTGTGAGTGGTTCCATTTGCTGCCCGTATCTCGGTAGTGATTTATGTCAACTCTGACTGGACCAGGAGTGACTGCTCTCAGAAACACTAAAATTATGGTATCAAAACAGAAGATTTTTCTGGTCTTTGTGTCACGGTTGCAGGCTTTCAGAGTGTCTAATAGCCATTTCTGTGCTGGTTTATCAAGTCTTGAAATGGATTTGTGCTAATCAGTTCTTGCCAGAAAAGCAGCCTATTTCTTTTCAGCCCAGGCAATTAATTCATATAACATTGGAAAACTCATTCCACTGGTATGGATTATCATCATAATATTTATTAGAGGTGCGCAGCAGTAGTATCCCAGGAGTTTCCAAATGCAAAACTTTTCATGAAAAGAAAATATAAGTTTTTCCATGTAGTTACTTTAGATTTTTTTAATCATTATTATTATTTATTTTTCCCTCTTCCCATTCTCCTGTAAGGCTGGTAACCTTTCTCTGCATGTGCTTCTGGGCCCTTATGCATAGAGCAGGGCTAATATACTAGAAGCACCTTTTGCACAGGCACAGACATGTGAGAGGCCTGGGCACGATTCAGCACTTCCAGAGGCTTTTGGTACTTTGGGATACTTCAGCAAAACAGGAATTGTGTACGGTTGCACAAGGAAGCTGGTGCTCACAGTGGGAGAGGAAGTGTTTTGCTGCACATCACAATCATTTTGAACCTCTTAACGATGCAGTTCTGCCCCAGAAGTCTCAAAGTTTAAACCACTTCAAGGACTGACTGCATATTTATATGAATCAGATGGGATTAATACCATTACACTTTAATGGAAGGTGACTTCCATGAAAATTTTTACACTTTTATACATAACCCAGTACATCTTGCTAGGCCTGGAGGAAATATAAAGAGGGAACTTACATTTTCAGGGGAGGAAAAATAATCTAGTAGCAATGATTAGGAGCATACCTTTCACCTAGACCTATTTCATTTCTCTTTTTCCTCTTTTTTATGCTATTAAGGCCCTGCATAGTGCTTTATCAGTCCCCTTGGCAGAGCTCTCCTCTTTGTGGTTATCTGACTCTGCCTTATTTTTATGCCCATATCATTGGTTTATTGGATTGGAGAGTTGACTACAAGCCATCCAGGGAGACTGTCAGCAGTAGAATATCACATTATGGAGGTGAACAGAAATTCAGCTCCTGTAAATTTTGATGCTATTCACTGAAGTAAACTGAAACATCCTGAGATATTTCCCAAGAGCAGAAAATTTGTTTCTCACTCAGATACAGACATACTACCAGCAGTCTAGTGGACATTGCTAAAATAATGCACCCCAGCATTATATAAAGTCCCACAAAACATGAGCTAGGGAGATATGAAAAAGCTAGAATATGTCACAGGTAAATCTAGTTTATATCCCAGCTCCCACTTGGGTCCTGCTGATAGGAGAGGACATTCATGTAACCCCTTAAGGGAACATTGCAGGCAGGTTATCAGGAGTTCACATTTATGACAGGCTAAAGGAGTGCTTAATGACAGTTAATCCCAAAATGCACTGTAAAGTCTCATCCCATATCGAATTCTCCATGGGACTGATACTCTAAAATTCAAAAAGTTTATATTCAATCATGGCTCCTGATCACAAATCTGAGCTGAATAACTAGCTATAAAGTTTAACCGAAGCAGCCCTCTTTATCACAAAAATCCTTGCTCAGTTTGAATATAATTCATTGGTGCAGAACATGGATTAATTTCATGAGTAGAAATTTCTAAAGAGACAAACTCACCTGCAAAGCAGAAAAAACACAAAAAACAATGTTAGTAAACTAACATTGACTTTGTAAACTGTACTGTCTTGATGTATTTAAATCATAGAGTACATGTTTATCTTGATAATAAACTGGTACTGCCCATGGCACAGCTTGTGTTGTGTGGAATTTGTAGAGAATCAGGAGAAACTAAGAGCAACTTAATTCTCTTGACACTTGCAAGATCTTTTTATCATAGTGATAGCATCATGAAGATAAAGGGCACTATGTGGTGAAAGGATAGTCAGATAGACTCGAATTGCAATATATAACTATGAAGAAAAGAGAAAAATAGACAAACTCTCATAATGCTAGTCTTGCACTACAACATAGTCTTCCCTAGAAGGAAGAGTTAGCTTATTAAATGAGTCATTTAAAATGATCTGAAGAAAATTGTTGGAAAATACACTATAGGGAACAATCCTGGAGACAGACTAGTCGATATTTCTCTTCATTGTCTGTGATTATTTGCATTCATATTTTTTCTGATATTCAAAAAGGGGAACCAAGGCAAATGCAGGTTGTGCTTTTCAGTTGCTCAGCTACCTAAGCTGAAAAAAAAGGGGGTTGATTTCTTAATGGCATTACTTAAGTGAAGAACACTGATCTTTCCTTTAAAAAGTAGAACCAGACCAGAGACACATTTATAAACTGATCAGCCGATAAATTGCTAGCATTTCTGTTTGAACTCAAGTAGGAAGATCAAACAGTGAATTTCAGTGCTATGACAGGGAAGTCCTTAGACACCTTCAGCTGTAATGTATGTTTAACAAAAGGGGAACAGTTTTCTTCTTGTAAAAGTACCTGGAATTCCTATTTGTTATGTGCATTTTTTTTTTTTTTTTGGTGACAGGGAGGGAGGGGGCTGCTTTGGAATACTTTTCATTGTTTCCCTGTTTTCAAGTATTTGGAAGCAACTTCTTTTGTTAGATGTTTTGGTCTTGTTCTCCATTAAATGTTATACAATTTTGGTGATGGGGGTGGTCGATGAGTGCAAAGAGCAGAAATTACTCTGCTATTCATTTTGCTATTTACTTGATACAGCATTAAGCTGCAGGAATGGTGTATATGGTGGGCACTTCCATTTTTTAGCAATTTAAATGCAAGAAGATGATTTTCCTCTTGAAATAAATGGTATGATTATTAACTTCAGTTAGGTCAACTTCAAGCCTTGAGCTCACAGGAAAAAATGTAATTCTTCTCCTTTCCCCTATTACTTCTTAAGAGGCCTAAGAAGGTCTGTTTCTTTGTTACCAAGAACACTAAAAACTCTATTTTTGCTAAGCAAAGTACCTGAGTATTGAGAGATACTTTGGATCAGAGACAAATTTTCAAACCCTCCCCTCACATCTTCCAACAAGATGTGGAAGGATTCCAACAAGAATCAACAAATAAGTTGATTCTTCCTGTGACCCAGAAGACTTTCAATCTGCCCACTTCCAATTTTGATCTTTTCTCAAGTGTTCTGCTAATGAGAGGATTTTTCAAAATCAAATCCTTGATTTCCATTGATCAAGCCCAATGGATGTGAGTGAGGATGTGAGTGAGAGACATGAGCTTAACAGAATTACCCTCAATTGCCTGGAGATTGGGATAGACTTCCAAAAGGCTCAGCAGTAGTTGTTACAACCTTCGGACTGGGCAAAGCTGTCCAAGACACTAATAGGAACTCTGATCCAGAGGTGCAAAAGAGTTCAAAGAACTGGTGAGGATAGAGAACACTGGTTAGTAGTGATTTTTTTCCTACTTTGCACTTCATGAGCGTGAGGTTTGGTTACACAGTGATGAGTAATGACAATATTGCATTTCCTCCTTGATTTTTGTTTCAGGGCCAGTGTATTAGCCATGGCACTCAGGTGCATTTTCTGGCAGCTCTTGCACTGCCAAAGAGAACTTGCTTTCAGTCCTTTGAACAACTAAGGAGCTTTTGTATGTACCCATATATATGTATGTATGTTTATATACATATATGCACATATAAACATAAAATTACAAGTCTATCTGTGTGCATAAACAAGGCTTATGAAATAGCAGGCAGATGTCACGGAGGCATCAAAGATGTTTAGACTAATTTTAAGCCTAAAAGCCTTAGCAGTGTCCTTTATCTCCGGATAAAGATGACTCAAATTTAATGCTTCTAACACTTCTCTTCGTAAGCGTGTATGAATGGCAGAGACTAATATTTTTTAGATTACAGAGCAAGCTCCTGCTCAAACAGGAGTCTGATTATTTGTGACAGACAAGCGGTTAGTCAAGTAGGTACCACTCTAGCGCTGAACGAAGGGTTTTGTGCCAGGTAGTGCTCTGCTGCATGACCCTCTTGCCTATTAGATTGCAAGGTCTTTGGAGCCAAACCTATTTCCTGCTGATATGAAATAGAGCAGCTTCCAAACTGGCAAGCTCATTGAGGGTCTTTCAGGGCTGATGGGCTGCCAGCAGCATGAAAAAAAAGCCCAAAGGCATAGATTGAAATATTTCTTATGCCATCAAATTCCTCCTATGTTGCTAATCCTCTTGGGTTTCAGGGAAAGGCAAGTGTTCTTACTCTACTGCCATCTATACAAATGTGCGTGTGGCTGAGATGTGTGAAAATGGAGGCAAATGAGGATGCCGGGCTCCTTCATTCCCTCCTCCTCCCAGCTCTCAGACCAGTGCCCCCTTCCCAACTCAAACCCCCAGGATCCCAGCTCCTGCTCACCTACATCCCCATCCCATCACTCTGGGCTCTGGTCCTCAGTTTGTACACCTAACCCACTAGCCCCTTCATTTAGCAGGATGTGCAGCTGCAACACTGGCTGAAATCCCATGCATTGCACTTCGAAGAAGGCTTGCAGCAAATGAGAGCCCAGAGGTGTTGCCTTGCACAGCAAGAGAGTTGCTGTTTATAAGTTTCTGTTTTATGGCAAGGACTTTGACCTTCAGAGCAAGTTTTCCAGTGTCCAGATGGTAAAACTAAAACATGCAGAGATCAGAAAAAAAAAACAAAACATCTGGCTAAGATGATAATGCTTGTAAGCCACATACAACTTACCTCTTTACATGGCTTAGGTTGTTCATGAAGAATCTCGTAGCATTTCAGATGTAAAATATGTTCCACAAATTTTGTTATTCTTGTGGCCAGAAATCTCCCCTAAATGTTACAATATTCAGCTAAAAAGAAAGATTTCTTTCCATTTAAGATGTACACTCTTTTTATGTTAAAGCAACACAGGAAGAATGACTACAAGCTGACAGTAAAAACTGCTCATAACAACCATCACTACTTTATTTCTTTTATTTTCATAACTGGTTAATGATGAGTCTAATTGCTTTATTTATGAACCCCAAAGGCTGTGTCATCAGGAGAGCACTAAGCGATCAACTAATAGTTCAGGTTTTATTCAGAAGCTTACATGCATCAACACATTTGTTATTTTTGATCATAAATGTGTTTTGACACTTCAAGAATTAAGGGACTAATCTTATTTCAATAAATAAATGTATAAGCTCGGAACAACTACAGCCTTGCATAAACCTCTTTGAATACCAGTGTAACTGTGCAGCAAAGAGTTGGAAACAGGGGATAGCAGATCTCTGCGGGCAAAGGATTATTATACTGAAAGTGAAGCAGAATATCCACATCCTCATTTTTTTCAAGTTGAATGGGGTGGAATCTCGCCAAAGAGACTTTGTGAGGCTCACTGAGTGGATCAGGTTGCAGGCTATGTGGAACAGAAAACACAGCTCTCTGGATTAAAAGAGACTATGGATTTGGGCAGCATTTAGATGCACATAGAATCTCTCCCCCATCCAAATTTGTCTATTAATTTGCTTCCATAACTTCAATTAAACATGTTCAGAGTGAGTATCATAACCTCTCATGTGAACTAAAGGCTTTTCAAGCCCTGGGATACCCTGATGCACAGTTAGAGCCTCAGAGGGAGAGGAAACCTGAAACAAACCTGGTTTCAGCACGGGTGAGCACAGCCAACCCCCATGCACATGACAGCAAATGACTCCTGCCCCATCCTCCCCATGCAGGTTTGGCACCAGTACCCAGCAGGAGATTTGCTCGGAGGAGGCCATGAAATTGGCCTGAGGTGCGTGGGAGCCAGGGCTGCAGGAGGAGAGGCAACCCTGAAGATGTTGTGTCCCCATCCCCTAGCATCCTCCTTCCTGCCCTTGTCCTGTCCAGTGCCAGGAAGGGCAAGGACAGATACCTTCTGCTTCCTTCAGTTTGTATCATATGTAGGTCCTACTACCTTACTGCATGTACTGTTTTATAAAATTATCAGATTCTCTGCTCAAACCCAGCTGCAGTTTTTGACTCAGTTCCATCAGTAACAGCTGGTAAGGAAGTGATTTCTTGTTATATTTCAATTAAATATTTTGATGGTTTAGCTTTTCATTGAATGTTCATTTTTTCAACTAAATTATTTTAGGTTTGAGTTGTTAAAAGAAGAAAGTAAGTTTAGCTTTTTTCCATGAAAATGCATTCATGTTTGAGGGAGGGGAGGGGATGACATGATTGCATGATGAAAGACCTTTTTGCACCAAAAATGAGGTAGATGCCACCAGTATGCCATTAGCACACCAGAGCGCTTTGCAAACTTAGGTTCATTTTTGCATGAAGCTGTTTTCACTCACAGCACAACAAACAAAGTAACAGCCCGAGAGGCTTCCCTTCTGAGAGGAATCACTGTGACATGGAGCCTGCAGTAGAGATAGGTAAGAGAGATCACAGGGCCCAGGCCGGCTCTGACCCTCGCTATCGCAAGACTGCAGTTGCCCTGCATTACTGGCTGCTGCAGGCTGCGAGAGAGAGCCCGCATAGGCTGCTGTGATCTCTGCTATTGGTAAAACACTAATTAAGCAATAAGAGGTCTCCCAATTTTAATAAAATGGGGCTATGGAGCCTATGCCTAGGTTGTGGATTTTCATTATGTCCTGTGGAAATGGGAGGAAGTGGGATCCAGGTCACTCTGTCTGGCTGAATGCAGACTGTGAACTGGAAGGCTCTTCTCTTGCATCTAGTGATGCTTCCAGAGTCAGTGACATGGCTGAATGACTGCTCTGGTGGAAAATACAGAATAGATCCTACTAGACAAGCACAACCACACGGTGCCCATCACTGAGAGGGGAAGGTGAGACACTGTTCTTTTAATGATACCTGGTTTAGGGTGTGGGACAATTTTCAGAGTTTCCATTTGATGGCTTCTTTTTTCCATTTTATACTTCTTTTTGAGTAAGAAAATAGCTCATAATTCCCAAGAGGAAGAAGTTCTCCTGCCTTGAAAACTTAACCTGAAAAATTAAAGTAATCTTATATTTTAGCCCGTCTAGACCTCAAGCATAAATGTTTTCCTTTGGTGCCCAGCTAATTAGCTTGCTGAGAGATGTTAATAGTTAAGCTAATAATTCCTACACCTTTATGGCTGACCTTGAGGTAGCTTTAATGAGGAAAACATTTCACAATGAAAATAATTATTTCTGGATGTTTCTTTGTCGGAATAAAGTTTTTAGCATTTTATATTCTTTCACTCTTTTATGTGATTAAGATGAACCAAAACACTATTGACAATAGAAGAAAGTTGACAAGTTTCAGCACAGCTGATTGATAGAGAAAGCTGGGAAACATATTTCCTCTGCTGATTTTTGTCTATGTTCAGTTTCAGGTAGTGAATGAAGCATGCAAAATAAAATACGAAAGTGAAATCTGTTACAAGCATGAAAACAGAGAAAACCATTCCCCAACCCCAAGCTACTCTCAGTTATTACCCTTTATTATCACTTTTTGTGTTCAGAACTAAGGGATTAACAGGACCATCCTCTTACCCGGGAGCGGGACTATGAAAGACCTTGGGTCCCAGTTTTGGAACAAGTCTCAGTTTAGATGGGGAAGTTGGGTCACAGAATTGTTAATTTGCTTCCCTAAACCTTGCTGTGACCTGTTATGTGAAGCTGCCAGAGATGGAAAGAAAGATCATGTCTTATCCCTCCCAGCAATTGCAAGCAAAGAGCAGAAGTAGAAGAACTCAGCTTTGGAGCTGAGGGACCTTTACTCTGATCCCAGCTCTCTGGGGTTATTGCACGGATGTGATTTATGCAGGAATTGAATTTGCAGAATATAGTTAGGGGCCTAAATGCCTTTTAAGATGATATTTAAAAAAACAAGTCTTGGAGGCCCAACATTCAGAGACAGTGACCCCCTTCCATTCCCACTGAGGCCAACGGGACAGTCGGTGATTAAGTCACTTCATGGCCTTGGATTGGGCGAGAGCGCCCAGCACCGTGTGGAAACAAGCCCAGAACGGGCTCCTCACAATACAGCTCCGTCTATTTCACGCTAATTTGCATGACTTTGAAGCAGGAAGATAGCATGGGGCAATCTATCTGCACCCTTGAAATTATTACTGTTGAATAGCACCCTTAAAATTATTGCTGTAGGTCGACACTGTGAGACTGACAAACGAAGTGCTCTTTTCTCAGACCAGACAGTGTGCCGGTGCGCTGATTATTTCCTGTATTTGATCTGGCGTATATCTCCAGCGTGACTCATTCCCCACAGCCCCAGGAAAATGTGTTCTCTATAAGCATGTTAGGAGCTCTGTTGCTCAGTGTTAGGAAACATAAGGAAATTCCTTCCAAATGTGTTTCATCAAAATGGAGGGCTAGATTTTCTTAAGACGTCAAGCCTGTTATAAAAGGGCAATGGGGCGGGGGTAGAGATGCCTGTTTTGCCGCAAGAGGACAATTTAGTTTGCAGGCTGAGGCTGAGAGATAGCGAAACCATGCTGCACTGAAAAAGTAATTTTTTTTCTAAATATTTTTTTAAATGGTTTCATGATGTCTCTTTAAGGCCTCATTCTTGCCCCCTCCCCTGCAAAGAAATAAGTTGAAACTCCCCTCATTCATTTAAAAACAGAATTGGGTGCTATGGCGATTTTATTTATGACTTATGCTCTCAATAGCTGCAGACCCACAAAGGACCAAGCACGCTGCAATAAGGAGCTCATGGTGCATGTTCGGAAAGGTTCACAATGAGTGTGTAGGGCAGGATCAGCACCTGGTAAAAGCAGATTTGCTGCAGTTGGGGATTTCAGTGTGCTGAGCACCCAAGCACTGTTACTATATGGCCCTGGATTGGGTGTTGGAACAAATTAGGGGCCAAACACCAAAAACAGATTTGTCTAATACAAAAGTAAGAGCAGTTATTTAAAATGGAGGTGGTTATATTTTAATGTAAACTAATCTGCATTATTTAAGCTGAATTTAACAAATGGATCTATTTTAGATTTACAGTAGTGTGACAGAGAGCAGAATTATGGCCACTCTTTCCCCTGTTTGTCTTGGGGCTGTGTTGCATGTTCAGATCTGTAATAGCGAGTGTTAGCAAGGACTCGTCCAGAAAATTATTTTCTTCTTTGGAGCTGGGGACCAGGCAGGACCTGAGGAAGATATTTGGGCCAGATGTAGTGCCTAATCCTTTTATTTGCACTTACATGATAACACTTTAGTGATCTGTGTGTGAGTCACTACAGAGATGGAGAGTGCCTGGTGCTTTTAGGTACACAACAGGATGAGGAAGGAGTGCTCTCAGCAGATGCGGTGGGAAATTTAGCAAATTTCCTCTCCAGTGACCTCATTGCCAACCGGTTTCTCTTGACTGGAGGCAGGAACAACACCGGGCCCCATTCAGAGGAACTTGAACTTCTACTTGCACCAATCTGGGTATAAATTCTCTTTTTCTTTCTCTGGGGCTGCTAACACTTACAAAAATGACCTATTACACAGTAAGTCTTATCTTTCCTTGAGGGACTACAAGCATCCTCTGATAAGGGGACCCAGGCAGATCTGGGGAGCGCTGAGGAGCAGGGGCAGACAAGTTATGTAGCTGGTCTGTGTGTTGCCTTCCATCAACAGTGGGTGCTGTGACCCTGAGGCTGCCCCTGCACAGCCAGAAAAAGATCTCAGCATGAATATTCCTTGGTACGCTGAGCCATGCAGGCAGGAGGATTTCAGCTTAACTCCCAGTGCACAGGCTGACCAGAAATAATTTTAGTATTCTGCAGGTTAAATCTGAACTCCTTTCTCCCGTCTTTGTGTTGTATTCTGATCGGCACTCCTTTGTCTTACCAGGCGGCTGCTATTCTTAATTTGTACAATAAAGTCTGTTGTCTCCTTGGACCAGAGCTTTTCTTTGAACTACATAGATGCCGATTGTTATTGAAATGTGTGACATTCATTTTGTGTGTTTGTTCTCAGGAAACTAAATGAGCAGATTTTTCATCTTGTTCCACATGTTTTGCCAAGCTAGCAGGCCATATTTTATCAGGCACAAAGCTGTAAGCATCTGCTCAGTTGACAAATTTGAACAGAATTCCTGCTCTCCTCCTCAATATGGTGACAAGTAGCAGGAACTGGTGAATTTACCTTTAAAACATCTCGTTCTTCTGACACTGTGTTTTTCATCAAAACAGTCCCTGGAAGGCAATATGATTATATTCACTTACAAGTTGGGAAACTGAGGCACAACTTAGTGGCAAAGTGGGAGTGGAGCTGAGAGCTTGCAAGTCTAAAAGCAGTGTGCTGCATGACGCAGCTTTCTTTATGGTGCTTGCAATAACAGAGCCTGGTAACCTCTCCAACACTACTGAATTTGTCTTTATTACACATCCATGAGGTATCGATGTTTTGTTTATGCAGATGGGATATTGAGGCAAATGTGTGTGTATGTTTTGGCAGTGGTGTAGAAGAGATACATGACCACATTAACACAGAAAGGAAAGGAGAAGCATATTGTAAATACTGATCCAGTGGAAAAAAAAGAGGTTGATTAGTTTTAAACATTTGCCTTCCTGCTCTGCTCAGTTAGGTCCAAAACGTTGCATCCTTCAGACATTTCTCATTGATTGGAGGCCATCGTATTCAGCAAAACAGGGAGATGTTCTTAATCAGGACCCTAGAGCGAGACGGCCAGCTGGCATCACGGGACACTGAGCGTGGATTGAGCAGCTCTCAGTTCGACAGACTTACAGGGCTGCTCCTTGTTTCTCAGAGGTTTCTGCTAATGGTGGCAAGAAGAGCAACATGGGTGATTTCCTTGGCTTTAGCTCCTCCAGGCAGAGCATATCAAAATTTGTGCCCCTTAATTCTTTCTCTAGGGAAAAGATGGGTGAACAGCACTGAGACTCCTGGGCACTTCATGCAGACCCAACTCAATGGTGGCCCAGCAGCACCCTCAAGATGCCTGCTGGAGTTGCGTGTTGGCCAACAAAGTCACTAACTTGCGTTCATAAGGATGCGGTAGTCTCAGGGTTTAGAAAATGTGGTGTGGGGAGAGGGCTGTTGTGTCGCCAAGAGGCAAGGTGAGAGAGCGAGCAGCTTGTGAATTGGTTTCGCCTCCCTAGACATCCTCTCCTCTCATGCAGAACCTGATTATGAAAGGCTGCAGTGAATCTCAGCCTATAAATATATTAATTTTTGTTTTGTGCACTCTACGCATCATTGCAGTGCTTCAAATGTTGTCTCAGCATGGTGTTCATTACTGAATCACTGCAAACATACAGAAAGAAGTATGTGGGCTGTGAAACATTTTGTTTTTGTAATGCTTGGCTTGAGTCTGTGCAGTATTTAACTACCAGTATATGTGTGAAGCATATAGGTTGTAATAATGTTTGACATGGGTGTCGAATCTGTTCGTCTAGCTAGAATAAATCCTATTTCACTTCTACATTCTCTTTTACCAGTCCAAAACTATGGGAAGATTTCTGTCAAAAATGAAGTCAAGGAGCTTTCTTTCTCCACAAAAGGACAAAATAGAATATTAATTAATCTATTCTAAGGTCAAAACTACAAGAATAAATGCAGTGTTATCATAAATTTGACAGTTGGTTATCTTTCTGAGACAAAAAAAAAAAAAGAAATTTTAGAGGCTCTTATTTGATTCCTTTCACAGAATATGACCGAGTGTTGGAAATCATGCTACTTTTTAAAGTATATTGTAATCTTTTATTCTTTTTTTCATGCTAATATGTCAAATTTCTTAGAAAAACAAGAAAAAGAAGTAGCAATGAGCAATGCAGTTACTAGAATTTGATTTTTACTTTAAGCCTTTAAGTTTTGATAATATTGCTGAAATATAACCCTATATGTATATTGGTTACAGTACATCTCTGTATTTATGCTTGGGAATGTTAATAAGAGGATGCTATTGGTGATGTTGGCAGCAAAAAAGGAAGGAAGGAAGGAAGGAAGGAAGGAAGGAAGGAAGGAAGGAAGGAAGGAAGGAAGGAAGGAAGGAAGGAAGGAAGGAAGGAAGGAGGGAGGGAAGAAGGGAAGGAAGGAAGGAAGGAAGGAAGGAGGAAGAAAGGAAAGAGAGAAAGAGAAAGAGAGAAAGAGAGAAAGAGAGAGAAAGAGAGAAATAGAGAGAGAAAGAGAGAAAGAAAGAGAGAAAGAAAGAGAGAAAGAAAGAGAGAAAGAGAGAAAGAGAGAAAGAAAGAGAGAAAGAAAGAGAGAAAGAAAGAGAGAAAAAAGAAAGAAAGAAAGAAAGAAAGAAAGAAAGAAAGAAAGAAAGAAAGAAAGAGAGAAAGAGAGAAAGAGAGAAAGAAAGAGAGAAAGAGAGAAAGAGAGAAAGAGAGAAAGAGAGAAAGAGAGAAAGAGAGAAAGAGAGAAAGAAAGAAAGAAAGAAAGAAAGAAAGAAAGAAAGAAAGAAAGAAAGAAAGAAAGAAAGAAAGAAAGCGAATAAAAAATTATCATCAAAAGGCTGTCCAGGAATTGTCCTTCAAGATGTCTTTATAATGAAAAATATCTGTCTACATTCTGTGTTTTTACACTTTTCAAATTGACTTGGATTGAAAAAATACTGGCAAAATATGTAAAATAGAATTTTTTCAGATAACTCTAGTGTTTAGAGATCTCTTCCAAGATGCCAGGTAGTCAGAGTCTGTCTTGCCTTTAACACCCTTTCTTGTTTGTGTAATTTCTGGTTATATTTTTCACCAAGGCTCAGCAGACAGACTTACTGGACTCACAGGTTCGGTGATTTAACTGACCGTGTGCAGTGGAAGTTCCTCAGCACCGCTCCAGTCGAGCTCACTCAGGAACAAAAGAAGAGTTTTTGTCTGGGCTTTATCTGGGCTGAGCTCCCTGGCACGGTTAGGTGGAGCTGTTTGCAAAATGGAGACAAATTTCCATTCCAAAACTGGCAAGATAATACTCACCATTTTTCACCTCTCCTCATCACCCTGCCCTCAAATTTCAGGTAGTAGCAATATGAAGAGAAACACCATGGAGCTGTGCGGGTGTATTTGGTATTTGCTGCTATAAACGCAGACTTGCCTGTTGTCTTTTAATGCGTGAATAGATGGATGGATGTTTACAGGAATTCCAGAAAGGCTGAAAACAGCTCCTGCTTTTGTGAATAAGAGCAATTGCCAAATATCAGCTCCGGTACTTAAGTTAATGCTGACCTCGGTCAGCTGCAATTTATACAATTCTTCCCTTATACCTCCTAATACTAGAGAGATTATTGCATTCTTACCAGGAATACCAATTTTTTTTCTTGATTTAAAGCTACAGCTCCACACAAATATTGAATCAGGCCACAGAGCCATCTGTGTAAAAGAAAAACAAAATAGTGACAATGAAATGGCAAGCTAAACAAGTAAAATGAAAAGAAAGGTTAAAAGTCTGACCTCTGGTCAGGAACTATAATATGCTCTATAATACGGTGTTTGGTAGGACAATTTGTGTTTCTGTTGTTGTTGTTCTGAAAGCTTTTAATGTGAGTTCTGTTAGCAAAAAGCAAGGTCTTTCCTGGGCTAAACAGAGTCTTCTGGGAGAAAGCCTATAATTCCTAATTAGTGTCAGAGGAATTGGTACATGAAAATGGAGGTAGTAGACTATTTCCAGAAGGTTTTTGCATGGCAAAGAAAATTATTTTTTCAGTGACATCCAGAATGATGGCCAGACCCTGGTAATCAAGGGGAAATTTATAACTGAGACATCAAGTATCTGGATACAGCAGATATGACTACAACTGACTTTAAAGAACCTTACTGTTTGGGACTATACAGGGAAATATTAATAAAAATGTGTTTTCAGAAATTCTTTTTTTTCTCCATGACTCCGAAATCAAATGAGTTCAGTTCACAAATGCAGGAATGTAGCACCAAACCCTAGCCTAGCCTGAAGTTACTTTCTTGGGTTTGAACTTTCAGCATGAAGCCTGAAAAGCTCAACATGAAGTGCCAGAATTAATTTTGCTCTGTCTTCCATCATCTGAAAGAAAAATTGTATCTTCAGTGACATGTGTCTAGCCATTTTTTTTCTTCTTCTATCCACAGCTGTATATGGCAGGTCCCTGATAAATGTCTAAGAATGGACAGAACCATTCCTCTTTTTGTCTCTTGGATCTGCAGGGGGTCTTGGGGGTTGAAAGCAGAGAAAATCATCAAATTCTCACTCTCATCTCTATGGTTTACAGAAGGAACCTTAAATGCAACTCCAGAGGTGTCAGAGAGAAAGAGACTATTTTTACAAAATTGCTTTTCTCAAACTAGCTGCATAAATTCAGATTATTCATGTTTATTTTATTTCATTATGAGCCAATGACAAAAATGATGGTTCTGGGAGGATAAAGCAGAAGTTTGATGTCAAAATTACTCTTTGTTACAGTTTACAGGGTTTATCTAGGCTGAGGTGCCTTAGTAATACACAGATTCCTTGATCCAGCATCAAACTCACTGCTTCAGTTAATAAATAGAAGCCAGCTGCAGCAGTATCAACATGAGTTTTACTTTGCGGACCTTCCCTTTCACCTTGACAGACTACAAGGGATTCTACCTTGGTGCTCTTCCAAGTCTTTTAATAGGTCATTTAAAACTAACTGGGTGACTCTCCCTATGCTATACCTATGGTCACACACACATTCCTCCTTGTGATTTGGAGACTCATGGAAAGAAAGCATTGCCAATCCTTCCAACTTGAAAGTCAAAATCCATAAAGGAAGTGCGACAAATCATGGGGTTGGTTTTGAACCTGGAGAAATTATTAAATATTCAATATCCTGTTATTATCTGCACCACATTTTTTTCCAAACATCTGTGATGTACTGTCATCACAGCTTCAGGTTTCCTACAAACCCATTAGGATGAAACACTATTATTTCTCTCTCTCTCTCTCTTTTTTTTTTCTTCCTAATGAGAGCCCAAATTTGTTCTTTATTCACTTGCTCAGAGAGCTGCAGTTTAGGAGCTAAAATTTACCCTGCCTCCCACAAGTTAGTCCTAGTGGTTGTGACTCTTGGGAGCAGTTTATCTAGCACTTCTTATTTAATTTATTGGGTTTCAAGTACAGCTTTCCGAGCCCCTGCATGGAAAGTGTCTTTTCTCTCTTCCTTTTCTCCATTTTTTCTCCTTTAGTCAAATTTTACATGTATAGTTTACTACTACTTTTTTTTTCAAGATAAAACCAGTCAACCAGTTTTTGGCTGGGTTTTCTCACTTACAAAAATTTGTCCCAGTGTCTCAAGCCAGGAAGATAATATTGTAAGCCTGATCAATAACCGAAGTTCATGAGTCCATTTGTTTTAGCTCTTCTCAGACATCATCTGGAAAATGATGGGTTTTCTGTGCTATTTCTTGAGCAAACACTTTGTGAAAGCCTTGCTCAAAATAAAGAATACTTTTGATGTTGAATAAAACCCTGGCATCTCAGAACTGTTGGATGAATCACAGTGCTTTAAAGTGGGATTTTGCTCATCTGTGCTTGGTTTGAGTCTTCCAGACTTCTGTGCCTCTATTTGATGAGAAGTTGCTCACTGAAATAGGGGTTCTGATATCAGTAGGGTTAGTTCTCTGTGAATGTTTCTGAGGAAATGATTCACAATCCAGTCCACTGCCTGTTTCACTAAATCTAACTCCTTGCATATTAATCTTTCCGCAGAAATCACAGTATATTTTTGGAAGTCCATTTTTATACCAGCTTACAGCAATGTGCTTCTTTATGTAACTACAGTGCAACGGACAAAGATTGACTGGTAGCTTCCTTTCTCCTTCTCTCGCTAACTTTTGATCAAGAACACATTCAAATACAAAAGGAAGTAGCAAATTCAGAACTGCTGAAAGAATGTACCTTTTCCTACAATTGTATCATTTAAGTTAGAACTCAGAGCTCCACCATGACAAGTAGTCCAAAAGCATGTAGGGAGATCAGAGTAAGAACTGAAAATATATAGGGATAACACAAAGTGAAATGCAATCATAAAAGCAAGTATAAATATCCATATTTTGCATAACATTAAGCCTTTTTTTTTCCTTTGGGTTTAAGTCCAAATGTGATTAGAAATTAGAAGGAGACCTGAGGTTGGAGGTAGATTAAAGCCCATCTATCTAGTCTGAGAGGGTCTGAAAGATTGCCTTCTGAAAGATTGGGTTCCAGTTCCTATAAGAAATTGAAATGATGTACTGCAGGATGGTGATTCCTATTTTCCTATTCTGATATGAAAAAGAAATAGCTATAGACACTTATGTTTGAAAAAAATGTATATTTATAGTCATGGAATTTTTATTTTATTTTTATTTAATGAACTACAGGGAGCTAGTCCTTGGGGTCCAAGTACTAAACTAGAGGGAAGATGGACAACATATCACAAATAAGCAAAGGAAGTAAGTTAGCTTAATGACACCACAGGCTGTTTAATTATGCAAAGAAATTATCTTCTCTCCTTCACTGTTTGTAAAAATGAGCTTGCTACATTCAGATTTTAAGGAGCACCTCCATAAATTTAAGTCTAATGCCATGGTACAGCAGCTTTCCAAGATAATTCAAAAGCCTATCTTTTCGAAGTCATTGAGTCTGTCATTGCGACGAGACAAATTTTATGTTCTATGTTAATAGCAGTGCAGGATGATGGGAGCTGTACTGAGAGAGCTTCCAAAGAAGCTTGGGAAGATCCGTATGGATATCTGATTTTTTTTCTTGTTTTTCCTTGATGCACTGATATCACAGGTTTAAACTCACCAGTTCATGCTTTTTCCTATCATTGTAGGTGTAGTATGAAGGACCTAAATCTTCACCTGCTGCAGAATAACATGGCTCTGTCGAAGCTAATATAGATTGGTATAATTCCTCAGACTGCAAAAGAGCTACCCTGCTTATTTTTCCTCAAAATCCTGTCTGGCTAAGGTGTAAGCCAAGGCAATTCCTTTTAAAACTGAGCTGAGTGCTTTGTAATGGTCTCTAAGGTTTATTTCAGTGTAATTTAGTTATCCATCTAAAAGGATCATGGCATGTGGGTGACACTAAAGCTCTGAACTGTCTTTCTTACAAAGTCACAGAATCACGGAATGGCTGAGGTTGGAAGGGACCTCTACAGAGTTTTCTCACTCAGACATAGATGAATAAAATGAACAGTAGTAGATTCAATACTGACTCCTGGGGTATCCTGGTAGTTACTAGACTCCAGATAGACCTTGTATCATGGTTGCAACCCTCTGAGCTCTGCCTTTTGGCCTTGTTTCAATTCACCTCACTCTCCATTCATCTAGGCTGCATTTCCTCAGTTTGCCTAAGATAATGTTATGGGAGACAGTGGGGAAAGCCTTGCTGAAGTCACAGCAGACAACACCTGCAACTCCATCGTCCTGTGATCACTGCAGCCAAGTGATCACCCAACCTTCACATGCCCAGTTTGTCCTTCCTTGCACAAAAGTTCATGTTTGAGAAGAACACAGCTCTTCATTGGCTCCTGTATCACCTCTCTGAGGAAGTTGCCACTGATGTTCTCCAGGAATCTCCTAGACTACTTGTGTCCTGCTGTGCTATCCCTCCAGGAGAAGTCAGGGTGGTTAATGTTCTTGGTGAGTACCAGGGCCTGCAAATGTGAGGGTACTTCTGGCTTTCTGTGCAAGGTCTCATCTACATCTTCCTGATCATGGGGCCCACAGCAAACATCCACAACCATGTCAACTATATTGGTCTGTCCATTATTCGTTACCCATAAGCTCTCAGTTAGCCCATTGCCCATGGCTAGGCAGAACTCCATAATTTTGGTTGTTCTCTCACATAAAGGGCAACTTCCCCTTCCGCTCCTTCTGGGCCTGAGGTTCCTAAAGAGAGATTGCACAATTCCAGTCATGTGTCCAGCTAGACAAAAATCCCTGTAACACACAAATAAATTGTTACTCCTCACTTCAGAGTGGGCAACTTTGCAACAGCACAGTGATTCTGCCAGTGCTGTTGGGATGTTTTGAGATCATAGAATCATAGAATCATAGAATGCCTAAGGTTGGAAGGGACCTCTAGAGGTCATCTAGTCCAACCCCCCTGCACACGCAGGGCCACTTAGCGCACGTGACACAGGACTGTATCCAAACAGGTCTTGAAGATCACCAGAGAAGGA
>VWPW01015425.1:0-19231 GCA_013389825.1 Crypturellus undulatus
TATTTCTTCTTATGCTGCCTTGCCTTTTCCAATGCTTGCAACGCTGCAATGCTTGCAATGCGTAACGCTGCTGACTCTGTATTCAAAAAAAGAGGGGGAAATGTGGGAGCCTTGGCGGTATTGCATGATTATGAAAGGCTGAAATAACGTTGCCAGGGAACAACGCGATAAGGAAATAAGAGCCTTATTAGCCTTGTTAGCTTGTTAGCACAGGTATGCGACAAGAGGCACACAAGGCAAGAGCCAATCATGAGTTGAAAGCATCCGCGTGCTCGACGCATGAATGAACTCATTAACCAATCATTAATTGCATGGACAGAGAATGCGCTCGTGCCGCTTCGCGTCTACTGTATAAATATAACTGCCTTCTGATATTAAAGTGAATAGCATCTGCTTCATATTGAATTGTCGTGCTTTCCGTCTCGCGATGGTGGTCCTCAGCACAAGATCATGAATTTATATCTTTCATGGGAAGATAGAGCTGAACTTTGGACATTTTATCTCTCCAAATGGCTCATAGTTTTATTTTTTTTAATATATATACAATTTGGAGCCTGCTGTCTGGCTCTAGAAAGTTTGACTATCTCTTTGTAGGTCCAGGACACCTTTCTGTAATAGTTGTTTCTCTCAATTTACAAGGAACAATTTCTATAGAGCTTAACTTTAGTCTNTCGTCGTTCTGACTTGCAATGTCTTCGGGTCCCTGTTCGCCAAATGTTGCGGCGTATGAGGTGAATCTTAAGGCAGGTCAGGATTACCAGACTAAAACTCAATAGGAGTTATATTCAGCTCCGTTTATTTTGCGTTAGCGCTGTCCTTTTATACACTTGAGTGCTTCAGACTCTAATGTATACCTAGCTGATTGGTAGATAAGCGTGTTGCTAAGCCCCGATCGCAAGGAACAAGATAACGGTTCCTTTCTCTATGTTGTTTACCATGGCTATCTTTTTCCTGGTTATCTCGCTCCAGTCCTCTAGTCAAGGACGGGCCAAGGGCACCTCCCTGTACCAGCCAGTCCCCCACATAAAGGCACCGGTGTTCCTCCCCCAGGGTCTTCTGTAGGGTCCGGGGGAGCATGGGTTCAGCCGGGGGTGGAACCGCAGGCTGTGTGGCCGCGTCTGCAGCCACTTGCGCCTCTCGTACGGCCTTAAAATGCTTCAGAGTGTCTACCAGCGAGCGCCAGGTGGTCAGTGCCCCGGTGATCGTTAAATCACCCTTAGAGACAGAGTCAAAAAGCACTTTGCCCGCAGCCTCCCACTCTTTTGGATCGTCAGCAGCCTGCTCATCCCCCCACAAGCCTTTCCCTTTGCACAATAATAATGTTCTTAAAGCAGTTTTATCATACTTGATCCCTCTTTTTAGCAGTATGCGGTCTCAAATGTTCACTATAGCTTTTTCCTCTGTAAATGGGTTTGCTCCCATCTTTTTTTTGGTCCCCAGTAGCTCACCCAGTCACAGTCCAGGTGCGGTGCACCTGCCCTGGGCTCTTCGGCTCTCCCCGACGGAATTCTACGGCTCTTCTCGCTGGCACCTCAGCTACCAGGCTCTGTCCCCGTCGATCTCCACTCGGCCCGTATTTACACTATTTACAGGATCACGTCGGGGTCACCATTTGTTGCTTGCTCCATGATGAAGTCGGGACGGCCCAGGATGCATGCTATACGTAAGCCTTTATTGATCAAGTAGGCACAGTACTTCAGACCCCACGCTCACGCATGCGCAATTCCCTCCCCACTGAGTCCTTCTTATATCCTCTTCATCCTCATCATGGCTGCATGGTGATTCCTGAATCGCTGTTCCACTCAGTTCCTCTTCGTTGGCAACTTCTACATCTTCACGTCCTTTAAGTTGTTTACCTGCTGCAGTCCGTATCTTTCCAGATGGTTCGAGGACATGGTAGCTTGAGAAAGTTTCGGCTCTCAGACAAGCTGAAGGCCATCCGAGCAACTCTCAGTCCCCACAGTTTACTACTCATCTGCTCTTTAAACTATGCAGAGATGGGGAGCCTAACATACCTCACATGGGCCACTTTTTGTTCCAGACACTGGATACCAAGTGGGACCATTTACATTTGCAACTGCTGACACATATGCTAAAATTAGAGTAAATAAAGAACAGCTGCTGCATGGGGACAAACAAACCCAAACTTATTCACAGATGAGAGAGAGCCTGGACAACTCAGGCTTTCTAGCTAGACTTGATGCAGAGGCCGGTCCAGTGCAACAGCCCTGTGCCCACAAAGACACGGTAGCTGATATCAGTCAGCCAGAGCCATGTCCTGTCCTGCTCCCTTGCCAGAGAAATCCTTTCACAGCCCTGGACTCTTTTTTTCCCTCTTAACATATGTTACAATGTCTTATTATGTAGGAACACACTTCCCTTTTTAACATGTTTGTCTTCTATCCACTCAGCCTCCCCCACAGACTTGCCCTGGACAACCGCAGTCATTGTGGCCAATGCCAATAAACGCCTACTCTCCATTTGTACCCATGTTCCCTGCTTGCTTCATGCCAAGACATTGACAGAGTGCAAGGTCTTTCTCCACAGCCATGTCACAGACTATTTTTTATAGGATTCCCTTTCAAAATGCTAGTGCAGTGGAATTTTGTGACCCCTTCCACAGCAACTCTGTCCCATGCATTATATTCAGATAAAAGGATATATTGTATATATTGTGGCTTTTAAGGTACAGTCTGTGTTGTGGCGAAGAGGCTGCAGAAAGGCCAGATTGCACACTCCACATTCTCTCTGAGCAGTCAGATTGCACTTTCCCAGGGCAGAAAAGACCAAAAATTTCAACTGTTTTTCATAGCTAATCTTGTCACCGAAAACCGGGAATAAACCTCTTAACACCAATGTAGTATTAAGAAGCAGGCATTCACTTTATTGCAGCGCTGGGTGCATGGGGGATAGCTCCACCTATCATGCACACCCTAAGATGCACTAGCTAAAGCTTTTATTTCTCTATTATCTACATAAGCATTAAGCTCTAGGCGTGATCATACATATTCATTCTATTTCCCGGAACTAATTATAATATACCCCACCCTAATGCGCGTGCGCCCTCTGTCCTTTTGGTGGTCTCTGGTGGTCTTTTGAGACCCCCTGGTGGTCGTCTCGCTGTGTCCACTCGATGTCATCCCGGAACTCACTTCCATATATGGCCCTATTTTGTCTCAGAGGCCTTGTGTAGGTTCTACTGCCCAGTTCCAGACAGTCCTTTGAAGATACGGTGGTCCTTATCTTCATCCTTAACTGGTCTTTGCTGTTCTTGTTCATATTCTCTCATAATATCCCAGGAACATCTACTGTTTTGTCTGTACCTTCCAGTGACGACAGCCAAAATCATGTCCTTGGGCACATTCTCCTCTGGGGTTTCTCATAACAATCTCAGAAAAAAAATCCTTTCAACAGCTTTTATTTAAGTATACATTCTATTCTTTATTATGAAGGATCCTGGCTGGGACACCCCCTCATGGAAATCTCAGATAAAATGACTCAGAGATATCCCTGTGACTTGCACAGTCAGCTCAGGCTTATTGCCTGCCCTCCCCTTTACTCCTCTTTGCAGGCAGGTTGCTTAGCTCAGGCTCCTCCAAGAGCAGTGCTCCCAACCCTGTTTGGCCTGAGCGAGGATCTTCCACGAGACCCAAGCTGCAAACACATCCCTTATCCCCAGATAATGTCGAGTACATGGCACAAAACAAATTCTGGTGCCAAGTTTTCAGACAGCTCTATTTCTATACTTATGCAAAGTGGAAAAGTGACTTTACCACCTTAAGAACGTTCAGCTATGTTTTTCTCTTTAGCTTTTTCTCTGCCTCCATTTAAAGGCTCTTCTAGGACATTGCCTGTCACCCACAGCTCCCAGCATCCTACTCCCTGCCCAGGGGAATTTTCCAGCCCAAAGTCTGCCTGCCGCAGTGCTGCAGCACCTGCAGCATGGCCTCAAACCTTCGAGGACAAATTCAGGGCCTTTTCTAGAAAGGCCTCACCTCCGTGGCACTCAGGCTGAATTCCCTCTTCATCCTGAAGAAACTTACTTAAGCTTTATCTCCTACCCAAGATCCATCCCCTCTCTCTCTTTTACAGACTCTCTTTCACTTCATCTTATCTTCATCTTGGGTCCACCTTCAACCGGAACACAGGACAATGTCTTTCCACTCTTCATGCTCAGGAACTGACTGGAACCCATCCTACAACTCCCATTCCAGGGGCTCCTGTGTTAGCAAGTGAACAGCTACGGGCTGCACACAGAAACATGGGCACTGCACAGTGTGTGTCAGACTTGGGCATGCTAAGGAGCAAAACTGGATATATCTTGAGGCTTCTGCATTCAAGAACAGCAATGTTGGGGATTACAAGTTTGTTCCAAGGCATCGCAATTCCACTTAAGCCTTCCTGTAGGCAAGTCCTCCCCTTACGGAGACTTAAGCATCCTGACCTTGGATGGCACAGCAACAGAGGGGGAGTTTGAAAGCCTTCACCCTGGGCCAGTCCTGAACCACGTCTCAAACCCATTTAGTGCTGTGTGTGAATGAGGCCTTTGTTAATGACAATGAGTAGGACATTCAGAGAACTTGGGAAAGTATGCTTGGCAAGTAAACTCACCTAACCAATAACAGAAATGGTCTTGAAATTTGCCAGCCTTCTTTGCCCAAGGCGAGCACAATTTAAAGTCAATGAATTGTTTAATGTGAGGAAATAATAAGAGAGGGAAGAAAAAAAAAGCATACTGTTTGCTGATGCTGGTTTAGAATTTCTCTACTGCAGATCCCCCTCTGGATTGGTGATAAAAGCCCTTGGCATGCATCCTGCAGAGAAATCAAGAAGCACAGCAGAGATATATGTGCCTATCAGGAGCTATAGCCTACCTTAGCAGGGGGATGGACTCTGAGATCTAAGGCATTTTTTTATCTTTAGCTGAGATGAGCCTCTCTCTGGCAGGCACATATTTGATTTTGGACCAGTTATCAAACCGGAATGCTTTCATGGGAGCACTCCCAATGACATGGAGAGCTGTTTCAAATATCCTGGCAAACTACAATCCTCCTCCACAAGAGGCCTGGAGCAGGCGGTAATTGCGGGATAGATGTAACAAATACTTGCCCATGATGGGGAAAAAAATGAGCTTGAGAACTGCATCTCCAACCAGCTCACTCTCTTCTGGGTAAAATTAGAAGGTATAAAATATTTTTAATGCTTGAGAAGAGGCACAATCCCTGCAGATAAAGCAGGGGCTTAATTCAGGAACCATCCTTGTGTCCTGAACAACATTTCCACATTTTTTCCCATCACTTTTCACTGTCATCTCTCATTTTAAGGCATAATAGCCCTGAGCATTTTTAAGAGGCAGACATCTTCCAAACACTTGCAGATTAAAGCAAGGACCATATTTTTCAAATAGATATGGTGCTAATCCTATGCTTTGGGAAGACCTCATTAATTTTTTTGGAGCTCAGTGTCTTAAAAGGGTCTTTACACTGAACTTACTATGGATTTTTTAACTTTTTCTTAGATGATGTATAGGTAATCTGGGTTTGAATGAGAAGAACATATTTCTCAGTGGTAGCATCTGTTATTCTGTATTTCCTAGTTAATCTGCCATAGATATTTAGTTGGCAAAGAGGAGGAGAAAGGAGAAAAATTGTTAGTTATGCCTAACCTGCAATTTTCTGTTGTAGAAAACAGTCACAAGGATGAAATTTCTTTATTCTGGTCCAAGCTGTTTGCCAGGGTTAAGAAAGAATGAACTTTTCGCCAAAGCATAAGGGTGCACTATGGTGCAAGATCATTACAATTTGGAATAAAGACCCGACGCTTTGTGTTGAAACAAGCCAGTGGCTGAGTTGTGCCCTTGTGGTTTCACTGCTAGCTAATTATTTTTGGGAGCAAAGAGCTCAGCAACACTTCGGTATGGGCAATGGAAGAGAGCAAGATATGATGGGATATTTCATGGGACTGAGTCACACCGCAGAGCATGCCAAAACCATAGATTTCCAATCTTTGGGGCTGAATTTTATCAGAACACTAAATTTTAAACCAAAACAAGATGGGAAAACTCACATCTGCTGTGTGAGATGAAAGATTAAAGCACATTTCCCCTCTTTGCAGAGCAAACTCAACCCCACTTCCATTGCAGCAACTTTCAGAAGCTTCCCGGGTTTCAAAAATCTCCAGGCTGTCCTCTCTGGCTCCCTAGGAAATCCATATTTTCTCCATCAAAGCTGGGTGCGGGTCTGCTGAGGCAAGCACTCTGCTCTCCTCAGGCCTCCTTCCAGGCAATGCTTCCACCATTCCCGGCTTGTGGCTCCTTGGCCGTGCTGCTGACCCACCCTGATGCCCACAGCCCCGGCAGGGAGCCTGAGAGCCGGGGGGAGGCAGCTCCCCACATGCACCCGCATCCTCCCCTTCTTCCAGCCAGACATGACCAACGAGGCAGATGATCTCTCTGACACGTGGGATCTCATCTCATGCAGCAGGAGGCTGCTTTACTGGAAGGTTGAAGTCTGACTGCAGAAGCACCCGGGAAGTTGGAGACTGCACTTTGCAACCCTAAGGGAAAACTTTGTTGTAACTGCAATTCAGTGGCAGTCCTGGAGCAAAAGCCTCCCCTCTTCCTGCTCTCCCTCCCAGCATCCTCTGAGGACTGCCAGCACTAACGGCACAGGAAGCACACAGCTGGTGCTCCCATGCATAACACGGGTTGCGAGTTCCTTGGCTCTTGTTATTGCTGCCAAGGAATAATTCATTCATGGGAGAGGACGGAATAAGTAGGCAGCTAGCACCACTTGTGGGGCTTCTCAATGGCACCACCATTTCTCCTTTTGCTGCTGATGATTGTGCATGTAGAAAGCATTGTGCATTCCTTGTGAAGATATATTTATGTAGTTGGCAGATTGTGTCCTTACCTCCAGGCAAACTCAGAGCAGGGTGTCCTGTTTATTTAGAATGAAGAAAATAACAGTTCTTCCTCTCTTCCCCTCCTACCCTTTATTAAAAACCTTCTTTGTTGCTTAAGGAAGAGACTCAGGTGGAAAACAGTCCTGAGCTGTGCTGCCCAGGGAAGAAGGTGAGGAAAGGCTGAATTTCACATGAGTAGAATAACTCATGGACCTGTTGGAGCTTGTGGAGAGAGCAGAACTCCTTTAATCAGCCTGTTTCAAGGTACACTGCATACTTAGGTTCGCTATTTACGTCCCTTTTTTTCTTTGTCTTAGTGTGACCAGTGCGGTCCTGAGCTCAGATTTTATGCAAGGCATCCCATACTCACAGATTCCATTTGTGCACAGGAAGGCATTTTCATTTCCCTAGCACATCCTTGGACAGCCATTCAAGACCATGTACTACCTGGTCCTCAGGTTTCATCTCTAAACTTTGAGTCCTCAAGATGAGTTAAAACCCTCTTTCATGTGGTATGCTATAGACTTCACTTCAGGGAACCTTTTCATGTGAGTAAACATAAGGAATTTGCTCTCCATTGCTTTCTGTTTCTGACACATGTATACAATAAAAATAGCATCCAATGCACAGTCCAAAGCTAGTCCCTCTTTTTTTTCCCCCTGTTCTCAGTCCTCTAAAAGCTCTTTTTTTTTTTAAATACAGAGCACTTGGAAGCCACACTTTCAAGCTTGGGGTGCCTGTGCTCTCATCACTTGGATATATTCTACATATGGCCCACAGAGATGTTGGGGTTTGCTCTTAGGGTAGACCACAAGACTGTCTGAGAGGCAGCACACCAGCTGGGCAGATCTGAGGGAAAGAACCAGATCTTCCTCCAGGCTTCTACCATGTAGGAGATTAAAGGGAAAAGATGAAAGTACATATAGTAAAATAACCTTATTTCACCATTTCATGACACACAAAGGTCTTCTTGCCATGGAGGTAATCCGTAGCAAGGTGGGATATGAGATGAGTCTCCGAGTTAGAGATGTTTAAGTGAGAGTATGGTTTTGAACGGCATTTTTTCATAAGGAGAGATGGGTTAAAAATACAAGAGGGGTGATGCTGTTTCAGGGAAGCTGATATAGTGTTTGGGTGGGCATGGGTGCTTTCCAAGTGCAGCCCTCTGAAATGTGAGTTTTACCTTCAGTGGCCATGGTCCAGGAGCTCCATGATGTCTGCAAAGGCAGGATGCGCACAACAGGCAAACTTAAAGGGGACATTGCTAAGGCACTTAGCGTGTGCCTCGCCTCTACATTTCCAGGTTTTCAGAAGTTTTGGTTTTGCTGAACTCAGTACTCTGAAGGACACAATCTTTGCATTAACACAAATCTTTGCCAGTAAACTTCTTCATGATTAAAAGGAGCAATTTTCCCCTTAATATGCATTTGAGAAGTTGTCATTACTCCCAAGCTGTGCAGGTGACATGTTCTGGTGTCTAGATTTGGGTAAAAGACCTGTTGAAATTGTATGGAGCTCTTCCATTTTTGCTTTATACTTTTCAAGAGTGAACAAGAAATAATATTTAGAGAGCAAAGCTGTTGGCAGAGTAGGAAAAGAAACTGCAGGTAGCATTTTTGACCAAAGCCCCTCAATAGCTCCATTCTGTGTTGCTTGGTGTCTCTCATACAATAGAAATACACCGCTTGCTCACTCTCACCAGTCCACACATCTTGCAACATATATCCACTGCTATAATTCCCATCTTAGCTCTTCCATGAGCCATTAACTCTAGAATTCATAGCACATACAAACCTACTTGCCTTGCTTTTACTTACATATTTATCACTGGCAGCTGGAGGGAACTTTGTTTACTTTGCCTGAGCAGTGCACTGAGCCCAATACTCTCCTCCTGCATCTTCAGACAAGTTTTCCCAGCCATATCTATGGTCCGTCTTGTCTTCCCCAACCACTGGCCAGCTCACATTTCTCCTGTCCCCACGCAGCCATTCCCTGGCTCCCCACCACTTGGAGGTGCTGTACGTCCTAGCTTCATACTTCCTGCTTAACAGGACTTGGGTTTGGTGTTGCCTTCACTCATCATTTCCATTTTCAGAGATGTAAGTCTGGATTATCGTTGCCTCTTCTGCAGGATCCTGCCCTATGTGATGGAGATCAGGAAGAGAGACTTCCACCCTGCCTCCTGATCCCAGCACACACACACACTCAAGGGCTAGGGGAGGGTTTCACACTGTGGCATTTCCCCTACCAGAGGCAACCTCTCTGGATGCTAGCGTGGATTCAGGTAGGCAAGCGTGGACTGGCTCCTCGCTGTGACAATGTTGCCATCCGTGCTCTACGTGTGTTGATAATTTGGTAACTCTGTGAGTTATAAAACTGGCTGGTTCTGTTTGACTCTAAAACTGTGATCAAGAAATTTCTTGGGGGCAGTTCTGGGCTCCCCAGTACAAGAAGAACATTGAGCTTCTAGAGAGAGTCCAGCGGAGAGCCACGAAGATGATTAAGGGACTGGACCATCTATATTATGAGGAGAGACTAAGCGAGCTGGGCCTGTTTAGTCTGGAGAAGAGAAGACTGAGAGGAGGCTTGATCAACATGTTCAAGTACCTGAGGAGTGATTGTAGGGAAGGCTCTTCTCCGTAGTGGCTGGTGACAGGACGAGGGGTAACGGGTGCAAGATGAACCACAGGAAGTTCCACCTGCATATGAGGAAGAACTTCTTTCCTGTGAGGGTGACAGAGCCCTGGCACAGGCTGCCCAGAGAGGCTGTGGAGGCTCCTTCTCTGGAGATCTTCCAAACCCGCCTGGATGCCACCCTGTGCCCCGTGCTCCGGGTGTCCCTGCTGGAGCAGAGGGCTTGGACTAGATGATCTCTAGAGGTCCCTTCCAACCTCAACCATTCTGTGATTAGATCCTCAGATTTGAAAATGGTATAAGTTCTATTCCTTAATAATGAACATAGTAATTACCACCTTGGACCCTGGCTATACCTTTGATTCAACCCTAGGAATGATCACTAGCAAGTTGTGCAGAAGGTACAACAAGCCCAATAGAAGAAAACAACCTAACAATATGCCCCAAGAGTGGCATTTCTGAGTGTTTCCTCATTCCCTTTTAACTCCAAGTATAAATGTTTACATTGCTAGTGTATTTACTTACTCAATTTTATCATCTATAATGTAATTGAGGGTATTGTCACAATTTAGAGGAGTGCCTTTAATGCCTTTGAATCTTTTAAGCTTTTGACTTCTGGGATATCACATGGAGGAGACTTCTAGTGCATAAACATCTAACGATTTATCTTCATATCCCTTCACTTGAACTAAGTTTCTCATTATTTCTATCTTCACTTTTTTTAATTTTGCTATTTTGATTGCCTTTATAAAGTCACAACTTTATTGTGACATAAAGACTAGAATAGCAGCTATCTCTTTAGAGGATTTTATGCCTAAATATTAATACATTTTAAGATTCAAGTGTGCAGAGCACAGCATTCTGAATAGAAACACATCTCAATCAAATGTTATCAATGTGAAATAGAAAATGTTTCACTAAGTATTTAACTGGTGCTTTGCATGGATCAGGCTAGTTGATCACAGAGGTCTCTAGTTTTAAAATCTTTACATTCCTAAACTGCAATGAAAGTTACATTTACATTTTTATTACCAGTTAAATAATTTTATTCTTGAACTCTTTGACATCTCTTGGATGAATACTTACTGATCTTGATGACCTATTGTTTTAAGCAGCTCATTTATTATCCTTGTTGTAGTACCTGTTGTACTGTAGTAACTTTTTTTACAGCAGCTCTCACTCTTTAAAACTCTGAAAGAGTAGGAGTGGGCAAAGTAATAATCCTGTCAGCAAAGACTTAATGAATTTAATTCCCCAAGTTTTGGTATGAAGATCTTTTTGACTAATTCTCTTATTTTTTTGAACTTTAGTTTCTCAGTACTAAATTAAATCTGATCCTGACGAAGTATTGTGGAACTTATTATATTCTGGGAAATATTACTTCAGTAATAGACATCACCACTCCTTGAAAGAACTGCTATGTTTCTTGTGCTCATAAAGCTGATCACACCAAAAAAGAAGGCCATCATTTGAGATTATAGTGGAAAATTGTCAACTGTTTCAATAACAGTTTACTTGTAGGTATTCTCTAATCTGACTCCTGACCTGAATATGAGCAGTAAAGAAATCTGAGTATGCACCACACTCTGTGAAATTTTTTAAGATTAATGTTTTTCATAAAGGGACTGTTGACACTCAGCTGTCCTATGATAAAAGTTTAGTGTTTTCCCTCTATTCCAGCTTCACAGTGACTCTTTCCCTGATTATTAGATTTAGGTTAAATCATGTTGTTTATTTTTTTAAGCTTCTACAACAAAAATTTGGTGATCCATAAGGCAGGTTCCATTCTCCCAGAAAGGTAAAGAAAGAATGAAAAAGAATATAAACAAAACACTTTTCAGCATTTTCCAGGCCCAAGGTCCTTCCACATGAGAATGGCTAAATTACGTTTTCTATGTGTCTGTTGACATTTTATACTACAATGTATGCACTTGAAAGACATGATCAGACATGACCAGAAGAGCTGTTAAATCCAAAAACCTTTTGTGTGGATCCCACCTAAAACATCATAATCTGTTCATCTGATAATGGGAGAGGCTACACCATTAAGAGAAAAGAGAGTGTTTGCATACAAGCCTTGACTTGAACCCAAAAAGCTTTTGACTGTGTAATATAAAACTTACTCTTGACTTGCATGTGTGAGATGTTCTGGAGCTTGCAGAAGAAAAGATGTATCATGTCAAGTGTGTCTTTCTTCTCTTCTTGCAAGTTCTTTTCTCTGCAGTGAGGATGGGCTTTTGATTAATACTGTGAAAAGTTCTTTGGATGACCTTCAGCAAGTCACTTGGAAGTGTTGTCATTAAGTCAATGAGCTCTGGATTAGGAGCCAAATCTCCCAGTCTCCACTTGAAAAATGGAAGATAAAATACTCTTTTCTCTTTCCCACTTTGTATTAAGCTGTTTTCTGGAGCAGAGACTGATTCCAAAGCAGATATATCTACAGTGAATTTTTTTTTCTTTTCGTTTTTGGTAGGGTATAATAATCCAACTCTGTGCATTATATTCCAGATGATTATGATACCCCAGTACCTAAACTACTGAAACCCTAAATATGGTTGTGGCATCACAGAAGTAAATATACCCTATATTTTTGTACAATGTCACACAATTTATTTTAAAGCAAACTGATCCTACTGTAATGTAAGTCATAGGGGCAATACATGCAAATACTGTCTTGCTCTTCTTTCAATAGAAAGAGATAGCAGTAGTTGAATACCAAAGCTGGAAATGCTTTTTTGTTGGTGGTGGTTTTGTTTTTTGTTTTCCTATTGGTTTTGCTGTTTACTTGTACGTCCTGTCAGAGTTTAGATGCAGAAAGCATTATTTTATGGATCCCTTTTCCCCATCAATTCAATCATAAAATTAATTATCACAGCCATTTATAATGTAGAGAGAAATACTATCCTCATTTTACAGTTAAGGCAACAACACAAACAAGAAGTATAGCAGCACAGGATTTTTAAGAAACTAATAATCATACTTTGGCTCCTCTTACTGTTTTTCTCTGCTTGCAGCTATGTGTAAAATTTTCAGAGCAGGTACATCATCCTGTGCTTATCTTCAAAGAGAAATGCCCCTTTCTGAGGTGTTTGATTAACCAGGCTTCATATTTGCAGCATTCCTGTGAAATATATTGCTAGGTAAGCATTCGGAGGAAAGATCCCACATTTTTTACTTTTTGTTGAACATTGACTACAGATGATACAAGGATCCCAAGTCTGACTCCAGACTCTCTGTCTACAGAATCTTTTTATGGTTGAGATTCAGTTTTGATGGTGTCAAAATTTCAGAGAGATCCTAGTGAGGGTTCAGCTCCAAATAGTGAGGAGCTGGAGATTCTCGGGTTCTCCAGTAACTGCTACTGTTTTGGGCCACAGTTCAGGCTAAAAGAGCCAGGAAGGAAGGAAGGGGAATAGATGCTCTCAAGTGCTTAGCAAGGGTGGGGGATTTCGGGGAGGCTCTGGCTCAGACCCATTTCAGGTAACATTTTACCAGGACTACACTGGCCGAATAACTATAATTCAAATTTTGTTGTCTTCAGTTAAATGCCCGCATTTGCATTCTTGGGACTTTTAGGTAGACCTTGAATTTCAGATGCACTGAGGACACAAGGCTCTAGCTTTTCAGAGAGTTTAGGTGCACCTTTTCAATCCTTTGAGCATCTTGCAGCATTTTTATTTGTTCATTTTTTAAAGAAAGTGACTTTAACTGAATATCTGTTGTTCTCTGAGTACTGAAAAGTGCTACAGTGTTTAGATAAATTGGCTACAGACCCCATTCCATCATAATGAAAGCATTCACATCTCTGCAAAGGATTGTGATAAATGGGTTGTAATTCGCAAGATAAACAAAGTGATAAGGATATGTTAAGATGGCGCCAGGTTGTAATTTGCAAGTGACAAGGATATGTTAAGTTGACGCCAGGTTGTAATTTACAAGTGATAAGGATGCTAAGCTTCTAACAGCTATTGCAGAAACAAAGAACAAGGCCAAACTGCAAAGAGTTATTCACAGAGCCCTGAGAAAGGTGACAAGGTCAGCGATGAAGAAGAACAGCCCCCATCAAGAAGAACACCAGGAGATCTCAGAGATTCCCCCCAGCAACAAGGAGGGAGCATGCGTAGAAACACTGTAACACGTCAGAACTGGAATTCAAACCGGGAGGAGACTTTTGGGGAACAGTAAATAAAAGGTGCTCTCACGGACTATAAGGCGCGCGCCGTTGGTGGAGCAGAGACTCCCCGGCCGCCCAGCGCTGCTTGCTTGCTATTTACAATAAAGCATACTGGCAAATCAATTGGCTCAGAGGATTTGTCCGTTTATAACAGGATTATTTCCCAGCTTCTGCAGCTCTTTCCATGTGCATTGGCCTCCCTAGGTTATTTTAACTTATGATTGTTAGTGTAGCTACAGGTGCTCTGCTGCTGGAACAGAGGGTGGTTTTACAGAGCAAACATCTGTGGGGGCTTCCAGATGTAGGAAGAGTATGGATGTGGGTGTTATCTCTCAATGGGGAGGGAGGAATGTGGCTAGCAGCAGCAAATATTTGGATATAAAAAAGTGTGCAATTAAAATGTATCATCTAGACTGTGCCCTTTATAACAAAATAAAAAGAGGAAGGCAAGGTAAAAATTACCAAACAGTGAGACACTAATTCAGTAAAAGATTGTATGATTTGAGATAACTGATCATACCCACAATCAGCCTATTTCTTTGTCCTACCTTTGGCATTTGTCTGCACAGAAGTCAATACAATTGAAAAGTGTTCCTCAAATTAAATGTTGATTGAATGTTTGTTTCTTCATTAAATTCCACATGAGGAATGATTCTAAGGGAGATATAATGAAAAATCTTCTTGAACTGGAAAATTGTCCATGTTTTTAGTTTCACATGAACATTGTCCACAAAAGCGCAAACACAAGAAGGGACTTATCCTTGGCACTTCCCTCATTGACATAGATGGAATTGTCGGGGTGGGCAAAGATCCATACATGAAATTGTGATGTTGTAGGAACAAACACCGATAAGTAAAGAAAATTAAAAATTTACCCATCTAGGATTAATCAAAAAATTCTGCCTCCCTTTTAGTTTCTCTTGACTGACTTAGGACACAGTTTTCTGCTGCATCTTAGGCCATGTGGAATATCAGCTGCCAATTTCAGCTACAGACAAGGGAGCCTCCCTCCTACTCAGCACATAGTGTGTGTCAAAAAGGCGTCTGGCTGAAAGCCTTTTAACAAATAATTAAGCTTAGTGTCTATTTTCTCTCTGGTTTCACTTGATGTGAAACTGTCTGAGAGAGGTGTTTATATATTCACAGCACACATGAAAATCAAAATATGGTAGAAATGGATTGTTGGGATAAAACATGTGTGAGGAACTTCTTGCAGCTGGGCTGAGGATCAGACAAAGTTATAAAAGTGCAGGGAATGTTCATTATGTAATGAGTCAGCTCAGCAGCTGCGAGGCTCCTCCCTGCCATCTTTGGTTTTATTAGTTGTTCTGGGCTGCTGGCAGGTGCTTTGGAGAATTCCTGTTGGCCCCCTGGATCCCTCTCCCTCTCCCTCTCCCTCGAAGACCGTGCCTGGGCCCTTGGTCCTTCTGCTATCCTTGTGAAGTTTGACTTAATGTGACATCTTCTGATAGGATGCAGGTGGCAGAATCCAGGGTGAAGTTCTGAGCTCTTCAGAGACTTGGCCTGCTGACCTTCCCATGAAGATATTGCTAAGTTAAAACAAAAAAGGAAGCAGAGTACTAGGTCAACACTAACTTGACCTGCAATTTTTAGATGCTTTGATTAGGTCCTTCCTTTTATTTCAAGTGTAGAATTCCCCAATCCAGCTCATATTATTTGGATGAGTGTTTTTTTCAAATGTTTCCTCTCAGGTGCACTTTGGATTGGACTTTCATTGTAATCCAGTCTCTAGCTGCATTCTCAAATACTGAATGCATAAATGTACTTCAACCAAAATGGAATCTGCTCATTTGGGATTGCACTTTTCCTCTTCTTGTATTTCTTTTAAAAGTGATTTTGAGGAAGCAAAGATCTGAAACATCAGGCAATAACTGTCCTTTCTTTTCCTTTTCTTTATTGCTGTGGGAAGAAAATTGAGAAAGTGTCTCCACTTGATTATTTTCTGTCTTAATCTCCAAGGATAACCCTAGTCCTTTTTGAAGCAGATGTTCTTCCCTGTGTGTTCTGGTCTGAGCCATAACAGAACTGAAAGAATTACTGGTGCTTATGCTCCATGCTATATAAAGGAATTCTATGCGTCAAAAGTCTTAAAAAACAAAAGATGATCAAAGAAGAGGTATACTCTGATCCTCCCTCCTTATTTTGAAAGAAAGTGACCTTTGGTAGCAGGGATAGACAGGGCTGACCTACTCTACATCAGTAAGCATCCTCTTTCAGAGCCAACTAGAAGAATAAAGCGATGTGTAGGATATATGAAAATCTAGACCTGGGGTGTAGGCACTCACTTTTTCTTGTAGGCGCAGTTTCTGGTGAGTGGTGGTGTACCCAGTGCAAGAAATGCACTTCCAATGGTGCTGCCTGTCTATCCCACATGTTCAGTGTCCTCTCTTGTAGTCTCTACGTCACTTTACCACCTGCTTTGCCAGTAACAACTCTCATTTTCAAAGCATATTAGCAAAATTTTGAATGAAGTCTCCCAAGATGGTAGGAGCTGAATCCCCATGGTACAGAGAGAGAAATGAAACTACTGAGTGTTAAAAATCTTTCTCCAAATGGCAGGAAAGGACCCTCTGAGTCATGACCACAACTTCAAAACTCCTAGCTCATAGCTTTGATCTCAGAAAACCTCAGTTCAGTCAGTGCAAGGAATCTACCACCTTGAGTATGGGAATATGCATTCTCCCTATCACATTTCACAGTGTAGCTATCTCATCAGACACAGATCTACTATCCACCACATGTATTTTAACTTGCCACCTCACCCCCAAATATATGTTGGACTTAGTGGGTTGCTAAATGAAACAGCTCTCTGCCCCTTGTGCTACGGTGCCTTGTCTCATATCAGATACAGACACAAAACTGTAAGAGGAAAGCATTAACTGGACATTGTGATTGACTGTGAATCAAATCCTGAGTCCCTTTTACGGAGTGGAAATCTGCTGCACTAAGCCCGCCTATGTTTATTCTTGTCCTGAAGTTTAGCACCTCCAGTCTCCCTATTGAGTGTGTTTCTGCTAATGGCTGCAGGCACTGCCTAAGCACACACATAAGAAGGGGTAGCTCTGGTAGTGCTGATCCCGCTGCAGAGCCCCTGCTTCCCAAGGAAAGTACATCCATGGGACAGTGCAACTGGCTTTGCAGACAGGCAGGCTGCAGGAAACAGGAAACAACAGGAAGTGGCCAAATAAACCCAACAAATACAAGTGTGTTCAGAGGTGATTTATAGCAGGTAAAAATTCCAAATACTGAAGATAATGCTAGCATGGCCTACACCAGAGCCTTGGCTATGCAATTCTATATGACTATTTGGTGTGACTGCATCTAAATTTCATGTATATACTGCAGTGGTGCAGTCCTAGGAAAGGCTCACTTCACCTTTCCAAACAGCCCAGCAGAACACAATAGCACCATTTTAATCTGTACTGAGATTAAATCTGAGCACTCCAGATCAGACTTTTCCTTTCATTGAATGTAAACAATCAAATCTCACTCTGATCCCTTTCCTGCTTTACCCAGTAGCAGGCTCTTGCATTTCGCCTTTTTCTTTTATTTAACGAACACAGTCTAATTTAAAAGATGCTTTAAATAAAAAAGTACTTCTTATTCAACAGGATGTACCTGAAAATCCATTTTAAACTGGCAAGATAGAGCAGGAGGAAATCTGACCCGAGCAAGTCTGAGAAAACGTTTTTTTAAGCTTTGGGGTCAGATCATTATCTCCTTCACTCCTGTATAAGTCCCGAATACCTCTGCTGATTCCTGTAGAGCTACTGCAGAGAGGCATAGCTACAAATAAGATAAAAAAGAATATTCTGCTTTTGCAGGACTCTCTCATACATGTGCAGGGCTCAGCTGCAAGTGTCTTGCTCTACCTCACACTGCCTCCAAAGGCCCTTCCTCCAAGGGCTTTTATCCCCATGGCAGATCTGGGAATTGGTGCCAGCTCCGTCGGCTGGCACTGTCAGGAGAGCCTCCAAGAGCGCGGGAAGCCGCCCACGCAGGGTGGGTCCCCCCGCCTTCCTGGCGCACCCCAGGGATGCAGAGGGAGGGTAGGTGAAGAAAAGGAGAAGCTGACAGGAGAGTCAAGCACCTGAGTCTGAATGATTAAATCCTGAGTGGGGCTCAAATGCATACATTGAAAAAGCTTCATTCGCCCTCTCGCTCTCCTCGGAACTAATTTAGAGCATATCAACGATTTTGCAAAGGCATTCCTGATACTATTGTGCTGCAAATCCTGTCTGATCCAGCTTTCAAATGTTTATGTAAACTGAAATATGTCTGGAAAGAAGTCAGAACAAAACAAATATGCTGCACAACCTCATTCCCGTATGTCCCTCCCTCCTCATTTACATTCATGCTAGACCCTCTCCAACTGGCTCCCAACTGTTAGGTGGTGCTTAATGAGGGATCATCGCAGAGCCCATTTCTTTGAGCGCACTGATGGCCCTAGGTCTTGCCAAACAATTTAGTCTAGAGCCTTCAGTATTTGCAAAGTGCTTTGGCAGCATTTTTTTTAATCTCTGCTAGTAAATAGAGTAGTTTGAGGCTTCTTTTTGTTATTATTGAGAGCATTTTCAGGGGGGAGGGGAAGCAGAATTTTTTAAAAATTCAAGTGGAAGTAAGTTTTTTTCCTGTATGGTCCAGGGTGTGCTTACATACCATACCCTCCTTAGCTCACACTCAGGATAGATACGTTTAAAATGCAGCTACTGGTGAAACACTTTTGTATCATTGAAAACTTCAGCTATCTGTCTTTGCAAAGGTATGGTTGACATATGCTGCCCAAGGAGCTTTCTAAAGGAGCTGGGACTCTGCATGAAGGATGCATATGAAATGTGCCTGTTCTCATGTGACTCCTATATGTGACCATTCCCCCATGGAGGTGATGAAAGGCTGCAATTGCATTGACTTCAGTGGTTCAGAATGCTCCTGGCTGGAGCGCTGGGCCAGCCAGCAGCTCCCTGGCCAGGACCACAGCATGCTTCTGCTGCATCATGTCAAAGAAGCTGGAGAACTACTCAAGAAGTACCTGAAATGAGATGAGATTTGGAGCTCTCCCTTCTTGTATTTCATCCCTGGGCATTGAGTATATTGTTGGGCTAGTCCCTCATTGCAGGAAGCAGCTTTTGTAAACTGAAAGGTTCTGCCCAGAACTATCATCTGACTCATGCATTGCATTTTAAAGGATGTATAGAGCTATTTCAGGCCCTCCAATTGGAAGGCAGATTGCATCTGCCACTGCTTAGGAAGGTTTAGATGGCCCTGAAATGCAGGGCAGCCTTGGGACAGCCATAAATTGAAGAAGCACAAAGTCCCACAGCTGCAGAGGAGGCTAAATCCTGCTCTGCAGCAGCAGCAGGAGAACATAAAGCAGAAATGAGAGCCACTCCTGTGATGCTGTAATTATAATAGAGTGCTAGTGGCAACCTTAGAAGCAGAAAATGCCTCTCCAGGGGTTTGTTTGTAAGAGTAAGATGTGCTCATCTGTTGTTATGGCTA
>VWPW01015431.1:0-30626 GCA_013389825.1 Crypturellus undulatus
GGTCATGGCTGTTTACGGCACCATAAAGCCCTAATGTTGGGTCCTACATGGTGCCAAGCATCCGAGGGGTCCGCTGGTCTCAGCAGAGCTGCCTTGTGCTCAGTAATCTTCCCTCATTAATTAGAAGAGTTTCACAGATGCAGAAGTAGCAAAGGCACAATTTTTCTAATCTGAAACTACCATAAACTGCTGAGGTGACTCAGTGCAGTCATCAAGCAAAAGCACTATGGCAGGAAAAATAGAGCACTCAGGCCCCCAAACCTCATCCTAAATGCGCCCATCCCAGTAACCAAAGAAATCAAGAAGTATATATCACCAAATGGAGACGGGTTGTGCTATTTTTGACAGACAGCAGCCCTCGCTGCCTCCCACACAGAAGCAATGCCTCGATAACACGGGAGAGGATGCCAGGGAGGCCCTATCCTCCCCCAGCCAGGCCAATGGGTTTTAGTTCTTTGGTGGTACAAGTTGCACGGTTTTATCACCATGGTACACACAAGCAACACTGGACCACAGAGATAAGGGTGTTCAGGGGAACTGCAGGCACAGCTGGCAACAGTGTAAAGCACATGTGTTTTTATTCCCGGTGTTGTCATCTTAAACTGCAAAGATGCTTTTTGTAAGCCCAAAACCAGCATCAGCCAGCCCTTCGCCAGCTGCATGTGCCACACAAACTTACATAATTCAACTAATTTTATGCCAGCTGAAGAAAAGCAACTGAAGCCCATAAGAATTTCTCATGTGCTTCATTTCTGAGCTGTGAACCACAGAGGGGCTTAAGGAGCTGCCTTGGGATTCTCCTGTATTTCCAGTACTTCTGATGGAAAGTGGTCAGTGCAGTATGCAAAAGTGCAGAGAACTGAGGCTCTGCTGCATTTGCCACTGCTTATGAGAACAGTGGCTTCTCACCCTGTCTTGCTATGCTTGTATCTGAGATTAAAATAACTGTGATGCAGTATTTACCCTAAACAGTTGCATTTATTTCAAATAACACATTAATGAAATAAAAAGTTTTGAAGTGTATAAACCACATGCATATTTCCTTCTTTCTCAGCAAGTCATTTGCTTTCAAGCAACCAAGCTACAGCACAAGTAACTTTCCCCCTAAACTTCAAGCTCCAACTGCCTTGAAGTAAAAAGAAATAAAGAGGATTTCTGTGTAGAAATAGCCCAAACTGCATATATTTAATTTAAAAATGAATAATTTCAGTGACACCAATGACAAAATTCAGGTTTCTTGGAAGCATCACTTTCCTTGAAATTTTGTTGCAGAAAATAGAGTCAAAGATGATTTCATAAATAGAGTCAATACTTGGTATTAAACTGGTGCTTTTCATTTTCAAAATGCTGTGCTCTTACTCTAAAAAGGCGTTAAGCATCCTGCAAATAGCAGGAATTAGGTAATCTTGACACAGGAGACCCATCCAAAGAGCTAGACTGAGGCCAAATTAACATTTGTTTGCCAAAAGTTCATTAACCTACAAATCCCAGCCAGCGGAACATTAAGCTCAAATTCTGCTATTAGATTCACTTTCCTTCTTGGAATATTCTGTTCAGCTCCATGACCTTATTTCACATACCTAGCCAGGTGGAGTCAAAACCAGATGAGTCAATGCACAGCAGAACTGCTAAATCAGACATTTACTGGAGAAAAAACAGCAAACACTGATGACTACACCTATATTCAAGGGCGAGGGCCTTCCATGAGATGCTACATTAAAGGCTGGGGCACAAAGCTGCTTTCTAGGCAGCAAAGCCAGCTGTGGGAGCTGCAGATGGAGGCTCAGAAGGGCTGCCGTGCCCCTTCCTCGGGTGCTGCCCGCTGCTGACGGCCACCGCAGCTCACAGGACAAGCGGAGGGCCACCCTGCAGCATCGTCTGCCACTGCTGCTTTATCTTCAAGGTTGGATGCTGCCCAGCCCAGGCTGCTGTCCAACCCCCTGCTCAGTGGCTGTGGAGGTGCTGCCTATGCCAAGGAAGCGGTGACCTCCATCCCTCCTCTGCTTTTCCATCCAAGCTGTGGGCACCAAGTGGTGCTCTGCGCATTTCAGCTGCTCACTGGTGGTATTAATGAAACAAATAGACTATAGCAGGGCCCACGTGTTCACAAGAGATAAGTGTCTTCACCCAAGGCACATGCCACGGAGCAAAGGCCCAGAGTCACTTACTTGTCCAAGAGCTTGTGACAAGAAAGCTGCTGATTCTGAAGAGGCATTGCTGCAGCAATATCCATTTCCTATGCATCAGAGAGCTTTTCACTGCTAATTATTCCTGCTTCCTCCTGCTTTTGCCCTGCACAGGCTTCTAACTCTGTCCACTTGCTTGGCTCCTAATTGCTTGTTTTGGATCCCGTGACCCCAGAGTAGTCAGCCTTAAAATTAACTTCTAGAAACAGATTTTTTCCCAAGCCCACTCTTTAGGCATTAACTCCTGCCCTGCTCCCTGCATGCCCTGTGTTGGAAAGGACTATTTCTCATTCAAGAGCAGTGAAAGCCAAAATCATGACCCAGCATCACTGGCCTCAACCAAACAATGGCTCAAGTCTAGCTGCTTTTGCAGCTTTCTTAGGGTCTTCTCTCTTGAAACGCTCTTGGCAACAGTTTAACCCCTGGCAAGTCACTGCAGTCAAGACCAGTGTTATCTGGCAAGAACAACCTCAAAAGGAGCAGAATCCTTCAACCTTCCCCTTCTCACATTATGATTGCACATAAGGAGGGGACAGTCTCGCAGTGAAGGCATGGCAGCAACCAGTGGGTAAAATGCACAGAAAGCCCTGCATCCAGTTTCATTCCTAGTTAAACTCATGAATACAGGATTTCTCAATGCATTTTTTTCCTTCTGTGGGAAGGAGTAGGAGGGAGAAAGAAGCTCCAAGCTCCATCACAAACAAAGGGGAATTCAGCAAACAGCGAGTGCTGTTCTTTGGAAGCTTTCACTTATGATTAGGGTGCAGAGGACGTGGCAGGGTGCTGGTGTCAACCTACCAAACTACATGAATGGCTCTGCTATGGAGGTGCTTAAACACGCAATGGATAAATTTATCCAGCTATGAAAAAGGGAATGAGGTCAGTTTGCTCTCATTTTCCTGATAGACTGTAAAGAAAACAAAAACTCCATCAATAAGAATACCATACTTATTCTTTTTTATTTTGCCAACACACCTCTGCCAGGTAAAGGTCTGCAAAATTATCCTAACCAAAAGAACTTTGCCAGCAAAATTCCTAGTGCAATGAATTCCTAATGTAATGCAATGACACTGGCCAAAATCATCACTTTTCCAGGGAGATTTTTCTCTCCTGGGGGATGGCNGCCAACACAGCTCTGCCAGGTAAGGGTCTGCAAAATTATCCTAACCAAGTGAACTTTGCCAGCAAAATTCCTAAGGTAATGCAATGACACTGGCCAAAATCATCACTTTTCCAGGGAGATTTTTGTCTCCTGGGGGATGACTTAAGCCATGTGAGCAGCTATCAGCAATCCTGCCTGAGCACAGATTAACCTTAGGTAAACTTGGAAACAAGAAAAAGTAAGTATAATTGTGTTTAAACAAATAATTTCAAAGAAAACTCAAGCAAACAAGATAAAGGTGCTTTTAAACAAAGTAAAAAAAAATGATAGCAATACTCTAAAAATATTTTAAAAGTAGCAACTTTTAACTTATGTTTTTTCATATTCATAAATACAGAAGAGAACAGCACTTATCTGGGACTTAATCACCTTCTAAAAATAACACACTACTTTGACTTATTTTCTTTATCAAATCAGTAATAGGTTATTTTAAACAAAAAGCTGTGTTGATAAATAACCCAAACCGGCAAAGTTTTCTCTATGGAAACAATTACTCACCTAACTGCAAAGAACAAAGTAGCCGGACCTGGTTTCTTGGGCAAGTCATGATCCAAGACTCTGTGGTCCAGCTGCAGCCAGACACTCTGACCTCTGCAGGGACAAATTGGAGAGTCTATTAAGAAATGGGAAGGGGAAACAGATATTTTTCTTTTCTTTTCCAGTGTGTGTGTTTACTCCTAGTGCTGCTTTCAAAAAGTGCATATCTCAGCTCTGACAGAGGCAGGCAAACTTGTGATCAAATGTTTCCTCTTGCCCTATATTTTGCATTTTGGCAGAATTCACTCTTGGATGGGCTTTGTACATGTGTTTTAAGCTGCAGCACAGAACTTAAAGGATAGAACTCAGAAGAGAAAGAGGGGAAAAAAAAAAAAACAAAAACAAAAACAAAAACCAACATTAAATGGCCTTTCTTGACTATAAACAGGGGCACTTCCATCTACTTCCAAGCAGCCACCCCAACTCCTTGCAGACAAGGAGCAAAGCCTGGAAGTTTGTACCTCAAGACTGATTTGATGCTCCCTTCTGCCCACATCAGACCATGCAGCTTTCTGCTGTCACATCCCAAACTATCATGTTCTTAGTAACTATCAGCTCCGCTTAAAGCCAGACACTACTCTCAGAGCGGAGGGCCTGACCACAGGCAGATGCATCCAGCAAGGCAGGTGTATCCAGCACAGCTCCCTTGGCAGAGTCCGAAGGAAAAGAAGAATCCCCCAAGTCCCAGTAGCACTTTGGGTCCCCGAGGTGGTGGGGAGCACACGCAGCTGGTGGGAGAGGCTGAGCCAAGACTGGCAGCCCATGGAGCATGGGTGCCCTCCAGAGGCAGCAGCATGGCACCAGGGCCATCCCCGGCCCAGGCACCAGCTGGTGCTTCCAAGACCCCTGGTATTTTGGGAAGCCCTGGTAGCACCCTGAGGAAGCTCAGGGAGCAGAGGCATCAACAGCCAGAAAGGTCCAGAATAATTTCATGGCAGTTCTTCTGGAAAAGAAAAGCCAAGTGTAAATAGCATCCTGGAGGATTTATTGAAGAAAAACTGGAAGAAGGCATTTTCAAAGAATGGAAAACAAGGATAGGGAAAACATACACTAAGAGGAGAATAGCTTAAAAATAACACACTATTCCTAACACTACAGCAAAAACCAGCAAGGGGCTTCTGCACTAACACTCCTCTCCAGCAGGCAGTAACTGCACTGCAGGGTGACCTGAACCACGCTCTGAGGGGCTCGCATCCAAAGACAGCATAAAAAGTGGTAAATTTATAGCATCTGCTCTAGCGCTAAGGAGTTCTGCTCCAGCAGTTGGGGGAGCTGCAGGTCAGACCTCTCAAAGCTAAGCGTTTCAGTGCAAAGCCAGGCACACCAGTCTAAGCAACCGAGATCATGATTAATCCTGGTGATGTCGTAATTCAACGGGCACCAACCTCCTCAGCTGCTCCACTTGCATCAGCAGCAATACAGCGATTGGAAAGGGAGGATTATGCTTTTAAAACTGGGTGCTGCTTTTACAGCTCTTTCAGGTAGTCTGCAAAACCTGGACACCTGAAAGTAATCGAGAAGCTACAGGAAAGCTGTTTAAGGGGTTGTCTAACTTCTTGCTTTGCTGTTGTTAAGGAAGTTAGCATTTAAAAGGTTCATCAATAATGGATTTGAGACTAATGTGCAGAATGATTCATTTCAAAAATTTATGCAAATCCTCTTTTTGCTGTTATTAAAAGCACAGAGTAGGAAAGCTTGGGGCATTTGCTTGGAAAATAGTAACTATGGATTTATTTTTATTTTTTGACCTTGTGAGACAAACATGAACAGAAAAAAGCTTCAGGAAGATATACTAGAATTATTTTCTGATCTGTTTTGTGCCTTTGCCTTTCCTCAGCCAAACAACTACATTTTCTTTAAAATAAGTCTTCTTTGCATTACACTGAGTTGGCACAGTGTCTGGGACAGGTTTCACACACTGCAATAATCTTACAGCCGTTTAAAATCAGTTAAAATACTTACGTGTCATCTATAAATGTTATCCCAAAATACTCCTTTTCTTTCAGGTTAAAATGTGAGGCCACCAGATCCAGTAACTCTCGAGACAAAAGCTTGGGCTATTGAAAGAATCAGAATAATTTAGATCATTTCAGTGTAGTTTTTAATAAAAAAGTTCTTGTTGAAAACACTGATATCAAAGTGAATAGGCAAGCAGGTAAAAGCCTTGTTGTGTGATACTCAAGAGGGTGCATAAGCCTGTCTCAGAGAGGCAGTTACATTAACACCCCACAGCATGAAGCTGAAGCGAATAGACTAAACTACTGCTCCCTCGCTAGAGGAGGGAGGCCTGAATTCAGGGTTTCCTCAACTTACAACAAGAGGAATTCCTCAGCTGAGAGGATACCACATCCTAGACAAACTAGTGCACGTGGAAGTCTGTGGGACTTCAGAGCCCAGACTTGGTCCTTCATAAATGGGACTCATGCACTGCTTAAGACTCCATCTATGGCCACACAGAAGGGACACAGTTATGAGCAGCATTGGCCAGAGCTGGTTGAGAACCAGCCTGCCCTGCACCAAACCCCATTCCTCACCCCCGAAAGAGCAGCCTTTACCTGGACCAGCAGTTCCAACGTCCTGTCATCGAGGAGCTGAACCTGGCAGTGCCTGCCTTCGGTCATCTGAAAAGAGAGGGGCAGCAGCGTGAAGACGGGGCCTTTGGGGCTGCTGCTCTAAAGTTTTAAGGAGCTCTTGTTTGCACAGGACCACGTGTGGCTCAGTGGCAAGGACAGCAGTGCAGCCAGTGTTTAATCTGCCCCGATAACCGCACCGACTCCGCACAAAAGCCAACGTCCTTCTCCAAGGACTTGGCGTGGGGAGCTGCTTCAGTGCTCCACTCCCAGCAACTTCAGCCTGTAATTAAGGGTGCTTAGCAGCTCTCAGATCAGATACAAGCAACATCAATGCTATCAGAGAGTTGCAGTTTGAGCTGGAGTTTAATTGGAGGATAAACCAGTCTCACTAGTGCTATTAGCACTAAGTGGCATCACTAGCCTTTCACTCTGGTGTTGCGCAGAGACAAGAAGGACCTAAGAAGTTTCCATCTCCCCAGCCATTCCTGCAGAAAAGTCGGCCTATGTTTGGGCTGCTGACAGGTCCTCATCTTCTACGTTGGGTCTCTATCGGCACAGTGGATAACTTCTCACAAGTATGAGAAGTAACTTTCTTGATAGGATTTTTATATATGTGTCTGCACACACCAAGACAGATGCTTGGAGTGGGTGATTAAGAAGAGGATGAGATTTGCAGCTTCCGATACAGCTGGACTGCCTTGATTCCATTTCATGCCACATCCATCTACTGCAACCGATTTATCTTCCCCTCTCAAGAGCAGGACAGCTCAGAAATAGCTGCACATTATGTCCTTCAGTATCTGCCCTGTGGAACATAATACATATCCATGAAAGCTTCTGTATTATTTAAACTCTGCTCCAGCCCTGGGTCTCGCCTGGCTTCGGCAGAGGGCTGGCTCTGCAGCTCTGCGAAGGCCAGAGCTGCTCGGGAGACCAGGTTTTTATACCCACCCTCCCAGGTTTGCAGTATCTTGCACCTCGTAAACCCTGAGCACTGAACAGCAGCAAAGCGGGGCTTAGATGGGGCTCCGCAAGGAGCTGAGCAGCATCGAGTGCTTTCCCATCTCAGCGACAGAGAGAGGGACAGGGCCCAGCTTTGCTGCAGCCAGCGGAGCAACAACCACTGGCTCCAGGGGAGAATCCAGCCCCAAACATTCCTGCTCAGGTCTGGGATATAGGTAGACACCTTCCAGCATTGCCCCAGACGGCAGCGCCGTGGTCCTCTGCCAGGACGCTACCTATTCCTGGCTCTGACACTGCCACCAAGCCGTCCCCACTGCCTCCTGTCTGATCCAATAACCTCTTCAAATCATTCTTTCTCTGTTGCTCCGAGATAGCACCGGGGTCGCGGTTATTTCATTGTGAGCTGCTTTAGCTTTCACCCAGTAAAAATCACATCAATCACTTCTGGCTTAATTGCCATACTTGTCTATTGTGGAGTAAAAGAGATTTCTATCATAAAAAAAAAAAAAGCACACAAACACACANGAGAGATTTCTATCATAAAAAAAAGCACACAAACACGCAACACGTTTTGCTAAAGAGAAAAAAGGTTGCAGGGAAGATTAAANACACGTTTTGCTAAGGAGAAAAAAGGTTGCAGGGAAGATTAAAATGTGAAAAAAGAAATACCAGCCATGTGTGCTTCTATTGAGCTATCCAAGGTAATCTGCAAGTGCTTTAAAAGTGAAGTACTTAAACCTCAGCCAGCCCTGAAGACAGGGAAGGTGCAACTATCCCTGATTGTATTGATTAGAAAATTTCAGGGCAGCGGTTCTGGCCCTGCCCCGCACACTGGGGCCCCAGAACCTCATGCTCCCTGTGGGGCTGCTCTGAAACCAAAGCAGGGCTCGTGCTGCTGAGCTCGCTGCAATAGCCTGCACGGCACACGACAAGAAACAGTTCTCATTTTCCTTCAGCAGCCAATTAAATAATAAAAAAAGAAAAAAAAACTTAGACTAATGCAGCTGCCAACATTAACCAGCATTAACCAGCACCAGCATCTTGCTGCAGATAATGCTTCCCCGCGCGGTCCCAGCTGCACCCGCAAAGCCAGAGAGGACAGTGCCACCGCGCCGGCTCCCCAGCTCTTCAGCATCAGATCCAAGACTCAAAGCAGAAAGGTGTCAACCGCGCCAGCCCAGCCTGATCTGCCATGCACCCACCTGCCAACCGCTGCTGCCACCCGCGAAACACCCAGGATTTGGCTGCGCAGCCCCAAAAGCACCGGACTCCTCATCCAAGGGCTGTGCTGGGGGAGCCCCTTGCGGATGCATTTTCGTCCTTAGCTGCGCAGGGCTCACTAATCCAGACAATATCATTGATTTTCTATTTAGCTGAAACAATCAATCACAAGATGAGCACAGCTGTCTGGTTCAGCTATGAGGTAAGTAATACGAGCAGCCTTGATATATAAATATATATGTACAGATCATCCATGTTTTCAGCTCGTTCTCATTGATTTTGCATTCTCCGTGCAAATGAACAATTCAGTTATTTTTGCAATGTGCACCCATTGCTAGCCTTTTTAGCAGTTACTTTTGAAAGCCTAATAATATTTAGCCAAAGCAAGAGCATTAAATTCCTTAAATAATCCTCATCTCATTCTGCATAGGAAATGAGTGGAGCAATATAATGCAGAGCCTAATTTTGTTGGCTAAGCCATAGCAAGACGCTGCATTTTCATGGTTCCCAAGTCATCTGTATGCTCTACGCACAAGTAACCAGTGTAAACCAGCCTTATGCAATGAAAAATACAGACAGGAATGAAAATGAGAGGAAAACAGCATCCCATGCAATGTGCTGATGTTACTGCAGCTTCACAGGCCTCTTGATGAATGGGCAGGTAAAGGCAGGGAGCTCCCAGCAAGGAGGGGATTTGTGGCTTGTCCATAAGGGAGGAACAGAGGGATGGAGAAGGAACACAGAATTCCTGCAGAAAGCAGATGTGTTAAAACTGAAGGGTAAGTCCAGTTTCTCATCCTTATGGCAGACTAAAATATTCAGCAAGATTTCAGTGTAGCTGAGAATGCCAATGAACTGAGAAGAAAAAGGCAAAGTCTGGGGCTGTTCAGGTCTGCAGCAGCTGCACCAGTCTAGGCTGGGATTCTTTTAGTGCTGTTCACTGGGCAGCACTCAGGGAAAACAGAAGAAAAATGCAGTTTTTCCTTCATCTCGCTAGTGACACAAAAATTAAGAAAAATTCTCCACATAAAGCTACAGCAGCAAATTTTCCAAAATGCCATTCCCTTAAAAGCCGCCTCCTTGGCTACATAAACCAATTCCCTGTGATATCCTGAGCCTGAATGTTTATTTGGAGAAAAAAAAAGAAAAACAAAAAACTGCAGGATATTTATGCTATTTCTCTTCAGCAGTAACATCCTCCCCATCTGAAGCCAGTTATACACAGTATTTTTAGACATCCACGTGTGTCATCAACTCAGGAAAAAATAAGAAAAGTAGTAACTTGACAGTGTGTAAACAGGAAATCTTAAAAAAAATTTTAAAAAGAGCCAAAAAAAGGAGGATGACAGAATTGCATGTCTCCTGAAGCATGGCTTAGGAATGGGAAATTATGAAGGTTTCAAGTCAGAATCAAAAGCAAATGTGTTGCACACCCTGCAGACCAGCTGTCCTCTCTTCCAATTTGTCCTTCCAGAACAGGACAAATTACAGACACTTCCCATGGCTGTGCTAGCCAATCTGTCACCAGCTCCTATTTTTGTGGCTTGTTTTAAAATTATCTGGAGTCTTCTCTACTAGGGAAAGCCAAAAAAACCCCAACAACAACAACAACAAAAAAAACAAAACAAAAACCACCAACCTCCAACAACCCCATGGCTAAATAGAGGATTTTAGAATGCTTCATATAACTCTGGGGCCAAATTAGTCTACTAAAATCCAAGCCAATACTCCGTGCCCTGGGTCACCAATTCCACATGGTACCAAGTCTGTCAACCCCTACACGCCAGGTCCTGCAGACAGCATGTCTGGGTCTATGCACTTAGTCTATACATTGCCATTCACATAGGGTCCCCTCCAGCTCCAGCAGCTGACAGCAAGGAGACTTTTTTACTCAGTCAAACTATTCACATTCAAGAAATATTTTCAAGCTTGAGGCTGAATTTTTTATATCAAGAGATCTTCTTGAAATAGGAAACCTCTTCCCTGGCCTCTCTTCCTCTCAGGATAAATCCTGTTGCTCTGGCACTTTCATAAGCAAGTGCCCACGGGGGTTTCCAGGGAAATATCCGAGTGCAACACAGGGGATTTAGTCCCAGCTGCACAGCATTGTACGTGTTATTTCCATGAGCAACTCTCTATGTAACCACATGAAGTTGAACTTTTCTGCCCAGGTGGAAAAAGTCCAGAGATGTTTTCCACACAGAGAAGAAACAGCAGAGCCACAGGCTAGTGAGCAATAAAGGGCACCCATTTTCATTTAAATAAACAGCCAGTGCACAAATACATAGGTTTTTTTAAAGAGAGAAAGCAGAGGTTGGAGTGTGCTATTATGGCACAACTATAAAAATAGGATTACTTATCCCTGAAACAGGCACATATGTTTATGATGCCTAAACTAGCCAAAGAACTGGAAAAAAGAAAGGAAAAAAAAAAAGAAAAAAAAGAGGGGCCATACAGAGGAAAGAGCAGCAATATCCTCACTCACTTGTACGACAAAAAATGTCTGTCAGGAAATGTTGTCCCTCTGTTACAGTTTCTACTTCCACCAGGAAAGGCAGTAGTCTGTGGGAGAAGAGGGAAAAAGGGCAGAAATCCCAACCACTTGATTTTTAGTGATTTATATTAACCCAAAGAAGAATCTGTGCTGTCCTTAAATGAGGATTTCATCTCCAAATTCCTACCTGAGCTGCAGTTAACTAGCTATAAACCTAAACCAGTAATTTCCTGTAAGGGAATTTTCCCAAACCTCTCTTCTATAACTCATAAGGCTATAAAGATTTTAAAGATTTTAAGAGCTTGCTATTGAAGCCTGTAAATGGACCTCAAGTTTTCATCAGTGTTTGGAATGATTTTTAGTCATAAGGGTGAGCGCTTGGGAAGCGATGCTCAGCTGTGCAGACCAGCTTAGCCTCCCTGACTCCCTTGTGTCTGGCCTTGAACATGCACTAGCCCCTTAAAGAAATGAACATGCATGTCTAATGCAATATGGAGCTGCCCTCATGTGCCTGGGCACATCTCATGCAAGAGCCATGCTGGCCAGCCCTGCTGGATGGAAGGAGCCTGTGTGCAAGAAAAGCTGTAAAAAAAAGTTATAATGCTTTAAATGAGCTCAGAGTTTCCTAGAGGGTCTTCTGGGAGTGGAAAGCCAAGCCACGATCCAGTGCTCAGGGAACCACTCAAAGCTTTATGAAATAACCCCTGAAATAACAAACAAGAATTTGGTTTTATATCAGCATTTCCATGGAAACTTCTTAATGGATCCAAATAGGTCTCTCAAAATGCCTTGAAAAACTAAGGCTACTGAGGCACTTGCAGCCCCCTGATGCACAAGGGACCCGTCACCAGATGTCCCGCAGCAGGAAGTCCTCCTGAGGCCACGGATGGGCAGGGGAGTTTGGGAATCCTCCTCCTGGGGGTCCAGGGAGAGCTGTGAAGCCAAGGCCCCGGGTGCTACTGCTCCGCTCGCTTCGCCCGGCTGCGCAGCAGTGAGCTCTGCAGCGTGGCCCCAGCCGCTCCCCAGCAGCCTCAGAGGGAGCAGGGCAGCTCTGCAGACCTGCTGCTTCTCCTTTCTAATCCACATGCCATAAAAGATGCTTTGGCTGAAGCCCTGGCTCCAGTACAGTTAATGAATTTTTTCATTAACTTTGACAGGGCCAAGATTTTGCCTTAAATCATTCGTTATCTTGCTATTAACCTTAGCAGAAGGTACCTGTTTGGCATTTATCAGCTTGCAACAGTGAGGTGCCTGGCTGTTTCTCCCACTTTGTGCTGCAGAAACCCACCTTGATGGACTCCTCTCACCTCCCCAGGACAATTCCCTATCCACATCCCGTCTTCACCATTCCTGGCAGTTCAGGAGGCCTGGCAGAAAATGCCCCACTCAGAACCTGAGGGTTTCCCCACGCTTCTTGTCTCAGGAAGCAGCTAGACCATAAATACCAGGGTCCAGCATTTGTTGAAGGCTCCTCTTCAGACATGACAGAGGAGCAAGGTTTTAAGATGAGAACGTGCTGGAAAACTCACTTAAATACAAGCTGGTACAAAATGCCCCTTTGCTGATTATTTTCCATCCAAATGTTGGCTCTGTTGAAGTCTGGGAAAAGGGCTAGAGAGTAAACATCCTGCCTGGGACTAGAGGCCTAAAGGCTCCCTGGGTTGCATGGCACCTTCCTAAAATAGTCCCCTGAACCAAAGACACGAGGAGAAAGTTGGCCCCTGCTGAGCATCAACTGACTTTCACGTAGCCCCCCCAAGCCGAGCCAGTAAAGAACCTGGCAGAGCAGCAGCCCGAGCGCTCTCCCTCACTGCAGGCAACTGTTTGTTCAGGGCCAAGTGCCAATGCACTTCCCGTGCAGCTCTCCTTGTCCCCCCGCCGCGTTTACTCCAGTGTTTCTCATTGCGGGGATCTCAGGCACTCTTTCATTTGTATTTTATTCATCATTTGTTGAGTCCTGCAGGGCGCAGCCAAGGCTTGCTGTGCTCTGTAGGAAGTTTCCACAGGCTTGAGCCAGTTTAGGGGCTTTAAACCTCTTCCCTAAAATGCTCAAATGTGAAAGGCATCAAAATGATGAAAAAAGTGACAAATGAAAACCCAAGGAACAAATGAAACCAGTCATCTTCAAAACTCTAACTGCAGTTCTCCAGCCCTGAGACAAAGCTGACTACCAACAGCAAAACAGCAAAGGGAGATGCTGCTTCTTGGCCTCCCCTGGGAGTATACAAAGCTCTAATCCCTCAGCATCCCCATAAGGCAAAACTGCAACTTGGTCCTCAATGAGGACTAACCTTCCTGCCAGGAGTGTTTCCAAGAGAAGCTAAAACCCTCTTCTGGGGGAAGAGGTTAATGGTCATCTTGGAGGAGCAGCCCAGCATAGGGCCCTTCTCTTGATTTAGATAAAAGTCTCATTTTCAAAGCAAGTGTCTCAAATAGCTTATGTCATCCCCCTGGTGTTGATATTATCCTTGTTACAGCTTTTCATTGTATTTGGAACAACAAAAGAATAGAGACAGGCAACTTATACACAGGCCCCAAAACTTACAGTTAGTCCTAAAAAAATCAGGAAAATGAATAGGAAGCAATCAGTGCAAATCTGCCCTAAATATCAAGTCAATGAAATACTCTGCAGAACATCTGCTTTCCTTGGCAGAACACAGCTAATAAATCAGGGCCTGTTAGAGACCTGCTTATCACACACCATGGAGACATGCCGGAACCGGGTCAGCACCGCGCGAGCCGGCGGCAACGTCTGTTCCAGGGAAACCTCTTGGGACCTTGGGGCAAGGGGGAAAATCCAAACTGCCTTTAAATGCTTTAACTTAAAATAAAACAAATGCAAAGGGGAGCTAAATAGAACAAGACGACCCTGAACTCCTAGGCTCTCTGGAAGAGGTTGAGAAGTGCAGCCAGGAGGGGACCACGTCGATGAGTGAGCACCTTGCCAGGCACTGAAACGCTCCACACTGATTCGGGCTGCTCCACACTCCATTTTTGAATCCAAACAAGTGCTTCTCATCAAAGGCTCTTTCTAGAGGCTGCTAACGAGCTCCGTGTGCCCTTTTGCCAACCTGCCCGGGGGGAGAGGGGGAATCTCACTGATGAGACGCTGCGGTCACGGGCTGAAAGGAGCTTCTGTACCAGGCACCGACTGCCCTCGCTCACCACTTATGAATTTGTGCTTTGTTCACTTAAAATCATATCTCAGAGCCGCCTGTAACGGTTGTAGGTGAACACGTGTTTTCTCCGTGATCCCAAATTACTGACCTGGGCTCCAGCTGCAGCAGCAAAGTTGCTGGAGCCCAAGCTGGATTTAGAGCTTTCCAAAAGCAGCCAAGCCAGCCCTCATACAAAGGCAGGAAAAAACTGCTGTAAATGCAGAGAGCAAACAAGCAGCCCCTTATCACCACGCTGGGGTGAAGATGCAGAAAAATGTTTATGGATCAAACTTTCAGGGAAGAGAAAACAAGCAAAAAGTTTTGTCTGTCCCATGCAAGCAGCCCCCAAAGCAAGTGCCCCCTTTGCTTTCTACTCTGGGCACCCCACAGCTTTCCCGGCAGCTCTGCAGGGCTGTCTCGCACGTGAGCCAGGGCACAAGAACAGCAGACAGCCCAACGGGCCCTGCAGAACGTCAGAAACTCACATACAGCCTCTTACCTCCACGCCACACGCTGTGGGTGCTTGCAAAGGTGGGAGAAATCCAGGCTGCACACAAAGCGCGCATGGACTGAGCCTGAGTATTTTCTGTATGTTTGAGCTGGGGAAGAGAGGAGACTATCAGGGCCCTCTTCCGCTGCCATATAATCTCAAGGAAGTGACCTTAGCATTTGTTGCTTTGATTACAGATTTGGAAACAAAAGCCCTTCCAGCATGAGTCAGGGGACACAAGATGTTGAAATGCGATTGCTGCAAGCAGAGGGAGGGTGAAGCTGGGGCAGTATTGCCTTTTTTAATATTAACCCCTTTATTATGAAACAAGAGTCAAGTGAGAAAGTAACACGAACAGCTTGAAGGCACAAACCCACGGCAGCTGCAAGGCAGCACCTCTGTGCAGGACCAATGACCATTTGCTTGTTCGAAGCTCTCAGGAGCCTCCAGCTCTTCCTCATCCTGGTGCGGGGATAGAAACGACTTCTATGGCCAAACGTGACACAGCTCTGGAACCTCAACCCATCTTTGCTGCCTGGGCCACCAGATCTTGTGTCAGGGTGACCCCAACCCCCTCATAGCTGAAAAAACACCTCACAGGAACAGGTACAGTTTCAGGAGTATCAGTGTTATCCAGCTCAACAGGTTTCAGCAGATTACTCTCCCCGAGCCAGCTAAAAATCACATGTGACAACGGCAGTAACCTGCCTGTTTCCTGGTAGCTCCCTGCTCCACTGGCAGCTCCAGAAGCAGAAAACAGCAACTGCTGCTGTGATGGGCACCAGAGCAGGCAACTGCCCAGAGCAACAGGCACTCCCGGCCAGGCACCTTGCAGGCTGTTCCCAGAGCCTGCCCTGCATGGGCTGGGAGAGCTCCCCTTAGAGAAAATTGGGATTGCAGATAGAAAATACCCCCCTTCGCTCTGCACTCCTTCAGGAGCCAGGGCTGCTTGCTAGGGCAGCAGGCAATAAAAATACAGGAACAAATCCTCTGGTTGCTGTTCCCTTTGCAGTACTCCCCTTTGCAGGGTTTTTCTGTGTGTGTGCAAAACATCAAGTTTTACAATCGGGGAGCTCCACTCCCTGATTTCTCCCCTTCTAGCATATCAACCTACGAGGCCTCAGACACCTCTAGGGATTTGACTTTCCAGCACAAGCGCATCAAAAAGGCACAAGTACTGCACAGGTATTGCACAAAGGAACCAGAGTTGAGCTCTGCTCCAGCCGAGAGGCTGCTCACAAGGAACACAGTGCTGCAAAGGGCTGAAATCCAGGCTATACACATGCGGCTGAGCAGGAGCAGGTGGGAACTCTGAACATGAACCACAGCAAGTCCATCCCAGGATTAAACACAGCTGCTCCCTCCAAGACAGGTGCTGTCCTGCAGTCACTGATGCTGCAAACTGCTGAGAAATCACTCTAACCCAGAGGGCAAGCTATGAAGACTTTCCTGCCCCAGCTTTCAACATCCATGAGTTGCAAATTTTAATACTAATAGAAAAATTAAGCTCAGTAGCTGGAATCAGCTAAGTAGGTCCTCACACTCACTTTGAGTAGGAAGAGAAAGGCAAATCTTGGGGTCACATCCCAAGGGGATCAGTTCTCCTGACCCAGCTGTGCTCCCATAAATAGGATGCATCCCTCACATCTGATGCCAACAGCTGGAGCCTCCCAAACACTGTATCAAACATTTCATGATAAAAATCATGAGCTGGCCCAGGGCTGGTCCAGGTTGAGCCAGCTGCAAATCCACCCTGTACCAGCAGCTGCAATAACTAAGGGGCAGCAACCACAATAATTTTAGAGAAGTATTTCAGAGCAAGAAACTTGTCTGTCTCCAAAATAAAGAATTCAAAGCCACAAAATAAGACGGAAAACAGACAGTGAGTCATTTTTCCTTAGAGTAATAACGTGAAGGTTACCTGGGTGGTGCCAACTTCTGCCCTGCTGGAACAGCAACAGGGACAGGAATAGCTGACATATGGAAAGAGAAAAGAGCACAGGGCCTTGGAGGAGCTGCCACTTGCAAAAAAACACCCATCTGGGCTGTGTAATTCAGCCCCACCCTGGAGCATAGATAGTTTTTTCTAGATGAAGGGAAGAAAAAAAGAGAAAATACAAAAAATAGAGTTTAAAGGAAGTATGGTGTAGCCCTAAGGAGTTCCTGCAGCTGGAAGCAGGGGGCTATATGGATGGATAGTCCTTTAGTCTGTTGTTTCGTGAAGAGCCCAAAATTGAAGATTTTGCAATTCAAAAGCTCCTGACAGCTCTGATGTTTGGGGTTCGCAGCATCATGACTCCATAGCAAAGGCTTTAATCCTACAGCAAATTGACACCAGCCCAGCTGCTCTGACTCAGGACTGCTGAATCAAGCAAGCTGCATCTGTTCAGCAGGAGTTACTGCCACTTTCACTAAGACTTAGCAACTAAGTGCAGCCACATTCCCAAAGGGCTTGTCCCCACGCTAACACAACACACTTGCTGTCCCAAAACAGCTGTAACAACCAGATGTGACCAGTCCAGCACCACCAAACCTGCAGAGTCAGGTTCTAGCACAATGTCCTGTGCGTCTCACATGGGGAAATTCTCCTCCTGCCTTCTTTACCTGCTCTCCCTCCTCCAGGCCTTTGCCTTGATCTCAACCATCGGCCACAGAGTNTCTGTTCAGGAGTTATTGACACTTTCACTAAGACTTAGCAACTCCATTCACTCACTTGCCCGCTAAGTGCAGCCACATTCCCAAAGGGCTTGTCCCCACGCTAACACAACACACTTGCTGTCCCAAAACAGCTGTAACAACCAGATGTGACCAGTCCAGCACCACCAAACCTGCAGAGTCAGGTTCTAGCACAATGTCCTGTGCGTCTCACATGGGGAAATTCTCCTCCTGCCTTCTTTACCTGCTCTCCCTCCTCCAGGCCTTTGCCTTGATCTCAACCATCGGCCACAGAGTTGCCTGTTTGAGATAAACAAGCATGGAGCTCCCCAGCGCACCATGAATTGTCTGCCCAGCCTGTGTTGCCTCAACACTGACTGGGCCTCAGGGGAGAGCTGGGGGGTGTCACACAGAGCAACACACCTCGACCCGCTCCACATCACCTTCCAGCTGCCTCTGAGGCAGCACTGAGAGCTTGGAATGAGCTATAGGCTATGGAACATGCATAACGTAGAGCTTTGTATAGAGCACAGCACATACAAAGGCTTCTGGTTACCTTGCAAGCAAAAATTTGACAGAATTTAAGTGAGAGACAGAAAGAGGCTATTGGGAAGGAAAAGCATAGAGACATATTTGTGTGGAGAGGTAGTTTAAGCTAATATATCCCAGTGCTGATAACTTTATCCTCTTTGCAGTCTGCGAATGAACGGGTCTCCATCTGTACGGAAGATAAGCAGAATTACTAATGACTAATTATGACTCAGAGGTTTTAAGAGTAATACAGACTGCTCAAGGATGGCCTGATTTTTAAGGACAGAAAAAACTGGGTGACAAAGATAGCACAGCATTATTTTAAGCATACAGGCAGTCCATCATTTAGTACAAAGCAGGGAGATGACAACACCAGCAAAGTTGAGTGGCAGAAAGATAAAGACGCAATAAGCCAAGGATTAATATGCAAAAAAAAACAGTATTTGCCCTCAAAAGGTTGAAGCTGCCTTTGGACAAGCCTCTGGCCCAGCTCAAGCAAGTTCTCCAGGCTTCATCCGAGACTGAAACGGTGGATTACTCAGACTAGTTTAGGCAGAAAAACCGTTGTACAGGAGTTTGTTTTTGAAAAGCAGCGCCAGCTACATTCGAAATCTAACGTACTTTGCGAACTGTGTCAGATTGCAAAAATATACATAGAAGCCAAGGCAAGCGGTGAATAGAAAGCACTGTTTCAAAACTGGCACTGGGACGCCCTGAAGGAAATGAGGCAGAGCTCAGAGTCTGAGTATGGAGGAGTCTGCTAAGGAGGAGGGAGGAGCAGCACCTGAAAAAAATGTATTTTTGTTTAAATAAACTCTGTCAAACAGAAAAAACTATATCATGAGCTCAAATGGAAATATGTCTGGCAGAGATACTTGGAAAGTTGATTTTGGAAGCTTGAATACATAAAGCCAAGTTTAACTCTAAGCTGTCGGGGAGCAATGCACAGAGCAGGTTCTGCTGGGGCAAAACACTCCCTCACCCAAAGCCCGGGGCACAAAGTAACCCCTGCATCACATTTGGAGGGAAAGAACACATCGAGTCAAGACCAACCTTCACACAAAATACGAAATATGTCATGGCATTAAACTAGCACTCTTCAAAAAGCAAAAATGGGTGTACAAGAGCAGTCAGAGCAACGCTCTTCCAGAGCAAGGTCACTGCTGGTTCCTGAGATTAAATCCTTGGAGTGGCCCAGACTCAGTGTCCTTTAAACAGGAGGTTTCCAGCTCCCTTTGCAAAGGCCCAACCCACACAGAGAGCCCAAGACATTTACGCTGAGCAGTAGCCCTGCAGTCTGTCCAACACCGCCCTGACAGCAGTGACCACCCTTCCTCTTGCTCTCCAGGGAGTCCAACCCTGCACCACCACCTCACTTTCATCCTTCTGAAAAGAGAAAAGGTAGAAACCTTCAGGGTTTGGGGACAATATTTTTATTAAAAAAAAAAGTTAGGTGTGGTAGCAGAGGAAATATGGTCCTTGCTATCTAAACTAACTCAATTAACACCATAGGAAACAGGAGTCACCCGCTTCCTGTCGCTCCTCCACCCCAGGTAGGCAGAGCGCACACATGTCCTACAGGGCTTAGTGACTGGGCTGCATCAGCAAGTTTTGTGCTTAGCCCAGAGGAAATGACCTTTACAAGGTTAAAAAGCACTTTGTCCAAAAAAGCACATGAATCGAATTTGCACATTCACACCAGAAATTATCTGCTAGTTAGCAGTGTAACTGGAGAGCTGACAGGGAGGATCCCATACTCCATGTCAGGCAGATATTAATCCTAAAGTCTCATTCTTTGCAAGGACTTGAGGCACAGTTTGCCTGGTTCCTCCTTGCACATAGCAGATGAACTGTCCATGTCCAACACTGATGCTAAAGCACCCAGTCGACCAGCTTTGAATTTATAAAAGCGGCTTGTATCAAACAGACTTTGATGCAATAAGTTTTCTTCATACTTATGGTATGAGGGTGAACAAGGAGCAATGCTGCTGTGGGATGTCGAGTGGGAAACACACACCCCAGCGTGGGACCCCATAGGAAATCAGGCCAGTGGTAACAGTAATCCCACAACATGGGATAAAGGTTCATCCTGAAAGTTTTAGCCTTTAACGTTGCTTATTAATTTCATCTTTAAGGTAGCATAATGAGACAGGTGGCCTATAAAATCTGTATGGGGAAACTCTGCCAAACACTATTTTAGAAGATATATCTGAATACCCAAAGTTGCTGAGCACCAGGAAGGTGCCTGGGAAGATGCTCCCAAAGCCTTGCTAGCAATTGAGAGATCTTTACCTGAGATCACCTAACTCAGTGATGTTCTCAGTCCTCCCTCTTAGGAAACAGGTATCACTATTGGAGACTTCTACGCTGAATTCTCATCCAGGATGTTTTCCAAGCCTGGTACTGACTTGTAGAGACTTGTCGCAGTTGCAAAGAGTGTCTGTACCAGCCTGTTGGTCTGTACCACACCAGAAGTCTCTGCTGAAGTGACACTGAGCACCTGACAACTTTAAAAGACATAGGTGAGGGCCAGGTATAGTATTAGAAACTCCTCTGTGCCAGAACTTGGGGAAAGCTCTGATCTCTCCCAGGCTAGGCCAGTAAAGGTTAATGAAACCCACAGGTTGCCAGAGTCGGCCTTGCAAGCATTTTATAAAAAGTCCAGCCTGGGTAAATAAAGTCCTCCTGACATTCCTTCCACCATCATTTAGCAGGGGGGATGAGGGAGGGGAATAAAGAAGAAAGGAGACATCTGCTACAGTACCTAACTCACCTGAAATAGCCACTGACCCAGGCTGAACCACAGGGTAAGACCTGTCACCTCATCCTGTGTCACTCGCAAATAGATCAGTATAAAGTTCTTAACTGCTTGCTGATTTTGTGAGTCACACACACCACAGGGATAGGAAACAAAAAAGTAAATGTGGTTGAATACTTCCTGTGCAACCTATGGTAGTCTTCACATCTGGCATAAAAATGTCAATGAAATTTAGAATAGGATGATTCTGATGCAAGGAAAGCAGCAGAGGACTTAAACACCTGTCCATATTCACACATGGATAGAAACATCAGGCAAAGAACTAGTCTCATGTAGCTACTGCAGGTGAAAGACTTCTACTAGTAGAAGTTTCAGGAGATGAAAAGCATCCCCATACGCTCTGAGATAGGGCAGGAGATGTAATGAAAACAGGACATGAACTTCATAGCCAAGCTCTGAGACCAGTCTCTGCAATACCCTCTGCCTTGGAGGACTAGTCCTGTGGAGAGCTCTGCCCTGTGAGTCTCACTCTTGCATAGGTTCCATAGGTTGGAATGCTTAAAAGGAGAAAAGAAACATACTATCTGATTCAACCTCTTATTCTGACACCCAGACTCGTGACATTTAACATTATATGCTCAGTCCTGCTTCCACTGGGATCACCTGGGACACTGCNGAAGTTTCAAGAGATGAAAAGCATCCCCACACGCTCTGAGATAGGGCAGGAGCTGTGGTGAAAACAGGACATAATCTTCATAGCCAAGCTCCGAGACCAGTCTCCCCAACCCTGCAATACCCTCTGCCTCGGAGGACTAGTCCTGTGGAGAGCTCTGCCCTGCGAGTCTCACTTGCATAGGTTCCATAGGTTGAAATGTTTAAAAGGAGAAAAGAAGCATACTATCTGATTCAACCTCTTACAGTGTTCTGACACCCAGACTCGTGACATTTAACATTATGTGCTCAGTCCTGCTTCCACTGGGATCACCTGGGACACTGCCAATGTTTTCAACAGCAAAAAGCCAGGATTTCAGCGCAGAAAGCAATGTATTATGCAACCTGAGGAAGGGCTGCAGGGTAGCCCTTCAATCATCTCCCTTTAATACACCCCAAATTACCAGGAGGAAATTCCTGACATGAAAATCTAAGAGCTGCTTTGTCCCTGCAAGCAAGAGTGACACAGCACAGCCCAGCACATGCCAGGCAACAGGTAGCAGGAGTTTTCCTAGGGGCTGCTCCCCACCTGCCTTTAACAGGGACCAAATCTGCTGCTGCTTCCTTAAAGCAGCCCAGACAATTCACCAACAGCAGTAACTTCTGACAAAGGCACAGTCATGCTTTGCTTTGAAAAGTGAACAGACCCCCAGAACACCAGCCCCAGTACAGGTGTAGCTTGGTTTTCTTTTTTGGGGATGGAGGCAGCAAGGGCTGCACGTGAGGCTCTTTTCAGTCAGCAACATGAAGGATCACAGTGCAAACATCTGTGCTCCCAAACTGCACACAGTCCACATTCCTAGAGCAATACACATGCCACCAACACCCCAAGGATCACCTGCAGCTAGAAGGTCTGTCACCCTAAAGCCCTTCTCCCATTCCTAGGCACAGCACAGCACTAAACTCCCATAGATCTCATTGGGATTAAATGCGCACAGATTATCTTTCCCTGTCTTTCACACAGAAACAGCACCCGAATTGGTACAAGGAGCTAGGCTGCTGCGGACTGCATCCCTCTCTGTACCGCAAGGTGCTGAGGAGAGGGGAGAAGCAGCTCTGGTATTACTCAGCATCAGTCTAGGAAACCTTTACGCAGTCTAGGAAACCTGCAGTCTAGGAAACCAACGTGACTGGGCACATCACAGGCTTACAGGTGAGAGGAAGAATATAGATATGAAAATCCCAGTAAAAAAACACCTAAAAAACAAACTGATCGAATAAGATAATTGCAACTATGCTACTCTGTTTTGCCTGCAAAAGCCAGCCACATAGAGCTGTCTCGGGACAGATTTTTGCCTCCTCCCCAGCAGGGATCACTTTGCACTGCAAAGTGTTATCCCATTGAGACCAGCTACTCCTCAGGAAACACAAACAGCAGAAAAATGACAGCCTCCCTTTGCATCGCAGCTTTTTACGCTCTGCCTAATGGAAACGCCAGCCGAGGGCTGAGTTAAACCCCCGTGACACAAAGTGCAAGCGGCTCCGGCAGCACCAAAACTCACTCTTGAAGGACCATGATGCGAGGGACAGCCAGCTACAGAAACACACCCAGGTAACCCATGCAAAGCACTTGATATAGAAAAACTCTCTCTCAAACCACTGAACTTAAGGCTGACATGCCATGCTGGATGACTATTTTTAACAGAAACACCGAATTCAGCAGTCCAGTTTGCAAAACTGCCTGTTTGGGTAGCGTGGGGGCAGTGGGAGGTAAAGGCTGGGCACGATGCTGCTCGTCGCAGCCACGTTCACCAGTGCTCCCAGGAAACCGGACGAGGGAATTCACAGGCTGGGCAGACAACGTGCAACCTCGTAAAAGGAGAAACAGGAAAAAGCAGCGTCGAGGGGGTATTTACCTGGTAGACGTCCCTGAGGCCGCACCAGGCGCGCAGCGCGAGGCGGCAGGCACGGGCCCGCTCGGCATACCAGCGGCGCAGCGCTGCCACGGCCACGCTGCACGCAAGGCGGCTGCCGCCCAGGAGCAGGTCCTCCACGCCGCACGTGAACGCTGCCATGGCCCGCGCCGAGCCCCGCAGCAGCCTCGCGCCCGCCGCGCCGCTCACAGGCCTCGCATGAGGGCGGCAGCGGTGCCGCTGCTTTATAGGGCGGCGCGCGGGGCCACAGCGCGGCGCGAAGCGCCAGGGTCAGCCCTTCAAACAAGCTCCTCTTTCACGGCGCTTCCTGGGCAGGCTCCCAGGCCTGCCCCGGCGCTGCTGGAAGCCAGGCGGGCGGCCGCAGCAGCTCAGCCCCAGCAGCAGCTCACACAGCAGCCTTGTCCTCCTTAGCGGCTTATATAAATCTCCGTTAAGCTCCGGCGGCTGCCCCCGTGTACTCCAATTAAAGTTTAACCCTTTTGCCTTGTGTCCTGGCAACAGCCCCGCTGATATCCTTGCGGGAAAGTGCAGAAACAGCTCCCGAGGATTAATCTCCGAGGCGCTTCAGTAAGTCAGCAGGCACATCGCACGAACCCTCAGTGCTATTTGCCACCAGCACCTCGTTATCTGCTGCGCGGGGAACGAAGCTGCCATCAGCTACTGCTGCTCAAATTACACCCTAAAAATAATCCTATTCTAAAAAGCACCTCCAGGAGCTGCAAACAAACAAAAGCAACACAAAACCTAGTGAGCTGAGCATCTGCAGCAGGAATAGATGCGCGAGCTCCCCTCTACGCCTGCTGCTCGCTGCCTCTTGCGTGCGCTCATCGCGCTGTTCACCTGCCAGGGACCGTCCCGAGCTGCCACTAACCTAACGCAATCCTATTAGTGCAGCGCCCGCTGCGCGAGCAACCAGCGCCGCTCACCCCAAACAGAGCGCAGCGAATGCACACGCTCAAGGAACAGCCCTTCGAGACTCCCGCTCACCTCTGCTGAGAGAATCAAATTAAGCAGCTCGACACCCTTCTGGGGCTTAAACTGTTAATTCCAACAGCAAACCACACCTTTCCTTGGCAAGCTCTTTCCCATTAAAAGCTGAGGGGAACTGCTCCAAGCGGGGAGTTGGAAGGTGATTAATCTTTAAGCACCCTCACAGGATCTGACAGCTCCTAAGCTTTTGGGAGCAGGACCTGGGAGGGGGTACAGGTGCCACCAGCAGCACCATGCTGAAAAAATTACTCAAAGAGCAGATTTTTGGACAAAGCTCTCAGTTTGACAGACCCCTCTGGGAAAGTGATTTCCTTTGTGCAAAGAAATAAGTGAAACGGGGGCAAGAACAGCTTGGATAAAGACTGCCCCAGAGAGCTAAATCTCCTGGTTTGAACATTAGAGCTGTCATGTTGTTACTAAAAATCCATAAAATGTTTTCTTGCCATTCACAGCCATGACAGAAGTTTTGATTTTATAGAAACATAGGGGCCTTTTTGGCAACAGGTAGGTGGGAACACAAGTGGCTTTTTTTGGGAAAGCTTCAGCCAGCACAAGTCAACACTCTGTTTAGGAGCACACAGAAGAGCAAAAGATCTTCTTGGTCCCTGCCAGATCTTGGTGTCACTTAGGCATCACCTGATCTGGTTTTAAAGTACTTGTCCATGGGCTTACACCAAGGGTGCTTACAAAACACCCTTGGTTGCACATTGATCAAGCCATGCTCAAACTGAGAGCGATGATGCTCATGCAACCACGGCCCTGCCTTAGCCAGGGTGATGCAACTCCACAGGCAGATGACTCCTTGCTTTGGACCTGTGCATCTCCCAGCGTTACTGTTTTGCCTGCACACATAATGAACTAAGGACAACTCCGCTCACTTTGGCTCTGGCATTGATTGCCCATGCAGCCACATGGAAGTTCAGGTCTCTCCGTGACTTGCTTTCACATAGGGAAGACAACAATAACTCTATTTCCAAAGGTCTCTGAAATTGTTTAAAGTTGCACCTTCCAACCTTAGGAGAGAAAGAGGACATCAGAAACATCCCAGTTTCTCCTTAGATTCTCAGATGAAAAATGGACACGTGTGGTTTGCAAAAGGCAAAGCAAAGAGATGCTCACAGTGCCTAGGTTGTCAGGAACCCAGGTAAGAGCTCAGAGGTTTCAGCAGCTCCACATGCGTCACTGGGTGCCACTACAGGTGGAGTTACTACTTGTCAGCAAGGGGCAGTGAAGACTTAGGCTCTACAGTTAGTGTAGAGTATCTATATAACTATCCATAAGTTTTATCCTTGCTTTGAATGCCACCTTAGAGCTCATGACCATGGGAAAACATTTTTCCTCCTCAACAAATATTACCTATTATCATCATTCTGGGTTTACAGGACTTGAACCAACATCCACCTGAATGCACAGAGTGAGAAAACCTTCAGTTGTTCAATGGAAGAAACTGATGACAATGTCTACAGAAAGTTATTCCAATAGTCTTAGCCGGTAGCAGGGAGAGGCTCCACAGCAGAAAACTGCCATTCCCCTGGATAATGCTGCTGCAGAGAGGAGCCAGCCGGATCTCCAGTGGCATTAGTGCCTTGTGCCAAGTCGTATCCAACTTTAAAAATAGAGACTTAAAAAGAGAAAATCCAATTTCAGTCATTTTCAAGTTCCATTTCTAAAAGAAAAGGCACTTTGTAGTTAAAGGAACTAGCACAGGGAACAGCCCCATTCAGGAAAAAAACACCAACCCTACTATGAGTAGTTTAAATGAGTCTCTTTTATGCTTGTTGTCTTTAAAGCCTTGTTTTTCTTATCGGTTAATTACAGTCAAAGTCAAGGATGATGATTGCTCCCCTTTTAAACAGTAAAAAAATTTTTCTTTAAAAATTTAGTTTATGCCCTGTGGTATTTTTCAGCTGATCCTGCTTGCTTTGCATGGTTTCTCTTCAGCTTCCCAAGTTACTGTGGACATGAGTGTCCATCTCATACAGCTTCGTTTCAAAAGCAGATCCACATGTGCTCAGGCCTTCCCTGCTCAGCTTGGGCAATCACTTTACCATCAATATTTCCATTACCCATTGGGGACTTTTCTAAATAGCAAAATTATTGTCCTATGAGTCTACTAGGGCAGACCAAGACCCTTTCTTTCACCCTAGCACAGGGACCTCATGTCCAGTCTCCTGAATAAAAGTTTTGCCAGCGCCTTCCCTTTTCTTCTTTGAAAGCAGGTGATAGTAAGAGCTAAAGAAGCAGGGTTTTGATTTATCATCTCCTGACACAAGCACCGGTGTCCCAAGTGGTACCGTGGTGCCTAGAGCAGGGAGCTGCACCTTGCTACGCCACGCCAGGAGCTCTGTTCACAGCGGCAGCAAAACTTTCTTTGCGCGAACCCCAACATATCTGTGCAGCAGCTACCCTATCCCACGGCCAGGCAGGCTCAGTGCATCTGTGAAACAGACAACCACCTCCTCCTCAGCCAGGGAGGACTGAATTTGAGAAAGATAAAGTGACTTTCCCAAGCTAAAGGACACCTACTGCAGAGCTGGAAGGCAGTTCAAGGTATCTGGATTTTTATTGCTGCACCTTTGAATTATTTTCCTGTCTACCTTAAACGCAGCTAGAGAAGGAAACAAACAGTGAGATGAATGAGGCAGAACATTAAAGGCTACCAAGCCCCAGCTGATCAGACTGCAGAATGCATAAATCCAGAAATCACTGCTCTTCCACAAAATATTGAATAAAAAAGGATCAAAGAATAACCGGCAACTAGGAAGCAAAAATCCTTTGAGCCTTGGACATGGCACTGAACACTCCCAGGACAAAAAGAGAACAAAGAAAGTTAAGAAATTCAATGCAATTTAGGAACAAGTATTTGGTGTTTTATATGGGGCTGATGAAGTGCTTATTCAAATCAATCTTAGACTTTTATTAACTTCCACTTTCAGAACCTGATGGGAAGCAAGTTGATTAGAAATACCTAAATAATATTCAGGCTCCTTAGCACCAGAATAAACATCACAGAAAATTCAGCAAGGAAAAAGCAGTAGGACATCCAAAAGGTTTTCAAAGTTTGTAATAACCACATCTCTATTCCATGAGGAGGAGGAGGAGAAGGGAAAAGGAATAAAAGGCTATCTAAAGAAAGGACTTTGTAGATATATCCACCACTTCTAAGAGAACAGAAGAGACTATGAATCTATTTGATCTACAGTTGTATGAACAACTGAGCATTCATGTCTGCTGGGTAAGGGCCTGCCCACTAGGAATCTAATGAGAACCTCACTAAAGCAGAACACTTCATGGTTCGTACAGATTCATGCTTCTCTTTATATTATTGCTTCTATTTCTAGAATAATAAATATTAAAAGAAAACAAAGATTCACTGCTAAAGTAATAGGAAAGAATGAACTCAAGTAGCTTCTCAGGCTTCCTTGGATGCTGTTTTATTCTATGCTCAAATGAATGAAAAAATAGCAGTAATGCATTTAGTTTTATTTTTTTTTAAGCAGCTCATATTAACTTCAATCGGATGTAGAATTTGCTTGCATGTGAGAATGCAGGACAAGAGCCTCAGATATATACCAAAAATGATGCATAAAGTACCTCCTGACAGGTAATGAAATTAAAGCTGAGGCCTTTTGCAGTCTCCAGATCTTCTCACCAGGAAACAGTGAATCAGTGTACAGATGTACAAAATTCCTAATTATATGGGCTAGCAGATGTCTCATAACAGGTGCTTTAAAACACACTTCAATCCTTAATTAGTCTTTTCTTAATATCAGCTAAACCTGAATTTCCACTGAAAACTCACTGTAGCCCTACATGAATCTCCACTTTATGCAGGCATATTTCTGTTTTTCCTTTCTGCGCAAATCCACATTTCATTTCACCAGATTTTTCCCCTTTTGCTCCGATTACAAGCTAGTTGCCCACAGTTATATTTTTATATTATTCCAAACATGCCCAGCCAAAGTACTGATTTAGAGGAGTTTTCATAAGTGTGAACAATAAGATTACTCGTGAACTTGGACTTTTCAGAGGATGCTGGAGCTGCATATTTCCTGTCATGTAACAAACCTGTCAAGCTGTGAACGTTAATGTAATTAACCCCAAATAAAGATGAAGTGACTTTTCAAAAATCATTTTTGCTGCAGTTTGGCCCTTAATTACCAACTTAATAAAGATAAAGTGAAATATAGTCATCAGCTGCCCTCTTTGATGTTGCAGCCTCTCAGTACATAAGATGTTTAACAAACAGCACTGAGGCACAGGATAGATTCTGTGATGCAGCCTCCTCTGAGAGGCTGTGGAGCCAGAACCTGCTTCTGGTTAGAGGTATTTGCAAACCAGTTCTGTCCTTACAGATTACTGAAGCAAATTCACAAGATCTTCCTAAGCAACCTACTGAAATACTTGATATTGGCATGAATTGGAGCCCAACTGATAGGGGCTCCAGCAGGGAGGCTCCTTGGCTCTCCAAGCATTGCAGCAGCCTTCCACTCTCCTCCATGAGGTGCTGTCTTTCCTCCTCCTCCTCTAGCAATATAAACATAATGCAGGCACAAATAAACATATCTTTAAAGACGAGCTGCAGTGGCAGAAACATGAGTTTCCTGCGATCTGTATCTCACACTAAACTAATTGCCATTTTTATGTCAGAAATGAAGTGCCGCTGCCTTTTAACTTTGCCCATGATTAAATGTTCCTAGCTAGATTCCTCAAAGAGCCGACTTTCCTACTCACTGTGCCTAGCCCAGCAAAATGAGGTCAGGTGCAGAGGAGCAGATGCTCCAGTTTCGCAAATTAGTTAAACTTTTGCTGGTGCACTAGTGAGATTCATTACCCCATTTTTATAAAGCACAGCTTAGCTTCTCCCGTGGCTCACAGCCAGGTGAGAGGTACAACTTGGCACAGCTTCCCTGACTTCAAGGAATTTTTATCTCCATATACGTATACTCAGCTGAGGATATAGTTCAAGTCTATGTGCAATTTGGCAGCAAGTACAACTCCCCATACAGGTCACCATTCAATGTCTACAGATACACAAATACCAATTAAGTTTTATGCCGCGATTTTTCTTTGCTGCTGGAACTCTACAGTTGCAGGAACACCCTGCCCTGCTGCCCAGCAAAGGCAAACCCAGTCGCTCCAGTCACCTCTGCACTCACATCTGGGCAGTCCCGGTTGGGAGGGGATGCTGGGGTGACACGGGAAACCCTCCTGCTCCCAGCGTTACTCCCAACCACAGCTGGAGGAAGTGTGAGGCGGAAACCTGGCACATCCAAAGCTGCAACACCCACGGGTGGCAGCAGGGTCTCCAGCAAGTGTCACCAGAGTCGCTCTGCCCTGTAAGGACTTCACGCCACAGCCCACTCTGGGAACAGGGGGTTGATGCTGCTTTTCAGCCCGGCTTCATCTGCCAAAGGAAGTAATTCCTGCTGTGCCACTCTGGTGCAAGCCAAAGTCCCCTCAAGAGGGACCTTCACCCTTGCAGGAAGCAGTGGGAAGGAGCAGGGGCAGTGGTTACCTTAGGAAGCTGCAGGAGAAGCAGTGTTTTCTCCCCAACCTTTTCATACTGAGGAGCCTCCACAGCAGCAAGACTGAGACTCACCACAGAGCAAAGGCACAGGCAGCACCTGCAGAGACCAAGGCACCAGGATGGGCTACACACACAACAGCAGAGAGGATGGGCTGGAATCATCTTTCCCCTGCTCTTTGCCTGCTGTCTTAGAGGTCTCAAGCCCCTCATTGCCTCCAGGCACCTGGGGAACATTCAAGTGCCCAGAACACTTTCAGCATCGCCGTTCTGGAGCCAAATCCAGTCCCAACACCCAAGTGCAGCCCTGAAGTACTCAGGGGTCTAACCACAAGAGTGACAGGGTTGATGTCTTATAGATCCAGCCTTGCCAGCTGGGGTGACACATGCAGTTGTGCCAAATGTCACACGCTTCCCAGGCTCCCGCCAGCAGCTCCAGGACCTTCGTGCTGGTGACAGGTCACCTAGACAGACATCTCGGTGCTTTTGCCAACAGGACCCAGCCCTGCCTGGCCTCCCTCGCACACAGTGGCTTCAGTTCAGCTTTGCTCTCAGCATGGCCTGCTCTTACTGCCGCTGCGGCAGCAGCGCTGGAGCTTCGGAGGCAGCAGGAAATATTACAGGGAGCCTGGAGAAGTCAGGTAATTATGGTTGGATGAAATATTTCATGGCACATATAAATACGTGAGGAGCGTGAAAACTCAAGGCTGCCCCAGCTTTATGATTGCTTTATAGCCTCATTAATCTATGGCAAATGAGCTGGAATTACTACACAGTCTAAATACTGGGCAGGGAT